>CM035435.1:55929667-56499667 GCA_020310875.1 Ceratopteris richardii
TATTTCCTGATTGTGCTTACGTTCTTCTTCTTCTCTTACTGCGCGCTCTTGTTTTAGCAAAGCTTCATATTGTGCGAGTTGATTTCTTAATTCGTTTTCTTTACTTTCGGTTGATTCCTGTTGCTCGATTGGTTGGTCATATAATAATGATTTCATCAACTCTTTAATTCTGCTTCGTAAAGTATCATTCTCATCCAGATATAACTTCAGCTGTGTTTCTAGTAAAGTACTTCTGGTCTTCGTTCTTTCTTTTTCGGCTTCAGTCGCGTCATATAATTTCTGGAGATCTTCGAGCTGATTTTGTAGTTGGTGATGCTGAGTGCTTAATGATTCATATTGCGTTTTTGTTTCCAGCAGCTCAGTGCTTTTGGCGGCTATCACTTTTTGTGCCTGAATTATTTGTGCAGACAACTGTTCACTCATAACTTGAAACTGATTCTTCTCCTTCATGGCTTTGTCATAGTCTGTATCTATGTCCATCATTTGTTGTTGCGTATCCATGGCCGTCTGAATCATCTGCTTTACCACAGGCTTCAGTTGAGCCACATCCACATTGAGCCATGTTTTAGGTATTGTTGGTTCTTCTCCGGTATTGACATCTTTACCCCGAGCCACATGTAAGGTAGTGTCATGGGGCTGCCTAATCTGAAGCTGGATCCTTGGCTCAGCCACCATGTTGTCTTGATTTTCTTGAGGTGTATCGTCTGGCACCTCGATCACCATTTTTTCTTGGTTTTGTAGCTCCTTTGCTTCCTTCTTCAGTGGAGTCTGTTCTTCCTCTTTGATTGGTGGTTTGACATATGTCTCTTTGATTGTATCTTCCTTGATGCTGATTTTTGTATTGTCATTCAATTGAATGACGTGCTCCTGTTCGTTAGCATCATCCACCTTCTTTTCTTTGTCCTTCTGGTTGTCCGGTGTCACTTCCACTTGATTGATTTCTTGTCCTTCTTCTTCATATGTTTCTGTCCTGATATCAGTATCTAGAGTGTCCTTTTCCAGACTGGAATCTGTATTCGTGCTGGAATCATCAATACCCAATTCTTTGTATCTTCTAGGTTGTCTTGGAGTCTTTTCTGTACTCTGTTTTGGTTTTACTTGGCTTGCTTGTCGATAATGATGTCCTTGGACATTTAGATTCACCTGCCCTCGCATATACTGGTGAGTCTCCTCCAGGGCAGCAGACAAATCTCTTTGTGTAATCGGCACTTGTACTACGGGGATCGTGGGTAGCACATGTGTTCTCTTTGATTGTGGCGTATCTTGGGCTTCCTCCTCCCGTAATCGCTTTGTACCCCGCATTGGTTTCTGTGTGCTGGTTTCAGCTTGTTCAACCACTACAACTGCTTTCTTTTTCTTAGGGACCGTAGCGGATTTTGCATACTTCGCGAGCCCTTCTGATGTCGGCATCTCCCGTAAGCAGTGTTTCATGTCCAAAGCTTCATATATCAGTAATGTCAAAGCTGAACCACCGTTCAGGAACTTCTTTTGCCCCCATTTCTTCTGGGCTTCAAATAATCGTTCTTGTACGTAACCCGTGAGATTCACTTTGTTGCCTATCTGTCTCATGGCATGCGATAGGAGTTGTACTACAATCTTTTGTGGTGCAGTGTATCTGTTCATGCCAGGAAAACAAAAATGTTGATGTACCAAGCGTACCGCGTCTTCAATATCTATTCTGTTAATCTCCAGGAATGATCTTTTCTTGGGGTCATGGCATTCCTCTTTGACATTAGTAATTCCTTCTTGATTCCATCCAAAGGCTTTATTGATCAATTCATGAGTGAATTGAATTGTCTTCCATGTGCCCACCTTGTCCAAAACCTTTGCTTCTGGAACAGAAATGTTCGTAGCAGCCGGCTGCATAGTATTCATTACCTGCGTACATCTTTGGAAGTCTGGTACACATATAGGCATCTTCAAAAATGCTTCAATTCCAGCTTGAGTCCATACTTCCTCGATATGTGGTAACCCTTGTATTATGGTCTTGAAATCTTGTGACATGATAGGGAAGTAGTGATCCCTGTCCATAATCTTGATGGTTGCCATAAAGAGAAGTTCCGAGATAGGTTGGTCATCTCGAAACCAATGTCCTCTGACCTTGGTTATTGACCCCAATGGAAGAAGTAGTACCTCTTCCTGCTGTGTAGCTTCTGAGTCAGAAGATGTCATCTGCACTCAATATAGAGTATGAATTAGTATCCATATGTTTTTTCAGAAATCCTCCTCCATATGTTAATTAATAATTCGATGTTGCTCCGAGTGCATGGTGCCGTCCCTTTCCCGTGGGTGTGAGAAGGGTAATACCTAAATTTTTCCTGCATTTTTTCTATTTTTTGCTGAAAATAAAACCTAAAAGTTAGTCCATAGCCGAAGCGGTTATTAAAATTTTTGTGGAGTGATATTTTTATGTATGTACAAGTGCTCTCCTATTTCCAAAGGGAAAATGTTCGTGACTATCCGAAAGTAGAAGAAAGACGTGCCGAATGCTTGGCCTTGTAATGTGGCCCTATTATGCATACTTTGGATCTCGACAACTCCTCATGTGTGCAATTAGAAGTAGTTGCTTGATGTATGCAGCTTGTCTTGTCTTTCGGCACCCAAATTTGCTTTACTTTGGCGGAATGTACTGTATTCTCCACCTTTTTGATGAATGTGGTTCTTCTTCGGTAGTACGTCTGCTTATTCTGTTTTGGGAATCTCAAGTTGGTTTGCATTGTATCTGTAGATTCCTTCTTCCTCCAATATGTCCTCTTTCTCGGCTGATGTGTCGGTTGACCATTTTGATGGCGATAGCCCTTTTGAGGATGTTCCTTGTTTGGGATGGTTGTCCCTGGAGTACATGACTTTGGAATCCATATTTTTGTTCGATCAGGTTGTGCAGTTATCAGTTTCTTTGGGATCCATATGCTATTGAGTCGTGGTTGATTGACGTGTTCGCAATTCTTTGTCTTCTTCTTTGATTGAACACGCTGATGTCGAAGACTTTTCTGTTGCTGAAGATAGGCCTTCTTTTGGTCCTTCCTTATCCAAGCTAGTGTGGAATGTGGAATAGGGTACACCTTCATGGGTGTAGACTTCAATTCTTGCAGAGGAATATTCTCTCTTGCGCCTAGTGGTTCACTGGGCTTGATTTCATGTTCTTGTGCACTTTTGTGACTCTCTATACTCAAAGATGGAGTGCACACAGGACTTACGATATTCTCACATGAAGTACTTGATGATGGGGTTTCTATAGTGCTAGTGAACATACAATCCTGACTTTGTTCCTTGGGATGAACCTCTGGTTCTATAATAGCGGCTTTGGGTGGTCGTTCGTCTAGCAAACTAAATACCTCACGAGGTCCTATTCTGGCAGATATGTATCCTAAAGCCAATTGAATGGTTACCTCATATTCATAGATCCAATCTTGTCCTAACACCACATCTTCAAGCAGATCCTGGTCCTGACATACTAAGAGTCTCTGCTCCATTGTGTTGTTCCCCATATGTAAAGGTAAAGTTATCTCACCTATGCATTGAGTGACTTTTCCTCCTATTCCAATTAGCTGTGCCTTCGAAGGCCGTAACTCCTCGTTAAGTCTCTGAGACAAGGAAAATCTAATGCAGCTTATGGCTGCTCCTGTGTCTATGAGAGCATCCACTAAATGGTACTCTTTTCGTCCTGCTCCCAGATTCAAGTAAGGCTGTCTTCTTTGTTGTCCTGAGTTTTGAGTGGTTCTAAAATTAGCCATTGGGATGAGTTCTTCTCCTACTCGATATCTCTCGTCTCTTTCTCTCATCCACTCTTTCCGTTTTCTGATACGTTCTAGGGCTTCCTGTCTCGCTTCTTCTCGTATGCGTTCTTCTTCCTTTTTCCTACTTTGAGCTCCTAACAGTCGCGCTAGCATTTGATCCGTCAAAGGCTCCATGAATCTTTTCACTCTGCATCCACTGATGTAGTTGGGAAGAATATCTCCGTCTAGTGTGGCGAGATTAACTGCACCGCTAGTAGAGATTCGATTTATAATCAGGGGTCCATATCCTCGTTTTTGGAGTTTCTTTGCATGTTGTTTGAGGGTGTATACTAGGACTAAGTCACCTTCTTTTAGTCCCTTGTCTTTTATGTGTGCGTCATAATAAGCCTTTTGTCTCCGTTTAGCAGCATAGATGCCTGCTACCGCTTGCAATCTAGTCTCGTGCAGCTTTTCAATTTGATCTAATTGCTGAGATAATTCATGACCGTTCCACTCATACTGCTGGGCCACTTTCAAGGTAGGTACTAAGAAGTCAATTGGCAAAATTGCATTTTGCCCATACACTAGGTTGAAGGGTGTAGTTCCAATAGCCGTTTTATATGCCACACGGAAGGCCCAAATTGCGTGATGCAATTGTTTGTCCCAATCTGACCTTCCATTATTGACAATCTTCGTCAATATAGTACATAGTACCTTGTTGGAACTTTCAGCTTGCCCATTAGCTTGAGGGTGGTATGGGGCTGATTTTTTATGAATCACCAGAAAGTCATTCATTAGTGAATCAATGACCTCGTTTAAGAAATGTGTTCCTCGATCACTCACTATCTCAATTGGTAGTCCAAAGCATGTGAAAATGTGCTCAAAGAGAAATTTTGCTGTGGTTTGAGCATCATTTTTTCGAGTGGCTTTTGCCTCTACCCACTTAGTCAAGTAGTCGGTGGCTACTATGATGTACTCCGCATGTGATCCTTTAGCAGGTGGATTGATAGGTCCTATGAAATCAATACCCCATTTGGTAAATGCTCTTGCACAAACCATCGGTCTTAAAGGCATGTCATCTCTTCTAATGGGATATTTCGCTCTCTGGCATGTTTCGCAGCTTCTCACATATGTCTCCGCATCCATGTGTAGAGTTGGCCACCACAAGCCTGCAAAGAGAATCATCTTGACCGTTCTATCTGCTGAGAAGTGTCCTCTTGCAGCTCCTGCATGTGCCATTTCTAAGACAGAGAGATATTCATTTTCATGAATGCACAATCTTAGCTGGTTATCCTTCCCGCGTTTAAAGAGTTGTTTTCCTAAGATGACGTAATCCTTACTCTGTTCTTCAAGAGCACGTTTCCTTGCTAAGGTAGCTCCATCAGGGTACTCTCGAGTTTTTAAGAACTTCACCAGAGGCATACTCCACCTTGGTGCTACTGTAGAATAGCATAATGTAGAGTTCTCGTCAGGGATTTGTTCTTGACAGGTTTGGCAGATTGACACATAATTATGTGCATCTCGTTGCATAGTTGGCCAATATATGCCAAATCTCTTGAGTGTTTGCCACGTTCCACTCGCATTCAAATGAGTGTTCCATTGATTTATGTGTGCTTTCTGAAGCCACATTTTTTGTTCATTTTCTTCCACGCATCTCATCAGCAGTCCGCTTGAATCCTGGTGGTATAAACTTCCAGCAATAATGTGAAGGTTTTTAGTCCTCCAGAGATCTTGCTTTCGGTTTGGCGTGATCCCATTTTTAGGTCCATGTGTAAGTATCGGGATCAACTTTTCGGCCCATTGAGGACATACTTCCAGGTTAAAAAGATAGGTGTCTGGCAGATCATCAGGAACTCCTATAGGTGGTTCTCCATGGGTCATGCGAGATAAGTGGTCTGCCCTTATGTGTGTGTTTCCTTTCTTGACTATTACTTCAAAATCAAATTCCATTAGCAATAAAAACCATCGTACTAGTCGTCCTGTATTGCAAGGCTTGTTGACTAGGTACAATAGAGCTTGATGATCAATGAAAAATTTGAATTTGTTTGCCAATAAGTAATGTCTAAACTTCTTGACGGCATAAACCATCCCTAGGCCTTCTCTCTCAGTAGTAGTATAATTGCGTTCCGCTTGATTTAACTGCCTACTGGCATAGGCTATCGGGTGGTCTAATTTACCTGTATCCGCTGGTTGAGCTAAGATGCAACCAATGGCAAACTTGGAAGCATCAACATGAATATGAAACGGTTTATTCCAGTTAGGGACTCGAAGAATGGGTGCTGAACTCAATCGATTCTTCAACTCATTAAAAGCTTTTTCACATTCTTCGGTCCAATTGAATTGAGTTAATAATGCATAAAGAGGTCTAGCAATTATGGCGTACATATGTATGAATCTTCGATAGTAGCCACAATGTCCCATAAATGCTTGAACTTCTTTAGCAGTTTTCGGTCTCGGTAAATCCAAAATGACTTTGATTTTGTCTTCATCCGTGGAAATTCCATTCTTAGAAACAATATGTCCTAAGATTTTCCCTTGTCGCACCATGAAGACACATTTCTCAGGATTGAGGCATACTCGATATTGTCGACATTTGGCAAAAATCTTTTCTAGTTCAGGGATGTGCTCTGATCGTATAGCTGAATATGTACACAGATCATCCACGTATACCTCCATGCTCTTTCTCAAAAATTCCTTGAACACATGACACATCAGTCTTTGGAAGGTAGCTGGGGCATTCGTTAAACCAAAAGGCATGACTCTAAAGGCGTATACTCCCCATTCCGTTGCAAATGCAGTCTTATGTTGGTCCTCAGGAGCAATAGCTACTTGATTATACCCTGAAAAGCCATCCAAAAAACTATAAACTTCCTTCCCTGCTACTCTTTCCAAGAGATGGTCAGTGATCGGTAAGGGATAGCTGTCCCTTATGGTTGCGGCGTTTACTTTTTTCAAATTGATGCACACTCTTAACTTCCCATTTTTCTTTGGTACAACCACCAAGGGTGATACCCATTCCGTGTGCTCAATTTCATAGATGAATCCAGCATCTAATAACTTATCTATCTCTTCTTTTATCTTGGCTGAATACACATCATTATAAGTATAAGGTCTCTGTTTAGAAGGTTTGGCTTCGAATGTCATTGGGATTCTATGCGCACATATAGATGGATCTACTCCTTTTAAGTCCTTATAAGTCCAAGCAAAAACATCCCGGTATTCTCTTATGAGTCGAATCAACTCTTGCTCTTCTTCCGCTGAGACATCCTGTCCTATGAAAGTACATCGTTCCTCTCCTCCTTCCATGGTTACCACTATTTTTTTGGTTTGTTCTTTATTATCATATGCTATTCCAGATTGTGCGTCTCTTTTAGGCATTTGAATAGCAATCTTCCTCTCCTCCACTTCATATTTTTTGAAATGAGCTGGTACCTCAAATTGGTCTTGAAGTTTATTTTCTTCATCTTCTAACTCCCTTTCAACTTCTAATTCTTCTTTTTGTGTGAGATCCTTATTTTTTTCATTGGCAGTGATATCTATGTTGGTGGTACTAATCCCTAGATCCATGGGTTCCATTTCAATGCTCTCGTAGTCCTCCTTCCAGTCTTTCTCAACCTCTTCTCCTTCTTCTGCCTCCTGAAGGACTACCATATACAGACTAATGTCATAACCCTCCTCGTCAATACATTCGTTCATAGTTACCACTTCTTCGTTTACACAAACATCGAGGGTGGCTAAGATTTCCATCCAACCGTGAGGTTCGAATTCTTCGTCTGGAAATATTTGTGGCATATAGGCTGGATCTTGTACCGATCTCACTATTCCTTGTTTTTGCTGCCAACTTTTTCTTCTCTCTTCTTCCTTTTTTGCAGCTTGGCATATCCATAGATGAGTGTCCTCGTTCATCCATGATTGGTCACTAGAAACTGCGCTATGAACTGATTGATCGTCTTCCTCTTTATGGATTTGATTCCATTGCAGAGGTGGTACATCTTGATATGCGTACGTATGTAGGTTGATCCTAGTGGTGACTCCTGCGTGTTGTAGGTACACTGCATCTTTTCCCCAGTCTTGTACGACCTTTAGCTGTCTCATGAATGGCCTTCCCAAGATCATTTCATAATTGCTTGGCCTTTCAAAGTGACATATTGCTAAAGTATGTTCGAATTCCACTCCGCACGTAGTGAAGACTACTCGTTCTAACAATCCTAAGGGTCTTTCCGTATGTCCATCTGCCATTTGAATTTTCATGCGTGTTGGTCTCAATGCTGGTTTTCCCCATTTCTCCCAAATTTCTTTGGTAGCAATGCCAACACCAGCTCCTGAATCTAGTATGGCTTTGGTAGTGTAACCCCTATAGGTGATTGGTAGGCATGTATTTCCTTCATCTCCTTCGCTAAAGTCTCCTACTTTATCCATTGGGATTCTCACTGTTTTTACTTCGTCAGCTATTTCCTTCTTTCCCTCCGTGACTTCCCATTGATTGATCAATTTCTCTTTTAAATGTGGTTTTACCTTTAACAGTTCCTCGAACGTTAAGGTACATGGGATTTTCACCTCTCTAAGACGTTGTATGATTTCCGATGTTTGAACTGATGGATTCGTTTCTCGTCTCTTTATTGATGGAATGCGATACAATTCTGAGTTGTGCTCGTATTCCCCGGTGTAATTGGGTAGTTCCTTTACATCGTCTTCCACTTCTTTGTCACTTGCATCCATTGGAAAAATTTCTTCTGAATTAAGTTCAGGTATTGAACCTTCCATTTCGTTTTCTGCTTCTAATTCTTCAAAGGGCGGTTCCATTCCTTCCACCTTTTTCCACTTGTCCTCTTGAACTCGCGCCCATAGATCCTTAGTCCAGTCTCCTTCTGTTTCGGGGACTATGGATCCTTCCTTTCCCTCCCTACCAATTTCATCATTCAGAGGTCTAATTGCTTCAGTCCTTTCCTGATGGGTTAGACACTCTTGGAATTTTTCTTCGCAAATTCGGTTGTTTGGTAAAGGTGAAGCGGGTTTTTCTAATGTTTGTTGGGCAACTTCTATCAATTTTTTGCAGATTTCCAGTCTTTCTTTCTCTAAGTTGCCTCTCGGATACTCTCTCTCATGTTGTTCTATGGTAGGTCCTGCTTTTATTTTCGCCTTGTATGCCTGAATCCACATGGCTAATTCTTCAGGCCTTGGGTCCGCTAATACCGATCCTACCTCCTCCCTTTTATTCTCCTTTTTATTTTCTTCTTCCACTTGTGATTCTTTTGTTGATTTCAGTTTACTCTTTTCCTTTTCCTTCTTTTGCAATAGCTTTTTTTCTTTTATGCTGTCTCTCCTTTGCTTCCATCTTTGGGATCTTTTACTGGCAACACTTTTTTCTGGTTCTTCGGAGTCTTCTACTCTGTGAGGGATGGGTGTATTTCCCTCTTTGTCAATTTGATTATTTCCGTCTGATTTATCAGGGTTCTCTCTAGCCTTTGCTCTTGTTATGGCTTTTAAAGGTATAGTGTACTCTTTGTCACTCCCTGATGATTCAATCACTTCTATCACGTTAATCTGTACATTAGATGTGACTTTGTTGGGGTTCTTAGGACAATCCCTGAAAAGATGTTCCTTACCGCAATCGCTACAATATCCTTCCCAAATTCGTTGTGGTGGTGGTGGGTTTGGCAATGTACATTCTCTAATATAGTGGTCACCTCCACATCTGTAGCATGGTCCTCTGGGTACAGGCGGTCTATTCATTGGTCGAGGTGGCATGGTTGCTCTAGGAGCCGTGTACATTAAGGGTACATAATCCTGCTCATATCCGTAAGAACTGTCTGATATTTCCATGCCATGAGCATATGGGTCGTATTGTTGCCCATATTCCATTATTGAGCTCTCATAACCAGGGTATGTTCCTTGACTAGATTCGTAAAATGAGTCATATGGGTCACTACTAGTCAAAGGTGTGGCTGGTACTATAGCCCTTTCTAGGTTTTCCTCTGGTTGCGCTATCTTAACTGGGACAACGTTCTGAGGGTGGGGCGGTTGTTGTCCTAGTACTGGTTGAGGTTGCGTATATCCCTGATATGCATATGGTCGTGGTATTGGTGCCTGCGGCTGATATGAGGGATATCTAAAGGCTTCTCCTCCCTGCTGGTTCTGCGGATATCCATATGGTCTCACATAAGGCTGTGTGGGTCTGGTTTGTCTATTGTAAGGGCAGTTCTCAGTGCTATGATTTGTGTATCTCTGCTCTATACTGCAATATTGTAGTGGTCCGTGGACAGAGGGTTTATGAGGAGCATAGGCAGGTGGTGGGACTACTCCCCTAGTACACAAGTGAGAAGGATGATCTCCTCCGCACTGCATACATCTTCTAAGCATAGGCATTCTCATAGGGTTGGTGGGATAATTCCTCTGTCCTTGCATATTCAGTTTTTTAGCTAACAAGTCGGCAATTTCCTCTACGTTGTTTTTAGGGTTTGATGTGCTGCTTGTTGACTCTTCACTTTTCACACTACCTTGGGGTATTTTCAAGTCTTCTGCAAGATTATCTTCTAGGTCTATACATTCCTTCATGCACTCTTGCAAAGTTTGAACTCTCTTCACGTACACTAATGACCTCAAGGTTCCGTTCAAGAGACCTTCTAAGAACAATGATACCATCTTGTTTTGTGTTGGTCTCTCTTCTACGGGACATCTATCCACATACTGCTTGAATCTCCTGGCTGCCAATCTTACCGACTCGGTAGGGACTTGTTTGAAGCTGTGGATTAATGACGAAGAATTGTTTTTAATTCCAGATTTGGTAAATTCTTCAATCATTTCTTGATATACCTGATCCATGTTCTGAAAGGTATTTGGATCCAATGGCTGAAACCAAGCCAAAGCTGTGTCTGACAAGGTAAGGCCAAAAGACTCGTATTGAATCATGAAGTCATCTACCTGCTCGGCTCTGACTACTTGTTTAAATTCTGCTATGTGATTATAGGGTTCACTCGAGCCATCATAATGATTTCTCATGCACTTGGCCACTTGAATCGGCCTTAGTCTCCTCCCTGCTTCAGGTTGTCTCGGCATTACAGGGTAATTGGGTCTTCCTATTGGTATGCCTGGTCCTCGTACTACCTGTGGTCTGACTGGAGCATGAACTCCATGTCTTGGGTCAAGGGCTGGTTGTGGCCGGTAGTTAGGATTAGTGGCAGGCATTGCAAATTGTACATGTGGTCTGACAGGGATCTATGTTTGTTGAGTTTGTTGTGTTTGTCCTGATTGTTGAATTGAATCATTTTGAGAAGTTCCGTGTGGATTCCGTGACGTAGTGGCTTGGTCCCTTGGGGGAAACACTGGGATGTCCTGATATTTCAGCTCAGCTCTCTCTAATTCTGTGACTGGCCAATACCTTCTGTGATTCTTGTCCAAATATGTGATGATGGTGGAGAATTCAAGATCTTGTAACTCATAGATGGTAACTGGATTAGGAGCAGCTTCCCATATAGAGGAATGGGCTCTAAGCAGGTGCTCCATTCCGTTGATCAAATACACATCTATTAGAGTATCATCCTGGGGAATCAGGTCTCCTCTCCAAAGTTTAGTAATTGTTGATCTCCCTCTAGGAGTAGTTACTTGTTCTTCGGTTCCATATCCATTTAAGCTCGAAGCATTATTTTCCTCACCACGCTCATTGATGATTTCGGGGTGTTCTGTGACCACGTATTGAATGTCTTGTTTATCCATGTACAGTCCTCCTATGTACTTAACTGCTGGTCTTGGCACTATGTAGGCCTCTGAAGCCTTCCTCAGTCTGGCCACTGATCTGTTTAGACCATCCAAATAGATAGGGATCTCATTGTGGTTGGTGCTCACATACTCTAAGGAAGTTCTGTATTCGCCCTCAATGATGGACATCTGGCCAATCATGGGCACAGTATTTTGCATATCCTCTGAAGCCATGGGGATTTCTCCTTCTGACTCACTAGAGGTCTCAGAATAGTGTGAACGGTTGCTTGGTTCAGCTACACTCCCTACGGAAGAAATTACACTTCTTCGGCTTCCTAGGGTTCTTCCGGATCTCAGGTTCATTCACTTAAGAGATCTGATCAAATCTGGTCCTCCTCTAGCCTCTAGAATTCTATGATATGACTTAGAAGTCTAGGAAAAACTTAGGCTGGAAGGTGACTGAAGGAAAACTTCAAGTCACGATACTTGACTCTCACGATCTCTGAGAAAACGATCGCTGACAAACGATACTTGGATGAAACGATCGCTGGAAAACGATCTCTGCCTAAACGATCTCTGACTTGGAATGATACACGACCTCTCGGCGAAACGATCTACGACCTTTCACCAAAACGATCGCTGGGAAACGACACTTGGTTCCAAACGATACTTGATCAAAACGATCTCTGGAAAACGATCTTTGACCAAACGATCTCTCGCAAAGCGATCTCTGGCCGAGAACGATACACAACCGACGATCTCTGGTAGAAACGATCGGCGATACTTGGGCTGAAACGACACGCGATCTCTCACTAGACGATACACGATACTCGAATTGAAACGATCTACGATCTTCACCAGAAACGATCGGCGATATCTAATTGAAACGATACCGATCTGTAACAAGTGTCGCGATCTCTGCCAAACGATCTTTGCAGTGAGACGACCGACGATACTTGTGACAAAACGACACTCGACCTTTGACAAGTATCGCGATCTCTGGATAGCGATACTTGGCAAGCGATACACGATCGACGACCTTTGATCAAAACGATCTCTAACGAAACGATACCGATCTCTATCTGAAACGATCTACGATCTCTCACGAAACGATCGACGACCGCTGGGAAATATCGCGATACTCAACCGCAGGAGTAAAACGATACTCGACCGCGGGAGCAAAGCGATACTTGACCCTTATACAATTTTTGACAAAAATTTTTAAGTTTTTGATTCAATGCACTTGTGTCATGTACTCTCCTCCCCCTTCTCCACTCTCTGGATCACTCAAAACTCACCTTTTCACCTCAATCAAACCCAAACGATCTCTGACGCAGGTCGTTTCAGACTAAAAATGATTTTTTTGAATGGTGTAACAGGATTAGGACTTGCTAGGCTCACCTCTGATGCTCTTTCAACACCTTGCTCCCTTTCCCTTGCTTTGTAATGCTCCAGGTCGCGTAAAAACTCGCCCACGATCGCTGGAACTCACACGACACTCGACACTGCTCTCCACGACACTTGTTCAACAAGTGATTTGAAGAATGGAACTTTTTTGGCTTTTATACTTAGAAATTCCTAGCTTATAAAAAAGGAAAATTTTTGAACAACACTAAAGCCTACTCTACTCTCCACTCACTCCTACTCTACTTCTTCTACTCACTTCCCTAATCTATCAACTCACTACACACACTCCAAGAATGAGAAGTAGCAAGTGCGGCTGAAAATGACTTACCAAAGAAGAGAAGATTTCCGCTCCTCCAAGTTCTTCAAATTAAAAAGCTACTTACCATCACACGAATGCCTCGGTTTGATTCGTCATTCCCCGGCAACGGCGCCAAAAAGTGTGTTGACCTAAGCACGAACTTAGGGACTTGCGGAGAAAGAGACTATACCTCAATCCCCTCTCAAGTGCATATAGTGGGGATACACACTTTTAATTTATCAATCCGAAGAGTATACTAACCTAGCCGAGTGTATGAAGACATGCAATCACGTAATGGTCAATGCAAATGAACTACTCAAGAATGAAAATGAGGTAAATACTTATCCTAACAAGCTTCAACTGTAGGTCAAGACGAAACGATACTTGGTGCAGCAGCCGTCAGTATTTTGGACTTTTCTCCTAGCTCCGAGCTCCAAACATAGCGAATAGCATATGTGTTTCGAAGCTCTCGAGAAGACGCATCCAATGGCAGTGGTTTCGCTCAATTCCGACGCTCCTACTTCAAGTTATGACAGAAATACTGAATCGCGAAAATACTTTCCTACGCTTCAGCACTTCCTACACCTCGCACACACCTCTCCTACAGCAAAGAAACACTCTCAAGGATAGACAACACTCACAAGCACTCTTTCCAAGCAATACACATGCATACCAGCTCACGAAGAAGAAGATGAAGAGGGAAGAAGACACAAATTCGAATTTCTGTGCTCTCTATTCTCACAATGGCAAAAAGTCTTTTACAAAGAGTCACATTTGACTTATATACTAGTGCCCTAAAAATGGTCCTTTCACACAAGTGACCGGCACTTTATTCACTAAAAGCTAATTTCCTACTATTTTACGTGGGTAAGCTTCTATTCTTCTGTGGGAATGCATCTAGAGGACTCCTCTAGTGCCTTTACAAAGGGAAATATATTACAAGAATGAATATGTTACAAAAATATGTGGTCCAAATCGGAAAAATTTTGGGGCCCGTCCTTTTTTCTCTGCTTTGTGCGCTCTTTAGCTCTGCAACAACTCCTCTCTTTCATCTTGTGTTACTTGTACAATCTTTTTCTCCTCTTTTATTTGATCTTCCTCCATCAGCAATTTTTTTATCTCTTCATTTGCTTTGACCATAATCTGATATGAGCTTTGAAGTGTTCTGAAACTTCCTTCCATTTTCTTCAGCTCCATTTCCATTTTGCTAATATGCTCCATATGTTTAGCACATTTATCTTTGAGGAATTGAATTTTGTTTTGTTGTTGAACCTCTAATGCTTCCAATGAAATTATCCTTTTAGTCAAATCCTCATTTCTTTCCTGAACAATCCTCAACTGTTCCTCTAACTATTCCTTTTCTTTCTTTTTCTCATTAATGATTCTACTGCCTTTCACAAACTCTGATTCAGCCACCAATCCTGATTCAATCATGTTTCTACTAGATGGTCTGAACTGCTCTATATTGCTCATAATGATTTTACAAGCAGATCTGATATTCTTGGGTATCCTTTCTAACCCAGCTTCTAGCTGCACCTACTTTACTTCTATCTGCTTTTCTTCTCTGTAGTCGTTTTCTTCTTCATCCTCTTCCTCATATTCTATGACTTGGTTCTTTTGCTCTTCATAGCCCTTTTCTGCTTTCATTTCTTCTTTGTCTGTAGCATCTTCCTCATACTCTAGTATCTGATCCTCTTCCTTCTCATGATCTGATATTTCTTTCATTATCTCCATCTCTTCTGTCCTTTTTTTCTCCATTTCCTATTGTTTTCCTTGGGTATCTGGTCTTTCCTCTTCCTATACTTTGTTATCTTGATTTGAGGTTGGTTTATTCTCCACTAAGTTCTGTATTTGATCATTTATTTATTGCTCCTTTTGTCCCTCCTCTTGCTCATCTATATCCATAAGATCCAATTCTTCTTCTTTTTCTTGTTCACTTGTATGTGTGGATTCTTCTACATGATTTAGATCATGAAATACCTCTTCTATACTTTGATTTATTTCTCTTTCTGTATTCCCTTCTTGACCCTCTTTGAAATCCATCTTTTCTAATACTTCCTCAGTTTCCTCAATTTGATCTTTGTCTTCTTTCTTGTGCACTGAGTTGCATATCTGAGCTTCCTTTTCTACTTCTAGCTTTTCATCATGAAATTTGTTTAGGTTTGCTGAGATGGTTTTGTCCATAACTTTTTAAACCCTGTGTCCTCCAATCCACTACTGAACTCTTTTCTTGCTTCAACCTCTTCTTCCATCATTACTGCTTTACCTTTTAGTATCCTTTTTTCTTCTCTAGGACTAACCTGTTTTGCTGCTTCTTCTTGGACCTGTGTTCCTTGTGACTTCTGACTCAAATCTTCTGGTGTTTTGCTTTTTTCAAAGACTTGTACTGTCACAATTGGTGTGCTAGGTATTGAGAAATTTAAACTTTTCAAAAGAAAGTTTTCAATGTCACTATCTGAATCTGAAGAAAATTGTGAGGAACCAGCTATCCCTGATTTGTCCATTCTTTGCTCTTCTAATACAATGGATTCCTCCTGCTTTTTTTCTTCTACTAATAGTTTTTCTGTCTCCTTCCTTTGTGCTTGTTCAATTGCTTTTCTGTTATTCTTCTTGGTCAGCTTCCTTTTCTGCACAGGTTTCTTCTGAACCTTCTTCTTCACTACTACTGTAGTTCTGGTTTCAAGAGGACCTTGTAACTCCTTGAAATATGCAAGCAATTCCACTTCCTTTTTTACAAACACCTCTTTAGTTTCTGCAGCCATCATCTGATCATGTAGCTCTTCATAGTGTTCCACTTCTTCTTGTATCCAATCAGTTGCTTTACAAGAATAGTCTTCCAACATTTTTTGATACTTCGCTTCATAGATTGCCCTCTTATTGTTTCCTTGAGTCAAATAAGTATACAAGTGTTCCTTACTTGTTTCAGGTGGATGAGGTTCATTTGAAGATTGTACTTTCTTTTGAGCAGCTTCATGCTCTTCCTTTCAGGCTTCCTCCTGTTCCAATTCTACCTTTCTGGGATCCAATCTTCTCTTCTTTACTGGAATGACTTCTTCTGAGACTCCCTTTCTTTTCCTCTCTGCTCCCCTCATGCTTGTTTGGGCTTCTGCTTCTCTTATAGACATCATTTTAGAAGGACTTTTAATTCCTGTCATCAAACTTCTGAAGTATTGAGCTTCTGGAGCCAACTTCAATCGATCCTCCATTCCTAAAATATGATATATAATCCTTGTTAAGATTTGTGCTCCATTCATGAAATTCCTTTGCTCCCAATGTTTGGCTGCTTCCTTCAATTGATCATGGATGTATGGAGTTACATCCATTACTCCAAATGGCTTGGTCCTGTCCTTATTATTGAACATGATCAATGTCACTAGTTTGTGTGGCATGGTGTATCTAGGCAATTTTGGAAAGCAAAAATATTGAAGAAACATCCTGATGGCATATTCCTTATTCTCTTTTCCTTTGAAATCCACAAATTTGGAATATCCTACATAGGTTACTTTATTCTTTTTGACAAAGCTGTTATCCAAGTTAGTTCCCATTGAATAGAACTGAAGGGCTGCCCTGATATGCTCTGCCTTTATAGTAACATTCACCTCTTTGTTCTCTTTGTCCTTGATTGAACATCTGAAATATGCTTCATTACCTTTGCCAACTTCCAATAGACTATTCATTACCTGTGATACTCTCTCAAAGCCTATAAAAAATAAAGGTTCATCTAGCAGTTTGTGTAATCCCACTACTTTCCATCTTTTATAATTAACTGCGATTTTTTGAAATTTATAAAATTCTTGGCACAGCATGGTATACTTGTGACCTCAAACTCCTACGGTAAAAATGTGTTGTCCAATAATGTTAAGAGTTTCCTTTAGTTCCTTGGCTATCTTCTCTACTTCTGGGATTTCCTATTTTTCATCAGACTCCAGCTCCACCTTTTCCATTGCTACCTCACTGTCTAAGAACCAATGTCCTCTAGACAAAGTTACTGAGTCTGCTTTGAAATCATGGAATGGTAGTTCCTTTGGATTCACCATTCTGGAGAAAATATAACATCACACAAAAGAAAACTCCACCCACATGAGTCATAAGAAACATAAATGAAATCACATTGATCTTGAGGTGTAATGAAAAAAATGAAAAATAAAATCTCAGATGAATCCTGACTTCCTTATTTGTATCACAAATAAAACTCAATTGAAGTGATCATCACATGTGTAGCAAGATGTCTAGTGTTTTCTTCCCTTCTCTCTTTTATATATATATTTTCTTAATCAATAAAAAGAAAAAATGAATGAATTTTTAAGAAATGATTTTTTTAAAAGAAGATTTTAGATTTTTATAGGAAAAAATAATTAAACAATGACTTGAAAATGACTTGAAAAAATTAGCGACTACTTAACCTTGACAAGTTATAACCTATATCTTGCTTGTGCTATATAACTTATGTGAACAAAAGAGTTATTGTTTATATATATATATATATATATATATATATATATATATATATATATATATATATATATATATATATATATATATATATATATATATATATATATATATATATATATATATATATTTTTTTTTTTTTTTTTCCTTTTTTTTCTTTTCTTCTCTCTTTTTTTTTCTTTCTTCCCCTCCTAATTCTTTTTCCTAGAAAAAGAATGAGGTAAAATAAATGGAAATAAGTTCCAGGATGTCATAATTCCTTTCTGGTGAAATTTTGAATTCTTTATCAAGAGTCCCAAGTGTGTATTAGATGACTCTTTTGCCTTTTCCTTCATTTGTGACTCATCATGCTTTGGTACTATTTTTGTATCTTTGATCCCTATTTTCTTTCCATTGAATAAGATCTCATTTTCTTACCCAAAAATACTTAATTCCTGCTGATTCCTTTTTTGTAGTATATGTTGATATATTTAGGTAGTGATGTGTGTGAACACTCTAGGACCGCCGGGGCACTTTTTTCCCTCTTTAGGAGGTTTTTTTCCCCCGGCTTGTATATACGCCTATTGCCCTAATGGGCTACTTATCTTTGTACATTCTCTAGTAATACATTCAGTCTTGTGTGTTGTGCTCCAAGCTTCTTCTTCTTCCTTGTGTTGTTCGCGTGCTTCCGCAAACGTCTAACTCCAACAATTGGTATCAGAGCAGGTCGTTGCTTCTTCTAGGGCGCCGTCGACACTCCTCCGTTTGCAGTCTCAGATTCGCACAAAATTTGGTGAGCATACTCAGGGTGTTTCCGAGATCAAAATAGCTTCGCTGTGTGGTGCCGAAATCGCAATCTGAGCTCGTTTCGGCCTCCGAACGCACTATCGCAGTGCTTGTGCAGGCTATTTCGTCCTTTTGTGCCAAAGGTGTATACCAGTTTCTGTTCACCAGTTTAAGCGTCTCGAAGTCTGCTACAGGTCTAGCAGAACTCGTCTGGGCAGTTTTGTTCAACTTTTTTGAGATACAGTCAATTTTTTGCATCAAGGTATTTTAGTCACCGGCCATGGCTGAAAGCAGTGATGTATTCCATATGTTGGCTGTTGAGGATAAGTTGGATGGTACCAACTACCCATTATGGGCTTATATGATGCGACATGTACTGGTTGCAAAAGGATTGCGGAACATTGTGCAGGGTGTTGAAAGACGTCCTGTTACACCTGTAACGACAGGTACTGCAAATACAGGTGTTGGAGCTGATGAAGATGGTGTCGAAGATGATATTCCGCAGATTCCTGTTCGTGCTGCTGTTTCTGTTGCACCTACTACAGAGCAGATTCGTTGGGATGGCAGAGATGCCCAGGCATATGCATTGATAGCTTTGTCTGTCAAACGTGCCATTATTCCTCACATTCGCTCTTGTAGAATAGCAAAGGATGCTTGGGATACACTTACCACTTTGTACCAGGCTAGGAATGAGGCTCGTGTTGCTTACCTCCGAAAACAGTTGGAGAGTGAGCACATGAATGAAGGTGATTCGATGGACAGTTTTCTTACAAAGATCAAAGACCTGAAGGAACAATTGATTTCTGCTGATGAGGTTATACCAGATAGCTCACTTGTGTAGACCGTTCTGAATGGCCTTCCTGATTCATATCAGAGTTTTGCCTCTACTCTTCGATTGATGATGAAAGGCAATCCGAATGCCTTGTCATTTGAGGAATTAGTCTCTGTTCTGTTGCAGGAAGATCAGTCCAGGCAGAACAGGTCCATTATGCGTGTTGCAGATCAAGCTTTCCTGGCTAGTCAGAAGGGCAAAGGAAAATGGAGCTCTTCTACTAGTAAGCAGAAATCTGCAAATGCTGCACAATCGAAGAACCAGGATAAAGATGAGAAGAAATCAGAAAAGCAGAAATTGTTCTGCAAGTACTGTAAAGGAAATGATCATATTATAAAGAACTGTCCAAAACTGGCTACTAAAGAGGCAAAGAAGAAAGAGGCTGGAATGGTTGTTGCAGAGGCCTCTACACCAAAAACAGAGTATGCAAATCTTGTGCAGGAAGAAGAATGGGCGTTTACTACTGTCTGCAGTTTTGACCCATCTTCTCATGATCAGTGCATGTCTGCAGTAGACTCAGATGTTTGGTACTTTGACAGTGGGGCAACCAAACATATTACCTCGCAGCGTAGTTTCTTCTCTTCACTCGAGCCTGCCCCTACAAGGAATACTGTCACATGCGCCAATAACTCCTCTTATCCTGTTATGGGAGTTGGTAAGATCATTCTGACTACTGCTGATGGTAGTTCTTTCACTTTGTCAGATGCTTTATTTGTGCCAGGGATCAAAAAGAACCTGTTATCAGTTTCTGCATTAGCCAAGATTGGCTTGGTTGTGAAATTCGTTGATGATAGGTGTACAGTCCATGATCTCTCAAATGGCGATGTGATTATTGCTTCTGGCATTTTATGTCGTGGGCTGTATAAGCTCATAGACTATGAAAAATCTGTGAATGATTCGGCATGTGCAGTTCATGATTCTCAGGCTATGTCAGATGCAAAGCTTTGGCATGCACGCTTTGGTCATCTGAATTTTGCTAGTTTGTTACGCCTGCAGAAATCTGAAATGGTGTCCTCTTTGCCCAAACTTGAGGCACCTGGAAAACATGTTTGTGAAGGCTGTATTTTGGGCAAAATGCAGCGTTCTTCCTTTCCAAAAGATGGTTCAGTTCGGGCTATCAAGAAATTGCAGCTTGTACATAGTGATGTCTGTGGTCCTATGCAG
The DNA here is from genome assembly GCA_020310875.1 of Ceratopteris richardii. Classification (NCBI taxonomy): domain Eukaryota; kingdom Viridiplantae; phylum Streptophyta; class Polypodiopsida; order Polypodiales; family Pteridaceae; genus Ceratopteris; species Ceratopteris richardii. The sequence continues at coordinate 55,949,997 of CM035435.1, forward strand.
ACACCCTCTTTTGGAAATTACCTTTACTTCGTGACTTTCATTGATGATTTTTCCAGGCATGCATGGGTATATACACTCAAAGCAAAGTCTGAAGTGTTCATGTGCTTCAAACAGTTTTTGGTTTTGGCTGAAAATCTGTCAGCATGTAAAATGGGCACCCTCCGTTCTAATCGAGGGGGGGAATATATGTCTTCAGATTTTAATGCATTTCTGGCTGAACGTGGGATAAAACACCAGTGTACAGTGCCATATACACCTCAACAGAATGGAGTTGCTGAACGAAAGAACAGGTCACTCATGGAGATGGCGAGGTGCATGGTCAAAAGTCAGGCTTTACCACATAGTTTTTGGCTTGAGGCTGTCATGTGTGCAGCATATGTACTGAACAGGTGTCCCACGAAAGCGTTGCAGTCTATCACTCCATATGAGGCTTGGCATGACCGCAAGCCATCTGTTGCTCATCTGCGTGTTTTTGGTTGTTTGGCATATGCATTAGTGCCTGAACAACATCGCAGAAAATTGGATGATAAGGCAGTAAAATGTATTTTTGTTGGGTACAGTTCTGAAAGTAAAGGCTATCGTCTGTATCATCCACAGACTAAACGCATTCTGGTTAGCCGTGATGTTGTCTTTGTGGAAGATGCTATTCAGCCATTGCTTTCATGTACTAAGGAGACATCTGTTAGCTCCAAAGACATGTATGATACTTTGATGCCTCTTTTTACAGGTGGACAGGCTAGCGCTGGTCCTAATGAGGCAACTTCTCAGCCTTTGCAAGCTTCATATGATGATGCAGATCATTCCATTTCTGATGCAGATTTACATGATGCACTTGTTGATGAGAGAGCTGATATTGAACAGGCAAAAACTATGCCAAAATGGCTGGTGCAGACTTTGCATGACAGCAAATTAGATGCACCTTTGTCATATCGTACTCGTTCAGGCTCTCATAGTACCTCCTTTGCATCAGATTGCTATGCTATGGCTGCATCTAGTCTTTGTGATGAGAATGAGCCTGTTTCTTTTGATGAAGCACAAAATTCAGAAAATTGGATGGCTGCTATGCAATCTGAATATGATGCTATAATGAAGAATGGTACATGGTCTTTATGTGACTTGCCTCCTGGCAAGAAGGCCATTGGCACTAAGTGGGTATACAAGCTGAAGCGTAAACCTGATGGTACAGTTGATAGGTATAAGGCTAGGCTTGTTGCAAAGGGTTATGCGCAGGAAAGAGGCATTGATTTTGATGAGACCTTTGCACCTACATGCCGTATGACTACTGTTCGGAGCATTTGTGCACTTGCAGCCCATCATGGTTGGAATGTACATCAGTTGGACATTAAAACAGCATTTCTGAATGCTGACTTGCATGAAGAAGTGTATGTTTTTCAGCCCCGTGGCTTTATGAAGAAAGGGCATGAAAACCAGGTGTGCAGGTTAAAGAAGGCGTTATATGGTTTAAAGCAAGCACCACGTGCTTGGTATGAGAAAATACATGCCTATCTGATTGCACATGGTTTTGAGAACAGTCCAACTGAAAGCACCTTATATGTTAAGCGTGCTAATGATGTGCTTTTGATCATTGTTGTCTATGTAGACGACATGCTGCTCACTGGTCCTCTTGAGAAGCATATTGCTGATTTCAAGGCTGATTTGCATGCCTCATTTGAGATGTCTGATTTGGGGCATTTGCATCACTATTTGGGCATTCAGTTTATGCAAGTTGATGGTGGAATGGCTTTGTGTCAAACGAAATATATTGACACATTATTGCAGCGTTTTGGCCTTGAAGACTGTAAGCCTATTGCCACTCCTATGGAGACAGGTTTACGATTGAGTCTTCATGATGCTGGAGATGCATTTGATGCTGTTCTCTATCAGCAGGCTATTGGATGCTTGATTTACTTATGCATTACTCGGCCAGATATTCAGTTTGCTGTCTCACAGATGAGCAGGTTTATGCATTGCCCAGGAGTCACGCATTGGAAAGCGGTTAAGCGCATCTTTCGCTACTTGAGTGGTACTCGGCTACTTGGGTTGTTTTATCCCAGGGGGGGATCACTACCGCCAGATTTGCATGCTTTTTTTGACTCAGATTGGGCTGGTTGCTATGACACTCGTGTGTCCACCAGTGGTTTTTGCTTCATGCTTGGTAGCTCATGTATATCTTGGTTGAGCAAGAAGCAGCCTACTGTGGCCACTTCCAGTTGTGAGGCTGAGTATAGGGCAGCTTTCACAGCGACTATTGAGTGTGTGTGGCTCAGACGCCTTATGGCTGATTTGGGTGTTGGCCAGTCTTCTGCCACCACCATCTTCACTGACAGTCAGAGCGCATTGGCAGTTGCGAGGAACCCTGTGTTCCATGCTCGCACTAAGCACATTGAGGTGCATTATCACTATGTCAGGGAGAGGTTCTCTGCTGGGGAGATCAGCTTGGCATATGTGCCCACGCAGGAGAACATTGCAGACCTTTTCACGAAGGCTCTGCCTAGGGAGAAGTTTGAAGCTTTCCGCAAAGCTTTGGGCTTACTTCCTTTTGTGGAGTGATTTCCACATAGCTCGGCACTTCCTTATACATGAGTGCCAGCTCCTTGTTCACCGCATCACTCCCAGAGGGGATTTGTTGATATATTTAGGTAGTGATGTGTGTGATCACTCTAGGACCGCCGGGGCACTTTTTTCCCTCTTTAGGAGGTTTTTTTCCCCCAGCTTGTATATATGCCTATTGCCCTAATGGGCTACTTATCTTTGTACATTCTCTAGTAATACATTCAGTCTTGTGTGTTGTGCTCCAAGCTTCTTCTTCTTCCTTGTGCTGTTCGCGTGCTTCCGCAGACGTCTAACTCCAACAGTATAAACATCTTCTTTTGACACACAGTACTTGGAAGTTTTTGGCTTCCATATCCATTTAGTTCTGGGAAATTGTTTTGATGAGCAGTGCTTGTATGTACTTTGTTTCCACATCCTTCTTGTCTTGATGCCTAGATGCTTCTCGTCATTCCACACTTTCCACCTTTCTTCTTTCTTTTCAACACCTTTTGTTTCTTCAATTTTCTCCTGTTTTTTATTAAAGTAGATTTGGTCATGAAGAAGTGGTGTTTGTGATTTCTTTGTAGCTTCTAGTGAAAAAGTAAATCCCTCCAATTCTAAGTTATAGATATCCTATTGGTTTTCCTGTTCTTCATCACTCAATAAAAACATTAAAAACCTTTTGTCATTTAATGTCAATTTAAGCTTCATATTTTCAAAATCCAAAATTACTTTACTGAGCCATGGTTGTCCCAAAATCAATTTCTCAGTCATCATATGATCTGGCCATTCTTCACAATCTATTTTCATATATTCTTCATTGAACTTAACTTTAATAGATGGTGAAGACAAGCTTTGTATTATCTGTCCTTCTAAGGTTTTGATAAATGTTTTACTTTCAGTCCTTTTTAAGTTAAACTTATCCAACAAAACTAAACTGACCAAATTTACTTGTGCACCTAAAATCTATCAAAACCTTGATTTTCTCATTATGAAAATTCATTGTTATAATAGGCAAATGCTCTCTTACTCTTAAAGGTGTTTCACACAAAAGGACTTCTCTAAGCTCCTTGATTTTTCTTATCCTTTCCTTTGCCTCCTGTTGAGCCTCATTCCTAATTTTTTCCTCTACTTTTTTCCTGTTTTGAGCTTGATGTATTCTTGTCCATTCGGAAACAGTTAATGGAAGATCATACCTTTTTACTCTACATCCACTTATGAAATTTGGCATGATTTCTCCATCTATATTAGGTAATTGGATAGCTCCACTGTTACTTATTTGATTGATAATATAAGGCCCATGTCCTTTTTTCTGAAATTTTTTCTGATGTTCTTTTACTGTGTATGCCAAAACTAGATCTCCTTCTTGTAAGTCCTTTTCTTTATTATGAACATCATGATAAACTTTCTGCCTTCTCTTATCTGCATATATGATCATGATTGCTCAAAGTCTGGAAGCTCCAAGTTTTTCTAATTCCACCACTCTCTCAGATAACTCATGTCCAGTCCATTTGTACTGATTTCCCACTTTTATTGTTGGAATGAGAAATTCTAAAGGCAGAACTGCATTTTGTCCATATACCAAATTAAATGGTGTGGTTCCCAGTGCAGTTTTATATGCCACTCTATAAGCCCATAAGACATGATTAAGTTGCAAATCCCAGTCATTCCTATTTGTATTTACCAATTTTGACAAAATAGTGCAAAGTACCTTATTAGTACTTTCTGCTAATCCATTGGCTTGTGGATGATAAGGGGCTGACTTTCTATGACTGACCATGAAATACTCAGTTATGTTTTCTATTATTTGGTTCAAAAAAGGAGTCCCCCTATTACTTACCAATTCAATTGGTAATCCAAATCTAGTGATAATATTTTCATAAAGAAATCTTGCAGTGGTCTGAGCATCATTCCTTTTTGTAGCCCTGGCCTCTGCCCATTTCGTCAGGTAATCTGTGGCTACTTGTATATATTCAGCATGGGATTGTTTTGTTGGAGGATGTATGGGTCCAATGAAATCCAACCCCCATTTACCAAATGCTCTTGCTGAAATTAGTGGTACTAATGGCATATTGTCTCTTTTCTTTGGTTGACTCACTCTTTGACAAATGTCACATCTTTTCACATATGTTCTTGCATCAGGAAATAGAGTTGGCCACAAAAAACCAGAATATAATATGAGTTTAGCAATCCTTTCACTTGAAAAATGTCCTCCTACCACTCCAGAATGTGCCATATCTAACATTTCCATCCATCCCTTTCTTGTACAATTGATCTCCTATCAGTTGATATTCTTCATAAATCATTTGTTTGCACTCCTCAATTATGTTTGCACTCCTCAATTATGTTTACACTCCAAACTGGATTTTTCTGAAACTAGTATAAGGTAATATTTTCTAAATTTTGCAAGGATTGGCATTCCCAGCAATTGGAAATATACTTTTTTACATCTTGAATACTATTGGGCCAATGTACTCCCATCCTATTAAGATTATTTAGGGTGATTGTCATGGAAGCATGAATACAGGGATTCCAACAATGAGCTCTTCTTAAATACTCCTGTTGTTCATCTTCTGGAGTACAATATTCCAATATACCCATATGATTGAGATGATACAAATGTCCAGCTAGCAGCACAAGATTCCTACTTTGTAATACCAGATGTGTGTTGTTTCCAGATGTTCTCCAAGGTCCCATGGTTAGCAAAGGTACTAAAGTCAAGGCCCATTCAAGAATACTTTCTATTTTGAACAGATATGCATTTGGTAAGTCATCATCTAAAGGTGAACTTGGCTCTTTGGTTTGGATCCTGGAAAAATGGTCTGCTCTCAAATGAGTTTTTCCTTGTCTGACCACTACCTCAAATTAAAATTCCATCAATAGGAGAAACCATCTAACTATCCTACCTGTGTGACATGGTTTGTTTACTAACTAGAGTAAAGCTTGGTGATCCACAAAGAATTTAAACTTGTTGGCTAAAAGATAATGTCTATATTTTCTCACAGCAAATATCATTCCCAACCCTTCCCTCTTAGTGGTTGTATAATTTTTTTCTGCTGAATTCAATTGCCTACTAGCATAAGCAATCGGAAAATCTAATTTGCTCCCTTCTATTGGTTGTGCTAACACACATCCCAAAGCATAATTTGAGCATCCACATGGACATGAAAAATTTTATTCCACTGTGGGGTTTTCAGAATTGATGCTATTACCAAACAAGTTTTTAAGGTCTCAAAAGCTTGGTCACACTCTTTGGTCCACTCAAATTTTGTGATCAAAGCATACAATGGTTTTGCAATGTCTGCAAACTTGTGTACAAATTTTCTATAATACCCACAATGTCCCATGAAATTTTGAAGTTCTTTTACATTTATTGGTCTTGGAAGTTCCACTATGGCTTTACTTTTTCTTTCATCAGTTGAAATTCCATTTTTGGAAACTATGTGACCCAACATTCTCCCTTGCCTCACAAAGAACACACATTTCTCTGGATTTAAACATACTCGGTATGTTCCACATTTTTTAAATATATTTTCCAGATCCTTCAAATGGTCTTGTCTTTTTAGTGAAAAAGTGCATAGATCATCCACATAAATTTCCATTATATTTCTAAGGAATTCCTTGAATATGTGACACATTAGTCTTTGAAAAGTTGCTAGGGCATTAGTTAGACCAAAAGGCATAACCCAAAAAGCATAGATTCTCCATTCTGTGGAAAAGGCAGTTTTATGTTGGTCTTCCAAAGCTATTGGTACCTGATTATATCCTGAAAAACCATCCAAAAAACTATAGACCTCTTTACCTGAAACTCTTTCCAAAAGATGGTATGTTATGGGTAATGGGTAGCTATCCATTATAGTTGCAACATTCACCTTTTTCAAGTTAATGCATACCCTAAGTTTCCCATTCTTTTTAGGTACCACAACTATAAGAGATATCCACTCTGTATACTCAATCTCATAGATGAAATTGGCAGCCAGCAGTTTGTCAATTTCTTCCTTTATTTTAGCAGAGTATTTGTCATTAAATGGATAGTGTCTTTGTTTGCTAGGTTTTGCATCAGGAGTAATAGGAATCTTATGTTCACAAATGTTAGGATCAATTCCCTTCAAATCTTTGTAACTGTAAGCAAACACATCTCTATATGTTTTTGCCAAATTTCTCAATGCTTCCTCCTCTTGATTTGTCATGTCATCAGCTATTACAATATGTCTCTCTTCCCCTTCTTCTTGAGTGATCATCACCTTCTTAGTTTGTTCCTCATTGTCATATGCCTCCCCCTTTTTCTTTTCTCTTTTTGGTTTCATTTTTAGAAGTAGCTTGTCTTCTACTTCATAGGTCTTGAAATTTGAAGGTACATCAAACTGTTGATCTTTGTTTGTTATCTTTTTATTTCTTTCAACTTCTTGATCTTTTTCTATTTCCTTGTGTTTGCTTTTTCTATATTTCCCTGAGATTTTATCTTTTATAGCATCTGTAGCTTCTACTTCTTCCAGATATTGTGTTTTCCCATTTTTTAATATTATTCCTTCCTCCTGGTCTTCCTCTTTTTTTGACACCTTTATCATTTGTATTCCTATGTGGAGATATTATATCCTTCTTCATTTTGGAATTTTACTCCCACATACTCATCATTAGCTAGATCCATGGTGGTCAAAATCTGATTCCAACCATAAGGTTCAAATTCTTCATCTTTAAATTCTTGTGGTATGTAGCTTTCATCTTGTGATTTCCTTTGTCCTTGACAATCTCCTTTTCTTAACATCCTTTTATTTGTCTGTGTGTTTCCTTATCATATTACATTTCCAAATTGATGATTCTGTCTCATTCTGATCTTCACTCCCTGATTCTTCACTTAATTCCTGATTTTGATGTACTTTGAACCATTCTTGAGGGGACATATCACAATATTGACCATTTCTTAAATTTACCCTAGTTATCCTTCCCTAGCTATGAAGATATAGGCAATCATTACCTCAATCTTGCACAATTTGCATTTGTCTCATAAATGGTCTTCCTAGGATAATTTCATATGAAGTGGATTGTGGGAATTCAACTATGGCAAAAGTATGCTCTATCTCTATTCCACATATTTCCACAATCACCTTTTCCCATATTCATAGGGGTTTTTCTATGTGTCCATCTGCAAGTTGTAATCTCATTTTAGTGGGTATTAACTTAGTTTTTCCCCATTTCTCCCAAGTTTGTTTAGTCATGATAGCCACTCCTGATCCGCTGTCTAATATAGCCTTGGCATGATTCTCACCAAATTGTATTCTCAAAGTTGAGTTTCCTTCTTCACCTTCACAATATCCTCCTATTTTATCAAGAGGTATGTACAACAATTCTTCCAATTCTTGTTGTTGTGAATCTAGGTTCTTTGACTTTGTTTCCCACTTTTTCATATTGTGTTGTAAGTGAGGATTTTGTTTTACTATTTCCTCCATTGTGGTGTGGTATAAAATTGTACAGTGTTTCTCTATATTGATTTGGAAGGTTATTTGTGAATTTTCTTCCTGATCAAGATGTTTTCTGGTTTCTGTTGCACTTGCTCTTCAACTATTGTTTGATAATTGTCTGGTTCCCCCATTTTGAGTTGTGCTTCTTGTATAATTTGTTTACATCTTTGCATCCTTTCATCCTCTAAATCTGGCATGGGATATGCCATCACATGTTCTATAGGATTTGGTCCATCTTGAATTCTTCCTTTGTATGCTCTTATCAGAGTCTCCAGACTTTGTGAATTTTTTGTCTCTTCCTGAGTCTATGTATTTTGTGGTTGGCTATTGTTTGACTGTTCCAAAGTCTCTTCTTCCAAATTTTTACCCATTCTCATTTCTCTTTCCCATCTCCCTTTTTGTCTGTTTTTATTTTCTTTTGGAAATGGAATTTTCTTATGTTCTTGTGTATGTGTCTCCTTTGTTGTTTCTTGTTGTTTAGCTTGTGCTCTTGTTATAGAATTTACAGTTACTTGATCATGGTCTCTCGATTCTTCTTGCTCCTTTATGTTAATTGTTTTTAATGGTATGTTACTCGATGTGTTCTGTTGTTTTTTAGGGTTTCTTGGACAATCCTTTATTAAGTGTTCCCTGCCACAATCCTTGCAATAGGCTCCTTCTATTCTTAGTGTAGGAGGTTGTGGGCAGTCTCGAATGAAATGTTCCCCCCCACATCTATAACAAGTTATCTTTTGACTCCCTTTGAATTGAGGTTTCTAATTGGACATGTAATTATTAGTTATATACATGAATGTGGCTATGTCCATTTCAATTCTCCCATTTCCCAAATCCAGGGCTTGCAGTTCTAGTTCTCTCTGTTCATGTCCTTCCCATTCTTCTTGATATCCTTCATTCCAATGATAATCCTCTCTGTAAGATGATCTAAGTCTTGAGCTCTCTTCTTCTATTGGTGTGTATTTTACTGGTACTACATTTGTTGGTAATGGTGGTTGTTGTCCAAGTACAGGTCTTGGTTGCTCAACAAATCCAGATTCTCTTTGTAAGTTGTGTTGGTTCACATATTCTCTTTCTTTAATGGGTTGTTTATTGTAGAAGCATTCTTCTCTGGTATGATTTGTCCATTTTCTTTCTAATGTACAGTATTTGAGTGTTTTCTATCTTGCAAATGTTGTGGTTTCTGATAAGGACATTGTTGAACCAAATGATTTTCTCCACAGTTATAGCATTTCTTATTTGTTGCTATCTTGGTGTTTATCAAATTTGTCTTGGTGCTAACTTCTAAGGCTTTAGCAATGGCTTGTGCTAATTCTTCTGCTGGTGGGATTTTATCTTCATTTGTTCTAGGTTGATCAAATGCTAATAGATCTTGTCCTCTCTTATCCTCCAAGTCTATTGCCTCTTTCACACATGCTTCTAGGTCATGACATCTCCTATAATACACCAAGGTTCTTAATTGTGCACTTCTCTGTCCTTCTATGAATAGAGATACTTGTCTTTCCATGGATGGTACCTCCTCTCTTGGACATCTATCAATGTATTGCTTGAACCTCCTAGCTGCCTCTCTAACATTTTCATCTTTTTGCTGTTTAAATCTGTGTATCAAGGTAGCTGTGCTATGTTTAATTCCAGTTTTTGAAAATTCCCCTATGAAGGCTTCAAGGAAAGATTCAATCTCTGGATACATTTCCTTTCTCAATGGAATGAACCATGATAGTGCAGGTCCAGTTAGGGTTAGACCAAATGCTTCAAATTGTAACTTGTAATCTTCTACTTCTTCTACCCTAATTAATTGTCTAAATTCTACAGCATGAGCTTGAGGATCAGAATATCCTTCATATTGATTCTTCATGCATTTAGCTACTTGATAGGTCCTAAGCATTCTTCCACGATTTTGCCACTGATGTCTCCTTCTGATTGGAAAGTCATTAATTCCTTCTGCTTCTCTTTCAAAAGGATTTGGGGAAATGTGTACTCTCCTACCTTGTTGTTGTTCAACATTAGTGTGAGTTTCATTTTGTCTTGGCAAATCTGGTTGCCCTAGGTTTTGTTCCCAAGGTCTCTTGTCTGCACATTTCCCTAAATCATTAGAGTTTTCTAGATCTTGTGAGAATATATATACACATCCCTGTCTATCCTCATATCTGCCATCCTTAAATTATGCTACTGGTGTTATATTTAAGGGAACTTCTAAGTTTCTCAACCTAATGAGAAACTTATGCATCCGATCCTGATACACATAGGTTTCAGACCTATTTATATACATATACTTGAGCATATTTCTACAATCACTAGTTTCAGAAGGTTCATTGGTTTCATTTAGGTTTTCCACGTTATTTTCCTGCCCTAAATCTTTTTCTTGTAAATCTCCTTTCACTGGCTCTATCTCCTTCCTTTTTAACTCTTGTTTATTAGGTGTGAACAATTTATTACTAGATCTCAGAATCATCCAACTAATTCACGATTCTGTGAAGAGAATCATGTTTTTCACGATTCTGTGAATAGAATCATCTTTTCTACGATCTTGAGAGAATTCTAGATTTTCTCACGTTTCTGTGAAAGAGAATTTTCTTTTTCACGATTCTGAAATTAGAATCGTCTTTCTCACAATTTTGTGAATAGAATCGTGTTTTTCACGATTCTATGGAAAGAATCGTGTTTCTCACGATTTCGTGGAAAGAATCGTGTTTTTCACGATTCTGTGGATAAAATCGTGTTTTTCACGATTCTGTGGATAAAATCGTGTTTTTCACGATTCTGTGGATAAAATCATGTTTTCCACGATTTTATGAAGGCAATCATGATTTCCACAATCCTGTGAAGGAAATCGTGTTTGTCATGGTTTTGTGAAGACAATCGTGATTTCCACGATCCTGTGAAGGAAGTCGTGATTTTCATGATTTTGTGAAGACAATCGTGATTTCCACAATCCTGTGAAGGAAGTCATGATTTTGTGAAGACAATCGTGATTTCCACGATCCTGTGAAGGAAGTCATGATTTTCACGATTTTGTGAAGACAATCATGATTTCCATGATCCTGTGAATAGAGTCGTGATTTTCACGATCCTATTAATAGAATCGTGTTTATCGTGATTCTGTAGAAAGAATTGTGTTTTTCACGATTCTGTGTATAGAATCGTGTTTTTCATGATTTTGTTCCCAGACAATCGTGATTGCTCACAATCGTAAAAAACACGATTTGTGGTTGTTCTCAGAATCACGATTCTGATTCTTATAACTTTTTGGTTTTTGATTTTTTAAGTTCTTTTTCCTCTATTAGAAGCGACTTATTAAAATACTAACATGCAATAAAGGATTTTTCAACAAAGATATTATTTTCTCGAAAAAAATTTCAAAAAATTGAAAGTCGTGATTTCGTGTTTTTTTCACAATTTCTTGTGTTTTTGTGCTTTTACCAACATGTTGAAACTTGAAATTATGCACAAACTTGTTGTAGGAAAATTACCTTGCTGCTTGATCAAGAAAAGTCCCAGAAATTTTGTATTTGCAGAAGATCGCGACTCTGTCAGCTCCTCTCACTCTCTCTTTCACTCAAATGAATATTTTTTCTGAGATTTCAGACTTTTATAGTCTTCAGACAATCGCGATTGTGTGTGTTTTTTACAAAATTTTAAATTCTCAGTGTATGATTCTTCTCCCTTAGCAATTTTGTGGTTTTAATTCACTAATCTTATCTTTTCCAACAAATTTTTCTCTCTTTATTCTACTGATGAAAATCGCAATTCTGTACCCAATTCTTCAATCTAATCACTTTATGCTCAATTCTTACTGAAATTTTGAAATTTTGATTTTCTTTACTCATGTAATTTATGAAACCTTTTAAAGTCACTTACCTCAGTACCCAATAGTGCAAAATAAGTCAAATTCTTTATCTTACTAAAAATCGCGATCTTGTGAAGAGAATCGTGTTTTTCTCTGAACTTCCAAATTTGCACTTTTAGACTTTTCTTTCCACTTGGTCTTCTCCAATGTCCTGTTGGAGTTAGACGTCCGCGGAAGCACGCGAACAGCACAAGGAAGAAGAAGAAGCTTGGAGCACAACACACAAGACTGAATGTATTACTAGAGAATGTACAAAGATAAGTAGCCCATTAGGGCAATAGGCGTATATACAAGCCGGGGGAAAAAAACCTCCTAAAGAGGGAAAAAAGTGCCCCGGTGGTCCTAGAGTGTTCACACACATCACTACCTAAATATATCAAGAAATCCCCCCTGGGAGTGATGCGGTGAACAAGGAGCTGGCACTCATGTATAAGGAAGTGCCGAGCTATGTGGAAATCACTCCACAAAAGGAAGTAAGCCCAAAGCTTTGCGGAAAGCTTCAAACTTCTCCCTAGGCAGAGCCTTCGTGAAAAGGTCTGCAATGTTCTCTTGCGTGGGCACATATGCCAAGCTGATCTCCCCAGCAGAGAACCTCTCCCTGACATAGTGATAATGCACCTCAATGTGCTTAGTGCGAGCATGGAACACAGGGTTCCTCGCAACTGCCAATGCGCTCTGACTGTCAGTGAAGATGATGGTGGCAGAAGACTGGCCAACACCCAAATCAGCCATAAGGCGTCTGAGCCACACACACTCAACAGTCGCTGTGAAAGCTGCCCTATACTCAGCCTCACAACTGGAAGTGGCCACAGTAGGCTGCTTCTTGCTCAACCAAGATATACATGAGCTACCAAGCATGAAGCAAAAACCACTGGTGGACACACGAGTGTCATAGCAACCAGCCCAATCTGAGTCAGAAAAAGCATGCAAATCTGGCGGTGGTGATCCCCCCTTGGGATAAAACAACCCAAGTAGCCGAGTACCACTCAAGTAGCGAAAGATGCGCTTAACCGCTTTCCAATGCGTGACTCCTGGGCAATGCATAAACCTGCTCATCTGTGAGACAGCAAACTGAATATCTGGCCGAGTAATGCATAAGTAAATCAAGCATCCAACAGCCTGCTGATAGAGAACAGCATCAAATGCATCTCCAGCATCATGAAGACTCAATCGTAAACCTGTCTCCATAGGAGTGGCAATAGGCTTACAGTCTTCAAGGCCAAAACGCTGCAATAATGTGTCAATATATTTCGTTTGACACAAAGCCATTCCACCATCAACTTGCATAAATTGAATGCCCAAATAGTGATGCAAATGCCCCAAATCAGACATCTCAAATGAGGCATGCAAATCAGCCTTGAAATCAGCAATATGCTTCTCAAGAGGACCAGTGAGCAGGATGTCATCTACATAGACAACAATGATCAGAAGCACATCATTAGCACGCTTAACATATAAGGTGCTTTCAGTTGGACTGTTCTCAAAACCATGTGCAATCAGATAGGCATGTATCTTCTCATACCAAGCACGTGGTGCTTGCTTTAAACCATATAACGCCTTCTTTAACCTGCACACCTGGTTTTCATGCCCTTTCTGCACAAAGCCACGGGGCTGAAAAACATACACTTCTTCATGCAAGTCACCATTCAGAAATGCTGTTTTAATGTCCAACTGATGTACATTCCAACCATGATGGGCTGCAAGTGCACAAATGCTCCGAACAGTAGTCATACGGCATGTAGGTGCAAAGGTCTCATCAAAATCAATGCCTCTTTCCTGCGCATAACCCTTTGCAACAAGCCTAGCCTTATACCTGTCAACTGTACCATCAGGTTTACGCTTCAGCTTGTATACCCACTTAGTGCCAATGGCCTTCTTGCCAGGAGGCAAGTCACATAAAGACCATGTACCATTCTTCATTATAGCATCATATTCAGATTGCATAGCAGCCATCCAATTTTCTGAATTTTGTGCTTCATCAAAAGAAACAGGCTCATTCTCATCACAGAGACTAGATGCAGCCATAGCATAGCAATCTGATGCAAAGGAGGTACTATGAGAGCCTGAACGAGTACGATATGACAAAGGTGCATCTAATTTGCTGTCACGCAAAGTCTGCACCAGCCATTTTGGCATAGTTTTTGCCTGTTCAATATCAGCTCTCTCATCAACAAGTGCATCATGTAAATCTGCATCAGAAATGGAATGATCTGCATCATCATATGAAACCTGCAAAGGCTGAGAAGTTGCCTCATTAGGACCAGCACTAGCCTGTCCACCTGTAAAAAGAGGCATCAAAGTATCATACATGTCTTTGGAGCTAACAGATGTCTCCTTAGTACATGAAAGCAATGGCTGAATAGCATCTTCCACAAAGACAACATCACGGCTAACCAGAATGCGTTTAGTCTGTGGATGATACAGACGATAGCCTTTACTTTCAGAACTGTACCCAACAAAAATACATTTTACTGCCTTATCATCCAATTTTCTGCGATGTTGTTCAGGCACTAATGCATATGCCAAACAACCAAAAACACGCAGATGAGCAACAGATGGCTTGCGGTCATGCCAAGCCTCATATGGAGTGATAGACTGCAACGCTTTGGTGGGACACCTGTTCAGTACATATGCTGCACACATGACAGCCTCAAGCCAGAAACTATGTGGTAAAGCCTGACTTTTGACCATGCACCTCGCCATCTCCATGAGTGACCTGTTCTTTCGTTCAGCAACTCCATTCTGTTGAGGTGTATACGGCACTGTACACTGGTGTTTTATCCCACGTTCAGCCAGAAATGCATTAAAATCTGAAGACATATATTCCCCCCCTCGATCAGAACGGAGGGTGCCCATTTTACATGCTGACAGATTTTCAGCCAAAACCAAAAACTGTTTGAAGCACATGAACACTTCGGACTTTGCTTTGAGTGGGTATACCCATGCATGCCTGGAAAAATCATCAATGAAAGTCACGAAGTAAAGGTAATTTCCAAAAGAGGGTGTCTGCATAGGACCACAGACATCACTATGTACAAGCTGCAATTTCTGCATAGCCCGAACTGAACCATCTTTTGGAAAGGAAGAACGCTGCATTTTGCCCAAAATACAGCCTTCACAAACATGTTTTCCAGGTGCCTCAAGTTTGGGCAAAGAAGACACCATTTCAGATTTCTGCAGGCGTAACAAACTAGCAAAATTCAGATGACCAAAGCGTGCATGCCAAAGCTTTGCATCTGACATAGCCTGAGAATCATGAACTGCACATGCCGAATCATTCACAGATCTTTCATAGTCTATGAGCTTATACAGCCCACGACATAAAATGCCAGAAGCAATAATCACATCGCCATTTGAGAGATCATGGACTGTACACCTGTCATCAACGAATTTCACAACCAAGCCAATCTTGGCTAATGCAGAAACTAATAACAGGTTCTTTTTGATCCCTGGCACAAATAAAGCATCTGACAAAGTGAAAGAACTACCATCAGCAGTAGTCAAAATGATCTTACCAACTCCCATAACAGGATAAGAGGAGTTATTGGCGCATGTGACAGTATTCCCTGTAGGGGCAGGCTCGAGTGAAGAGAAGAAACTGCGCTGCGAGGTAATATGTTTGGTCGCCCCACTGTCAAAGTACCAAACATCTGAGTCTACTGCAGACATGCACTGATCATGAGAAGATGGGTCAAAACTGCAGACAGTAGTAAACGCCCATTCTTCTTCCTGCACAAGATTTGCAGACTCTGTTTTTGGTGTAGAGGCCTCTGCAACAACCATTCCAGCCTCTTTCTTCTTTGCCTCTTTAGCAGCCAGTTTTGGACAGTTCTTTATAATATGATGATTTCCTTTACAGTACTTGCAGAACAATTTCTGCTTTTCTGATTTCTTCTCATCTTTATCCTGGTTCTTCGATTGTGCAGCATTTGCAGATTTCTGCTTACTAGTAGAAGAGCTCCATTTTCCTTTGCCCTTCTGACTAGCCAGGAAAGCTTGATCTGCAACACGCATAATGGACCTGTTCTGCCTGGACTGATCTTCCTGCAACAGAACAGAGACTAATTCCTCAAATGACAAGGCATTCGGATTGCCTTTCATCATCAATCGAAGAGTAGAGGCAAAACTCTGATATGAATCAGGAAGGCCATTCAGAACGGTCTGCACAAGTGAGCTATCTGGTATAACCTCATCAGCAGAAATCAATTGTTCCTTCAGGTCTTTGATCTTTGTAAGAAAACTGTCCATAGAATCACCTTCATTCATGTGCTCACTCTCCAACTGTTTTCGGAGGTAAGCAACACGAGCCTCATTCCTAGCCTGGTACAAAGTGGTAAGTGTATCCCAAGCATCCTTTGCTGTTCTGCAAGAGCGAATGTGAGGGATAATGGCACGTTTGACAGACAAAGCTATCAATGCATGTGCCTGGGCATCTCTGCCATCCCAACGAATCTGCTCTGCAGTAGGTGCAACAGAAACAGCAGCATGAACAAGAATCTGCGGAATATCATCTTCGACACCATCTTCATCAGCTCCAACACCTGTATTTGCAGTACCTGTCGTTACAGGTGTAACAGGACGTCTTTCAACACCCTGCACAATGTTCCACAATCCTTTTGCAACCAGTACATGTCGCATCATATAAGCCCATAATGGGTAGTTGGTACCATCCAACTTATCCTCAACAGCCAACATACGGAATACATCACTGCTTTCAGCCATGGCCGGTGACTAAAATACCTTGATGCAGAAAATTGACTGTATCTCAAAAAGTTGAACGGAACTGCCCAGACGAGTTCTGCTAGACCTGTAGCAGACTTCGAGACGCTTAAACTGGCGAACAGAAACTGGTATATACCTTTGGCACAAAAGGACGAAATAGCCTGCACAAGCGCTGCGATAGTGCGTTCGGAGGCCGAAACGAGCTCAGATCGCGATTTCGGCACCACAGAGCAAAGATGTTTTGATCTAGGAAACACCCTGAGTATGCTCACCAAATTTCATGCGAATCTGAGACTGCAAATGGAGGAGTGTCGACGGCGCCCTAGAAGAAGCAACGACCTGCTCTGATACCAATTGTTGGAGTTAGACGTCTGCGGAAGCACGCGAACAGCACAAGGAAGAAGAAGAAGCTTGGAGCACAACACACAAGACTGAATGTATTACTAGAGAATGTACAAAGATAAGTAGCCCATTAGGGCAATAGGCGTATATACAAGCCGGGGGAAAAAAACCTCCTAAAGAGGGAAAAAAGTGCCCCGGTGGTCCTAGAGTGTTCACACACATCACTACCTAAATATATCAACATGTCCTTCACCAACTCCAGATCACTTGTCACCTGCAATTATACACCACCAAACTCATTCAAAGAGACTTTTTTGAAAAATTTAAACAACAACTTCTACTCTAGACATTTTTTTTTCTTTCAATTTCCAAAATTTTTTCTTTCACTTTTCCCCTTCCACTTTCAAACAACAATCCTCCTGTCCAACTCTCCAAGAAAAAGAAATTTGTTTGAATTTTTAATGGATTTTATGAATTTTTTTAGTATTTTTCCCTAAATCAAGGTAAACACTTCACTTAGGGTTTTCTTGTTTCAAGATCCATTGAACTTTTCTTTCATGATTGGTTATACTCTTCTATGCTTGCAATCTAATTAGTTTGGAAGTAGATCTTTCTTAGCACCTTTTTTTTCAAGAGCCAAACAAAATTTTTCAAGATTATTATCCTTCTTGAATAGAAAAATGGATCAATCTATTTGCACATAGCTACTTTACTTGACTTTCCTCATTGCAATCATGTCATCTTTTCCAAGATTAACAAATTTCCTTGGTACTTAGTCAAAAAGCATTCTACATATGCAAAGATAGTCACATTTTACCTTCCCTTTAACAATCTTCATTCAATTTTTTCCTCACACCTGCACTTTACTCTTAAAAGGAATGAGCAACTATCGATTCGCAAGAATTTTTACAACTTCTTTTATCCCAAAAGGTTAATTCATGCTTTGTTTTCCCAAAAGACAAGCAAAGAAACCTACCTTTTCATTTTTCTTTCTTGATTATAGAGTAGTACCTTTTCAATGTGTTCAAATACCATCAACAATGGAAGATCCAGCAAGGTCCAAAACTTCAATGAAGCTTTTGCTTTGTTCCGCAGCAATGGCGCCAAAAAATGTTTGTTGTTACCCTTTGGAGTTGTCCTCTCCAATCATTTTAGCATAAAGGATCAACTACACATCTTTAAATTGTCAATCCGGGAAGTATGCAAAGACCACAGCCCCTTCTAGTTAATTGAATCCAAGAGCAAGAGTTAAATGATTGTTTTCCTAAGAAATTATGAAGAAGGAGAGAAATATCTAGGGTTTTGATTATCTTGAGATATACAATAGCATTTTCAATGATCTTTGTGCCTAAAGTGTGCCATTTTCATAGCAGAACACAATTATGAGGTCAAATCTCAAAAACGGTACCTGTATCACACAGACGAGACAATTGTGATTTTGTGAAAACTGAGAATTTCCATTTCCAGCTTTGTTCTTCTACACTTTCTTACTCAATACACTAAGAATCACCTCTCTTCATGCACATTACTCAGAAATACACAACTGAAGCTCACAAATTCCATGGATTTCACAATGAATAGACTCAACAAATCAAAAGAAAGTACATGAAAGGAAGAAACACGATTTTCTGCAGGAGAGCTCTTCACATTACTTAGATAGCAAAAATAATACAACCAACCCTCTCAAAATAGAGGAAATTATCTTTTATACATTTTCAAGTGTCCTCTTTCACGCTTGAATTATGTTCCTTTTCCCTTCTAATCTAAAAATATGCTATCAAAGACCTTCCAAAAATTCTAGAAAAAATACATATGATTCTAATTTACATGAGGAAGACTCTTCCTCATTTTTACATCATTTCTACAAGTTTTTGACATTTTACAAATAATTTCTCTTCAAAAAAATGCCTCTTCTTACAGAATGCTATCTCCCAGACTCTGGCAAGATTGGATCTTTGAGTGGAAGAACGAGAAGTTAGCCAAGACTTTGTGGTGAGGGGAATCCAACAAAACTGACCAGAATTTGCAAGAAGTGGGAAGAGGAATACCATGCAGAATTAGGCCAAAGCAATGGTAGCAAACCCCCACTGGAATTAGCCTTAGCCATAGTTCCTTTCACCCGACTCAGCATCTTGGAAGCAATTGATGATATGATGGCATGCCAAAATCCACTCCTAGGATTAAATTACACACACTTTTATGGCAAGACAGATGAAGATCCGGATGTGCATGTGTGCACATTTCAAAATCAATATGTTTGCAATCACCGAGGCCTAATAGATGATGACCATAAATTGCACGTGTTTCACGTGATTCTCGTGAGAGGTGCAATTAAGTGGCTTATAGAGTATCCCACTGACCATTTCTCAACTTATGATGTGTTAAAAGAAGCTTTCTTAGAAAGCCAAAAGAATTTCGGAGCTATATGCTACTCTGCAATACATGATGCAGAAAGGAACGGTAGAACAATATGCCTTAGACTTCAGATCCACGATGTGGCAATTTCCTACAAATAAGTGTGCTTCAGAAGAAATGTTACAAGAATGTTTTGTAGATGGACTACAACCAGCTATTAAAGAAAAGATATACATGTACACATTGGATCAAGATAGAAATCTAGATCAGATAATCGATCTCTTGACATGAGTAGATCAGAAAATACAAGTGGCTAATTTGGGGTTTGAGAACATTAGCCCAGCTTTGAAGAAAGGTTCTACTTTAGCACAGTAGTTATATTGCCTACGATGTCGGAATGTAGATCACATCACTGTTGGTTATGCCTTGAACCAGGTATATTGTGCAATTTGCAATAAGAGTAATCATAATATAGAAGAATGCAGGTTGAATGCAAATAACACCTTAGTGGCTTATGCACAAGTAGATGTCCCTTCGTGGAAAGGAAACATGTCAGGATATAAGCCACTAGTCGACTCTAGACAATGGCAAGACAACCAAGATGTTAGAGTATCTTGACCATCACCATACTCTCGTCCTCAACAATTTTCGGAACAACGATGAGTGTTTTGTCAAAATGTTCAAGAATTTGGTAGAGGTAGGAGGTTTAGACAACGAGGCCCAAGCAATTCAAGGAATCGACCGATACAATGTTAGTATTGTTTGCAATATGGGCATTAATGATGGGAATGTGAAGAAGCTAAAGAATATGATCAGCAAAAATAGGAGGCCAAGATTAAGACACATATGGCTAAGGTGGTGACCTTAGAATATTTGAAACCTTCGGCATCGGTGGTCACTAGGTCGCACCATGAATATCAGAGTGGGCAGAAATCAGATCACTCGATACCAACATAGCAGAAACAGAGATTAAAAAAAGCAGTACAGTGGGCCCAATAGTATCCATCATATTATATGGACCAAAGGCTGGTTACCATTAAACCATATAGCAAGGAACGACATAGTAAACTTGGTCAAGCAATTGTTAAATCCACTCAAGAGATTAAGGAAACAAGAAAGGAAAAGGAGAATTTCATATATCCAGCTGAGTCCGTAGTTTTGGAAGTTTAGCAGCTATCACCTAATGATCAAGAGATTTCCATCAGAGGTCGGAACCAGGAGTCTAGCTTAGAATAGAAAGAGGGAGATCTTGATCCCAAGGCATCGCTGAACGGTACTTCTTGTGACTTGTTGCAAGATTTACATATTAAATTATCACTAGGAGCCTTACTAGAACTCATTGTGGCTTTTTGGAAGAAATTGTTAAAGCACTTACAAGAAAGATATTCATCGTCTCCGAGTCTGGAACCTTCCATCTCTATGGTAAAAGATGTCCCCAATAGAATAGTGGACTATGCAATTCCCACAATTACAATCTCATATAAAAATAAAGCCATCCCCAAGGTTTTGATTGATGGTGGATCAAGTATTAACATCGCTTCCACAAGTACATGCAAATAGATGGGTTGGACCAGCATTGAGCCAGCCCCATTTTTTGTCCAGATGGTGGATCACTCACGCCTGCAGCCGGTGGGGTCAATGAAAGATATCCCCATCAAGATCTCTCAAGTGATGTTTAATATTTCATTTGTAGTACTAGAACTCAAAGGGTAGAATCTAGATTATAATTTACTATTGGAACGATCCTAGTTACGAAACGTTAAAGTCTGACAAAATTGGGATGAGAAGACTATCAACTTTCGAAACGGACATGCAAAATTTTCATTCCCATTAGAAGAGCAGCAATATTGTCTTCCAAAGCATAAACCCATATTGGCGGAACTTGCTCACATGTTGGATGGCCTCGAGGAAGATGAAGAACAAGAGTTTCTTGAAGCCAATAGAGATCTCTTATCCTTCAGGGTTGTGGATGTAAATGTAGTTATCAGCCTAGGTTATGATAGCATGGCGACCACTATGTGCACAGAACCCATGGAAATAGAAGAAGGGGATATTGCAGATATAGTAATGAAAGATCCCATGGAGTTGGGAAAAATTCAACTTGAGGAGGATTCATTAGAAGTTGTGAACCTCGACAATGCGAAAGATCTAAAGCCCATCCAAATCTATTTGGAGCTTGCTCCGGGATTCCGGATGGCATGGATTTCCCTCTAACAATAGTACAAAGATGTGTTTGTATGGACATATGCTGATATGAAGGGCCTTGATCCGAAGTTATATCATCATCGCATTTTGCTTAACTGAGATGCTACCCCAATCATGAAGCAGCAATATATGATGAATCCCAACTTTGCGGAGCAAGTGAAACACGATCTTGGTATATTAATCAAAGTTGGATATATTGTAACCATTGAGAATTCGAAATGGGTCTCTCCCATCATTATCATACCAAAGAAGAACAAGCAATTATGGATCTGCGTGGATTATAGAAAATTGAATGCAACCACAATATCGGACCCTTTTCAACTACCATTCTTGGACAGTATGCTCGATGAGGTAGCAGGTCACGAAATATATTCTTTCCTTGATGGGTTAAGTGGGTATAACCAAGTGAGAATGGTGGAGGAAGATACACCTAAAATTGCATTCATTATGAACTGGGAGTATTCGCCTATACTGGCATGTGGTTGGGTTACGAAACATGCAAAGCACTTTCCAGTGATGTATGCAGCAACTCTTTGCTCCGTACCTTACTTCTTTTATGCGAATTTTCTTAGATGAATTCTCAGTTTTTGGTAAGATGGTCGTGCATCTGGAGCAACTCTGTGCATGTTTTGATTCCTATAGAAAGGTACATCTTTGCCTCAATCATAACAAATCCACCTTTGCAATCAAATGCGAAAAATTATTGGGTCACATTATTTCTCAGAAAGACATCATAATAGACCGGGATAAGGTTAAGGTTATATTGGAAACCCCAACACCTTGAAACCTAAAAGAAGTTTTATGATTCTTGGGGCACGTACAGTTGCACGAGTGCCATCTATGAGGACTGGCACATATTGCCATCCCATTGAATAAGTTAGCATATGTCCGATGAGAGAAGTTTGTGTGGATGGAGAAGCACAACTTGCCTATGAGTGACTTCAGAATATGTTAGCCAAGGTGCCAATTTTGAAAGCTCCGGATTGGACACAACCTTTTCATGTATTTGTGGACACTTCGGAGAAAGTTACTGGGTGTGTACTTATGCAGAAGGAGGCATGCAGCTGGTTCGGGTGTGTCTATTATGCAAGTCGATTCTTAACATCTGCAAAGCAAAACTATTCAACTATGGAGTGTGAATGTCTAGGTCTCATATACTCTATAAAGAAGTTTCACCATTACTTGTTGGGGTAGTCATTCAACCTTCCCTGTAGACCACAGTTCCTTGGTGTATTTGGTGAAGTAGCAAAACTTGGTTGGACAAAGAGCTAGGCGGGTCCTCTTGTTGCAAGAATTTGAGTATGACATTGTTCATAATCCTGGTGCAAGTCATGCTATTATAGATTTCCTATCTGGCATCGATCATGGAGAACCCCCAAAAGGTGTGGATGATACTCTTCTAGATGTGGAGGTCTTTACGGTGTCCAAAATTGAAAATGACCCTCAGACTTCTCCTACATGGTACGAGGAAATTTTAGGTTTTTTGGAAAATGGAACTGCTCCATCTTATTTGCAATCTACAACTCAAAAGAAACTGGGTCTCTAACTTTGTAGGTTTAGGTTAGTTATACCACAAGGATTTGACTGGCATTTGGTTTCACTGTGTACCTCCCCATGAGATGGAAGCCATCATCACGAAAGTCCATGCAGGAGAGGTTGGTGGTCATTTCAGTTATCTAATTATGGTCCACAAAATTTAGCAGGCTCGACTATGGTGGCCAACGTAGACATTCAACAGGTAGTGTAGAATTGTGACCCATGTCAAAGAACTAGTGAGCCTCACGTCAATTATCATTTCCCACTGTAGCCAATTCTTCCATTGGAGCCCTTCCAAAAATGGGGCATGGACTTCATCGGTCCAATCAAACCACTAGCAACAAGAACGGGAGCCTTGTATATTGTTGAAGTTGTAGTGGTAGTCCCAAGACCCTCATCACCTTGCATGGAAGCAAGAAGGAAGGCTCAAGATTGACTCTCCTCTCATCCACCCCTACCTCCAACATGCTCAAGCCATTGGCCATCAGCCCCATGCTATGCCACGTGCTTGAAAACATGGAGAGTAGGGAGTCAAGGATCCTAGTCCATGTGCAAAATACAAGCAAAGCAACTACTCTACTCACACAAAGGAGAGACATGCATAGGCACACACACACACCTCACTCTCACGCACTCACAAAGACACAATACATAAATGTAAAATAGTATTGGAGTAAAGGAGAGCATTCTTCCATTCATAAAAGATATTACATGAGAGCACGTCGACCAAAAGCTCCCTTGTTTACAAAAATGAGCCTCTATATATAGGCTAAGCACATTTCCCCATGTGCTTCTTTGAAAAGTCAAAAAGGTAATATCTCTCTAACTAACATATCTTGTAGGAGATTACAAAATCAATTCTTGTAACAAAAAAATCCGAAGAAACTCCATGCATGGGATTTTTATGTGGGAAACTCCTAGATGTGCCAAAAAGGTGAAAGAGTCTCCTACGTTATGGCATAAGCAAATATTAAAAAGTGCTTTAGGAGAGTGTTCACATGTGACACTCTAAGTATATACAAGTAGGGTTATTCTCATGGTCTAGGGAGGGTTCTCATGCACAATTAAAGATGTGTGCATACCCTACAACCCAACACTCTCCTCCCCCTATACTTTGGCATCCTTGAAAAAGCTAGAGAAGAAGAACATACACAACTAAACTATTAGAGTCTTCATGTCTAGAAATCTTCTGGTCTTCAAGTCTGTAATTCTTCTGTCTGCAAGGCTTCAGCCGCAAGTCTTCAGGCTGCAAGTCTTCAGGCCTTCAGGTCTTCAATGATCTTCAAATCTCTAGCACTTCAATCTTCCATTCTATAAGACTTCAGTCCTACAAATCTTCAATCTTTAGAGCTGGGCGACACAATCCCCTAGGGGGTAGTCAGCCCAGCATACATCCGACTGTGTAGACAGCCTCACCAGGGAGCTCCCAAACCTGAAATTAAAACATACACAACAAGTAGGCTGTAGTAGATAGTAAAAAATTAGTTCGACTTTTAGTTTCCACTTCAGGGAGCATCATATCCTACAGGACTTGTTTAACTAGAGATAAGTCCTTACGAAGATCAGTCAGATTTTGGAAGAATAACATGATTTGGATAGAAGTGCTCCATATCCCTGCAAATCAACAAAAAATAGCTCCAAGGAGCTCATAAGCAACAATAGCCTCATAGTTTGCCCTATCTCTTACATCTTAAGTATGCCACAATCAATCTTGTGTTATCAAACAAGTGCACTTGTGACATGTTGCATTGTAAAGTATGAGATAGATGTTGTATTCAAGCAATGGCCCTGTATTTTCAAGAGTAGTATGGTCAACCAAAGGAGTCACACATGTCATTGCAGCATATGAAAGTGGATGCATAGTAACCAAGTAAATATGGGATCATAACGCAAAATAGACTGTAAGCTATACGTAAAATCCTCATTAGTGGAGTGATTGCATAGGACACCACTCCCAAGCTGCTCTGTTCATGAGGATCGTCAAGGCTACACTGTGAGTGATCAGTACAAAATTTGCAACAATACCTTATCATCAAAAGACATGCAGGAGGAACATCAAGATAGCCTATTTTTTTTTCTCTGTAATATAAATCAGATACTTGCGATCCAAATGAGAATTAGAATCTTCAAACTGAGAGTTCAAATGGTTTGAATACTTATCTTTGGAATGAAGTGCAACCAAGTGAGTCAACACAATGAAGTACTCAAACATAAAGAAGGGAAAACAGATCATTTTTCATATAGACTAGACAATTATCAGAAATAGAGTTCCTTTGGTCACTAGTTATGGTAGTGGTCCCTTCAAGACCCGGCAAAGTTTTTCAACACTCCAAAGCTCTGTTAGTGTGGGTGCATGTCTTCATCTTTGATCCAAAGAATCCAATATTCCCAAATGCTCTTTCCATGGTTATGAGTACCATGTTTGACACCATCCAGAAGGAGAATAGTCACAATTATTCCAGGAACGTTCAAGCATGGCAAATCATCCTAAAAGTCAAAGAAACACCAAAGTGAGAGCATTTGCATTTATTTAGAAAACACAATACTCAAAACTTAGTTTCCCCAGAGTCAGCATAATAACCAAGAGATCAGTCCATACTTCAGATGCACATCGGACTCCTTTTACCTATATTAGTTGGTTTGATAAGATCCTACATTTCTAGAATCAATTAGAGTTATTGCCCACATTCCCCAGCATACCCTACTTCCTAGTTGCATATCTGTCAAATGTTTCACAAAAAGTGCAAGGGTGCTTTCGATGCCTCCTCAGAGAGCACCTACGTGAGCTATTTCTTGCAATATTCCAATGGAAGTACATTATTTTCACAATAAACCTTGTTTTCTTAAAGTAGTAATGAACTTGTGAAATCCACAAAAAATGTTATGAGGTTATCCATCTCATAGTGAAAGGATGTGTGCAACAAACCTACGCTCTCTGATGGATGGGCTCTCAGAGCCAAAAATCACCCAATCACAAACTCCATGTCAAAGTGGAGAACCCTTCAAAGAAACCAAACTTCCATTGGGATAACACAAATATTCTCGTAGTATGTGTAAGGTTTTTGGGATGTGATTCTATAAGGGGTTGGCATAAAAAAGAAACCAAACACATAGTGACCACAAGTGAAGAGATTTAAGGAATGATTCCATTAAATTGTTAGTCACACTACTTATGTTTTATGAAGATGATGAAGTAGTGAGAACTAGTTCATCCTGATGAATATTAAAAAAGGGCCCCCTTATGTGGGGTAGTCACAGCACCCAGAATCAATCCCTAAGATAGAAGCACCCACGGCTTCCCAAAACCTATAGAAGCCTCTAATCATGGTCGAGAAAAACTTGGAGTTGCATAATCCAAAAAGTGAGCATACATCACATATTAACCTTTAGTAGCCCAAGAAAGAAGAATGGGGTCAAAGAGTGACTATTCTAACTAGCCTCAAGTTGTGAAGATGTGATCAGTAGGGTTTGGGACACAATCCTATGTAGATGGACAGTCACCAAAATCTCAGTATATGTCTTTCAAGTGTAACACTTAAAGAATGCCCCCATGCAAATTGCATTACAGAAGTAGTATGATGTGTTGATGAGTCGGCAATAGTAATGAGAGCCCCAGGTTTGCCTGTTGACACTCAAGGTTAAGGAGAAAGCATGGAAGCGCATCAAATAAGTGGACACACAAGAAGAAGGAGCATGTAGGGAGCTCCAAGAAGCACATGTCAAATTTTCAGAAGAAATCCCTATAAAAATAGTGATTTTTATCACTAAAAACCATTGTAAATACGATTTTTCATTTTTTCAACTCCATTTTTTTCAAGTTGAGGGGTCCTCGAGCTTGAGGAGCATTAGAACTATCATCGTGCCAATTTTCATAATTTTTAGACTCCGTTTGAGCCTCCAAATAAGCCCTAGAACCTATTTTCTAACTAGGCCACCTCATCCCACTCCACCAGTCAAAATAGACCACAACCAGGGTCTATTCTTGCAGATCCAATCTCAGAAGGCTTGGACATGATGTTCAAGGCCTACCACACTCATCCTCAAGGAGGGCCAACACCTACAAACCTAGATAAGAGTTACCCTAGAGCAGATTTAGAGATTGAACGGACAAAAATGTGCATGAAAATGGTAGAAGTAGCTCAAGCTATGCTCAAGATTAGTCAAAAGTTCAATCAGACAAACTCTGTTAAACCGGATTTGCATTTCCACGACTTATTAGAAAGATTAGAGCAGTTGGTAAACAAGCCCAAGGTTTCTTTACCTCCATAGGCTCAACCAGTTGTTGAAAGAGAGAGCTCACCTCCAATGAAAGATTATGTTCCTGATTCCGTGGATGAGGGAGCACCTCTTTCAATTCAACAGTACTCTCAAGAGTTCTTGTGGGAAATACAAGAAGAAAAATGGGCCAAGGAGAAGGGTAATCCCCCTCCTATTCCTGAGATTGATGACCTTCATGATCAATTTCCCCAAGACATTCCTTCCATTTATGGAGACTAAGCAGAGCAACAAGAAGATGAGAGATTAGATTTTGAATCTAATTCTTTACAAGAGTTGCCACAATTCACAGGACAACGGGAATCCGAATCTCTTCAGATCAGGGCTCCCACAAAACTGGTAAGAAATGAAGACTCAGTGGTTCCAAGAAACATTGATTTCGTGAAGAACACTAAGGTTGAGTTTCATCTCATTGTAGAAGAGCTACTCAAAGCAAAACCTGAGCTATGGAATCATGTAAAGGATCAAGTTTCAGAACTTGATTCCTAAATGCCAAAAGTAGGCTCTAAGCAAAAAGTTCCAAAAATACCTCTCGATAAAATAGGAGACATGAGTGAAGGTGAAGAAGGTAATACTTATCTTCCAATCACCTATCAAGGTTACACAACCAAAGCAATCATAGATTCAGGTGCTGGTGTTTCTATTGTGACCACCTCCTTGTGGAAGCAATGGGGCAAACCCACGTTAAGACCAACTAGAATGAAGCTTCAAATGGCAGACGGTCATTTTGAAAGACCTCTAGGATTGCTCGAAGGGATAACTCTAACAACTTGTGGTGTAGAGTTTGAACACACATTTGCTATATGTGACTTTGAGAAAAATAATGTCTATGAGATGATTTTGGGAAGGCCCTTCCTATGACAATTGCAAATAGTACAGGATTGGGAACCAACTCCTTATACTTACAACACTTAGGGGTCATCACCTAGGTCAATTTGAAGGATTACACCTTCAGAGTGTTGAGATATCAAGCTCAACGTGTGATGATCCAGGATGACACGTACCAATTTTTTGTTTCTCTGACATGTATAGTGGTCACGTCGGTATATGTCAGGATACTTCATTGAGCTTTATTAGATTTATCTACCAAGAGTGATGACACATTTGTTCCCTGCCAGCTCACTCATTCACGAACATTAGGTTTTTCCTTATGTACCGATCTTATATATTGCACTTGTTGTATTCTTGTTTTTAGGTCATTCTTGTACATTCCTTTTTATGTAATAGAAGAAGAAGAAGAAGAAGAATATCATTCTTCCTTGTCTCAATCTATGCATGTGCTTCTCCTTGAGGGTGAGAGTGTGTGTGAGAGCTTGCTTCCTTATCTCCTTCCTCATGACATGGTATCAGAGCCAGCGTGGCTGTAGAGAGCTCGTGGAGAAGGCAACGGTGAAGAGTACGCAGAAAGGGGTGGAGAAAACGCAATTCACAAATGACCTCCGTTTACTACGAAAATTGGCGTGAAGGTAGAAGACTTCCATTTTGAGCCCGCAAGGTGGGGCCCACAGAAAAACTAGGTCAATTTTAGAAACTGTAACTTGCATTGTGTTCGGCAACACTCATATATTCCAGATCAAGAATTTCAAGTGATTCGGTGTACTCTTGATACATGAAAACTGTGTTTTTCTGAGATCGAACTGTCACGTCATAGTGCGACAGTGTTCAAGTAGAAGTGTTGCTTGTAGTGTTTTGCAGTGTTGTGAATTGCTGTAGAAATGGCAAACGCAGTGGAATGAGCCATCTTATGAGCGATAAGTTGGACAAGAACAACTTCCATGCTTGGAGATTCAGACGAATTTCCTGATGGGAAAAGGATACTAGAAGTACATCAAAGGAGAGAATGAAGATGCTCCGTAGTTACCAAAAAGTAATTGGACTGCAGATCAGGTAAGAGCATATGAGGAATGGAATCAAGGAGCACGAAAGGTAATGTACAGGCTATCTGTTAGCATACAAGATAGCATGATTGGACACGTACAAGATGCCAAGACTCAAAAAGAGGCTTGGAACAGCTTGGTCACATTGTATGAGACCAATACAAAGGCACGGAAATCGCAACTCAAGAACGAGTTGCATACATTGGAGAAGAACAGCATGTTGGTAAGTGACTACACCTTGAAAATCAAAAGCATATGTGAGTCACTTGCATCTATTGGTGTTAATGTAGATGATGATGATAAGGTGGAAGTGTGTCTTTGTGGTTTAGGAGCTACATATAAGCACTTCAGAACTTCTATACAAACCAAGGAAAATATTCCAAATTTTGCTGATCTGGTATCTATGCTGATTATTGAAGAAAAGAATCTTGGTGAGGACTCACACTCCCAAGGAAAATCTAGTTCTAAGCAGGTATTCTACTCTAGGAGAGGAAGAGGCAGAGGTAGAGGTTTTGGAAGTGGAAGAGGAACAATAACCAAGACCAAGGTCAACAACAGAATCATGTAGGAGGAAGAGGACAGTTTCAAGGCAGGGGGAGCCAAAGAGGTCGCAAAAATTTCCAAAGAAATCATTCAAGTAATGATAGTAAAGGATGCTAGAATTGTGGTAAACTTGGACACTTTGAACGTGATTGCAGGTTGAAGAATCAAAATAATAGAAGGCAGCAAAACAACTATGCATCCACAAGTGCAGATGATTCTGAGAAGCTCTTCATGGTTCAACACCACATGATGAATACGATGTTTGCTGGTATTTCAAAATTGAATGATAATGTCTAGTATGTTGACTCAGCTGCTTCAAATCACATGACCAGTCATGCAGAATGGTTTAGTAGTTTGCAAAAAATGCATGTTCTTGGATATGTTGAAAGAGGTGATGATACATCACATCCTATTGAGCATACAAGAAACATAGCATTGTCTATGGAGGATGAGAAGGTAAAACATCTTACTGATGTGTTGCATGTTCCAAATATAACAAAGAATCTGGTTTCTGTTGGACAAATTGTTGACCAGGGATTACAAGTTAGGTTCAATGCTCATGGATTATATGTAGAAGAGTACAAGCAGGATGGACGATTGGTTTCCAAAGGAAACAAAGTGGGTAAGATGTTCACCTTAAATGTGAAGATTCTTGAAATGAATTCAGTCATGTTTGCAAAAGATGTAGGAGTTATTGCAAATATAGAGATGTGGCACAAACGGATTGGACATGCAAACTTGCAAAGGCTGAAATTGATGCAATCAAAGGAGATTGTCCATGGACTACCAAATTTCAAAGTTGTAGAAATGCAAAAGGTATGTGCAGCATGTCAATTTCGTAAACAGTCAAGAGCATCATTTCCACATGACAAGCATGTTAGTGAGAATGTACTAGAAGTAGTACATAAAGTTGTTTGGGGTCTAGCAAAGACCACATCTATGGGTGGTTGCAGGTTTTATGTTACTTTCATTGATGACCATATACGCAAAGTATGGGTATATTTCATGAAATAGAAGAGCTAGGTGTTCACTCACTTCCAAAATTTTAAAGCTATGGTGGAAAAGCAGACAGGGAAGTACATTCAGACATTAAGATCTGATGGAGGAGGTGAATACATGCCAAATGAGTTCAATAGTTTTCTAAAAAGTCATGGAATTTGGCGTCAGTTTTCATGCAAGTACACACCACAACAGAATGGCGTTGTTGAATGCAAAAATAGACATATTGCAGAAATAGCAAGAGCCTTGATGGCTAAGAAGAATATGCCTCATTGTTATTAGGCAGAAGCTGTGCATACTACTGTATACATCATCAACAAAACTCCGACTACTACTG
This sequence comes from Ceratopteris richardii, assembly GCA_020310875.1. NCBI lineage: Eukaryota > Viridiplantae > Streptophyta > Polypodiopsida > Polypodiales > Pteridaceae > Ceratopteris > Ceratopteris richardii. Next base: position 55,981,020 of record CM035435.1, read on the forward strand.
TACATCATTACACCTGAAGAGAAGTTTACAGGTAAAAAGCCAAACTTATCACATCTGAAAGTTTTTGGCTATATTGCATATATACATGTCCCAGATGAATTGAGGATGAAGCTTGATCCAAAAGTAGAAAAGTGTGTCTTCATTGGATACTCCGTTGAGCAAAAGGGATATAAATGTTATAACCCACTCACACGATAGGTAAAGGTGAGTAGAGATGTGGTATTTGATGAAATGTCAAGCTTCTATGCAGATGCCAAAGAAGGATTGAGTCTTGAACCAAATGACAAAGAAAATGCTAAAAAATCAAGTGTAGAATCTCAGGTTTTGAGTGGACTGGATGCATCACCAAGCAATGGTTCCAACTCAAATCCATGGAGTGGAAGATTACGTGGAAATTTCAGTCGAGCAAATTCATCAAATACATCCAAGGAAGGTAAAGAAAAGCTTTATGCTGGTCATAAAACATGTGCAGGTTTTGAAGATGTTGATGGGGATTCAAGCGGTTCAGAAAAGAGTCTTGATGAGGAACTTGGATTGCCCTCTGTGAAGACTCCAAGAGTAAGAAGGGCACATGCAGATGATACAAGGAGAAGTGACCTAGGATCAAGAAGATCTAGGAGGATGCAAAATTCAGTGCAACGATTGACATATGATAGTTACATGGCTCGTCATTGTGCCTACATGACAAAGGTAATACAAGATGCTGAACCTTCTTACTTTGAAGATGCAATTGGAATTTTAGATTGGAAAAAAGCTATAGATGAGGAGATGGCTGCACTTTATGGAAATGATACATGGAAGCTGGTTCCATTGCCGCAAGGAAAGAAACCCATAGGCTGCAAATGGGTTTACAAGGTAGAGCATAATGCTGATGGTAGCATAAGTAGGTATAAATCATGATTGGCAGCTAAAGGATATGCACAGACATATGGCATTGATTATGAGGAAACATTTAGCCCTGTAACTAAAATGTCTACTGTCAAGACACTTGTTGCATTAGCTACAACAAAAGGATGGACTTTGCATCAGATGGATGTGAAGAATGCTTTCCTACATGGTGAGTTATAGGAAGAAGTATATATGGACCAGCCACAAGGATATGAAGATTCAAAGCATCCAGAATGTGTTTGCAGGTTGCAAAAGGCTTTGTATGGGCTGAAGCAAGCCCCTCGTGCATGGCATGCAAGGATTGTTGATTACTTAATCAACATTGGGTTTTCTATGTGTGATGCAGATGTTTTCTATCTGTGATGTAGATTACTCACTATATGCAAGAAAGGTTGATGATGGCATCACTATTGTGGCTATTTATGTTGATGACTTGATTGTAGGTGGTGATGATGAAGGGAGCATCAAAGAGGTAAAGCAACTTCGTATGTAGGAATTTGACATGAAAGATCTTGGTGTGCTGCGTTATTACTTGGGCATTGAGTTTATACATACAAAAACAGGTATATGGATGTCGCAAAGGCAATATGCCTTGAATATGCTACAAAAGTATGGTATGGCTGGTTGTAAGCCAATTTCTATGCCATTAGATCAGAATTTGAAGTTGGATACTACATCAGGTAGTATTGGAAAATGCTACTATGTACAGGAAAATTATGGGAAGTCTTATATATCTCACAATTACAAGGCCTGATCTAAGCTATACTGTTGGACTTGAAAGTCAATTTATGCAAGTTCCCAGGAAGCCACATTTGGATGCTCTGAGGCGCACTCTATGTTATGTGAGTGCTACTTTGGATTATGCATTGTTTTATGAGGCTGGTGTAGCTTTGCAGGTTTATGGATACACCGATGTAGATTGGGCTGGTAACATTCCAGATAGAAGATCTGCTAGTGGCTTTCTATTCTAGCTTGGGAGTGCAGCTGTTACATGGAGCAGTAAGAAGCAACCCACTGTTGCTTTGTCCAGTACAGAGGCTGAGTATAGAGGTGCGGCAATGGCATCATGGATGGAGATGTTACTTGCAGATTTAGGTGTGGAAGTGCAAAAGCCTATCACTATCTATTGTGATAATCTTAACAACATACAGTTAGCACATAACCTTATTTTCCATGCTAGAACAAAGCATATTGAGGTACATTATCACTTCCTCAGAGAGAAGGTATTAGTAGGTGATATTGATCTTTTTTATGTAAGAACAGATGAGCAGGTTGCTGATATTTTCACCAAAGCACTTGGAGCTGAGAAGTTGAAGAAGTTTCGGGAGATGCTTGGATTACACGATATGGCGTTGAGCTTGAGGGGGAGTGTTGAGATATCAAGCTCAACGTGTGATGATTCAGGATGACATGTACCAGTTTTTTGTTTCTCTGATATGTATAATGGTCATGCTTGTATATGTCAGGGATACTTCATTGAGCTTTAGTAGACTTATCTACCGAGAGTGATGGCACATTTGTTCCGTGCTAGCTCACTCATTCACGAAGATTAGGTTTTTCCTTATGTACTGATCTTTATATATTGCACTTGTATTCTTGTACATTCCTTTTTATGTAATAGAAGAAGAAGAAGAATATCATTCTTCCTTGCCTCGATCTGTGTGTGTGCTTCTCCTTGAGAGTGAGAGTGTGTGTGAGATCTCTCTTCCTTATCTCCTTCCTCGTGACACAGAGATGTACCACCCCTACAGTCGAATCCTATCCACAAAGCGAAAGAAGATTCTATCTCTTTGCATTCTAGAAGTTCGCCTGATCCATCATGGCTGCATGAAGAAACTCATTTGTGGATGTGCAAGGTTGTAGAGGAAGAGGAAAAGTGCCTAAATATAAGAGAAGAAGGAACTCCCCCAAGAGATAGATTAGTTAAAGACCCAACCTATAGATTGATGATTTTTCGAGATGAGGAATTTGAGCCTCATGGTTGGGCAGAAATTCTAGCCACCATGGACATTGCTGTTAATGAAGAACAATGGATGCCTCACTATGATGAGCATTATGATATCTCTGTGTTCATGTGTCAGCCCTTGCTAGAAGAGTGTGATCCTAGTGAGGTCATAGAAGAAGAAGAGAATGACGATGATCTAGAATCCATTGTGATGGATACTTACTTTGACTCAGAGGAGCACTATTTAGAAGACATAGTAGTGTTAACCCAAAAAGAAGAAGAACCTCTCACAAGCATTAAAACTGTAAATTCAAAGGAAGGAAGCGAAGGAGGTCAAAAGAAAAAGAAACGAAAAGCAGTGAAACAAGAAGAGGAGGAATCATTGTTTGAGGTACCATAAAATTTCAAGAAATATGAAGTCAAAGACCAAAAAAATTTTGGTACGAATGCCTAAGAGAGAGGCCCTCATAGGAGAAGCATACGATAATAAAGAAAAGACCAAAAAAATTGTTGTAACCATTGAGGAGAATGAAGAGAGATGCACATACATAGGATATGACCTAAGTGCAAAAGAAGAAGCAGAGCTTGTAGCTCTATTAAGGGAATATAGGGACATGTTTGTGTGGCACTATAGAGACTTGAAGGGAGTAGATCCAAAAATTTTCTCTCATATTATTCCCATGATGGTAGATGCCAAACCCACCAAACAAAAGCCCTACAAATATAATGACACTTATGCAGCTAAAATAAAAGAAGAAATCGACAGGCTGATTGAAGCTCGATTTATCTATGAGATTGAGCATACTGAATGGGTGTCCTCCATTGTAGTGGTGCCCAAGAAGAATAGAAAATTGTGAGTGTGCATTAACCTTAAAAAAGTTAATGCTGCTATGATCAGAGATAGTTATCCGCTTCCAATCACTAAACATTTATTGGAGCGTGTTGCAGGCAAGGAAGTTTATAGCTTTCTTGATGGATTTTCAGGTTATAAACAAGTAGCCATTGCCGTAGAAGATCAACACAAAACGGCTTTCGCCACAGAGTGGGGAATCTTTGCATTCCACATGATGCCATTTGGGTTCAACAATGCACCTGCAACATTTCAAAGGCTCATGTGTCATGTCTTCAAAGAGTTCTTGTGAAAGAGCGTAGAAGTATATGTAGATGATTTATGTGCTCATTCCCAAGAAAGAAGATACCACATCCCTGAGCTCAGACAGATCTTCAACAAGTGTAGAGAATATCGAGTGTGTCTAAACCCATAGAAGTGTGTGTTCATGGTACGACAAGGTAAAACCTTAGGTCACATTGTCTCTAAGAATGGAATATCAACAAATGAGGACAAAGTAAGAGCCATAGCGGAGTAGCCTAGGCCAAGGAACGTTAAAGAGGTAAAAGCCTTTATGGGCCATTGTGGATATTATCGCATGTTCATCCACATGTATGCATCATAGCCAAACCTCTTTATGCCTTGCTGACCAATTTTGAGTGGAACAATGAATGTGAAAAATCCGTCAATGAGCTAAAAAGATGTTTGTGCTCAACACCAATACTGACCACTCCTGATTGGAATAAACCCTTCCATGTCCATGTAGATGCTTCCAATTATGCAATAGGATGTGGCTAGCACAACCCACAGGTGAAGGAAATCTAGATTTACCCATCGCATATGCTAGCAGGCAGTTGAATGTTGTTGAATGAAACGACACCACAACCGAAAGGGAAGGTTTAGGCATGGTATATGCTGTGAAGAAGTTTAGACACTATCCATTGGCCAATAAGTTCAAGTTTTTCACTGATCATCAAGCTTTACTATATTTGGTCAATAAACCTTGCAATACAGGCCGCTTAGTAAGATGGTTCCTCTTACTAATGGAATATGACTTTGAAGTTGTTGTCAGGAAAGGTAGGACCCACCTTAGGGCAGACCACCTTTCTCACATCACTTCAAGAGAGCCACCACAAGGAGTGTCTGATGAACTACCTGGCGCTTATTTGTTCAATTTAGAAGTTGTTCCTAAATGGGCAAATAAGTTAGTACCTGTCCTAACCTTTGGACCAGCAAATAAGAATGTAAAAACAAACAAAGAGGAAATTGTAAAATTGCAAAAATATCAAATATTGGCAGGAAGCATGTACAAAAAGGTACAGAGGGTGTATTAGCTTGTTGTGTCAAGGACGATGAACATAGGGGTTGGTTGCAACAAGCCCATGAAGGATTGCTAGGAAATCACTACTCTAAACAACGAATATTGCAGAATCTAAAACGTTTAGGAGTGTATTGGCCTAGCATGGACAAAGAAATGCATGAGTGGATTAAGAATTGTCTAGTGTGCTAGGAGAGACCCCCAGTGGAGCATGTGACTCTTTATCACATATTGTTAATTCCAAAATGGAGCACTCCATTGGTAGAATTCATGAGATCGGGAACATTACCCAATGAGGCTAGTCTAGCAAGAAAACGAAGCATGGAGCAAGAGGCTGAGGACTATGCCTTAGTAGGAGACAACCTATATCGAAGAGGTAAGGATGGTTACCTAAGACTGTGCGTTCATGAATTAGACTATTTGAAAGTCTTAGAAACTATACAAAGTGGTGTTGTAGGTGGACACTTTGGGCCTGACCAAGTAATTAAGACCATTCTATTCTCAGGACTTTGGTGGCCCACTCTTCATATGGATGCACATACCTTTGTGGAAAAATGTGACACATGTCAATGTGCACAATATCCGATAAGAAAAGACGAGATGTCATTGAGGCCAATGATGGGAGCATGTGCATTCTCGAAGTGGGGTATAGACTTCGTTGGTCATATTAACCCTCCAGCTAGAAACTCCCATGCCGAATACATCATTGTACCTACATATTACCTTACAAAGTGGGTAGAGGTAAAAGCCACAATGAAAAATGATGCTCAAATGACGGCTAAGTTCTTATTCGAAGATGTATTCACCAGATATGGGTTACCAATAGAGTTGGTTAGTGATAGAGGTACGCACTTCTTGAATGAGGTCATTGAAATTCTCTTCAAGAATTCATGGTGATACATAAGAAGTCTGCCCCTTATCATCAACAAGCCAACGGACAAGCCGAGAGCACGAATAAGATCCTATGTAACGTATTGACAAAACTCATAAATAATAAGCACTCTGATTGGGACAAACAACTTCATCATGTTGTTTGGGCTTACCGCGTTGCATATAAAATGGTACTCAATGCCACCCCATTTCAGATGGTCTTTGGACAGAATGGTGTGCTACCATTGGACTTCCTAATCCTAGCCTTGAAAGTAGCACATGAACACGAGTGGAATGGACATGAATTGTCCTCTAGGATCTTTGATCTAGAACGCTTAGGTGAGACGAGGCTACGAGCGGCAGCAGGCATCTATGCGGCAAAGAAAAGACAGAAAGCATATTTTGATGCACACATCAGGGATAAGGGAGTGAAGGAAGGAGACCTAGTTCTGGTGTATACACTAAAGCAACATGCCAGTAAATTGGAGAAACACATATATGGATCCATGATCATTAATAGAATTTCCACTAGCAATGTGGTTCAATTGGCCACTCTAGAAGGTGACATCTTGCCAAACTATATTAGTGGATGTTGAGTCAAGATGTATCAAGAACCTCTTACATAGGATATGTTAATGAGACTCAACACTACTAAGAAGCAAAAAGAAGAAGAGTTGAGGGTTAGAGAAGAAGATCATGCAGAGGCTAGAGAGCGCATTAGGCAAAATAAGTTAAGGTGACTGGGCCTAGATGTCAACCCAAAATCCCCAAAATATCACATGGACATGTGCCAAAAATCAGGCATAATTACTTCTCAATAATTGATCGACGCCCCTTTGTGACCATGGAGGTAGGACGAGGAAAGAGTGTGAGGACTGTGAGAGCATTGGTTGACTCAGGTGGAGCAACTAGTGCAATTAGACTTTCATACTACCAAGACCTACAATTGGACATCAAGCCCATAGAAGCCTATCTCATAGGATTGTGAGGTGTGGAAACCCCTTGTTTGGGCGAGGGGGAACTTCCCATCTACCTTCAAGATGTTCCAATGAAAGTCAAAATGCTAGTGTGTCACGATGAGGACCTTATAGAGCCACTTGTCTTGGGTCAAGATTGGATTTATGAACATGCAATCAACTTGAACTTAAGAAGTCAACTTCTTCAAGTTTGGGTACAAGAACAATGTATCACATTAGAATTAGAGAATTGCATGCTCACAAATCTAGATTTCACACCTTCTCATAGTTCTTCTAGGACTAATCTTAGCAAAAAAGATGTTGTATGTGTCAAGGGCTCTATGTTCCAAAAGTACTCAATCAAAGAAGAACAGACTCAAAGGCAAGCTAACTCCTCTTGTATAAAGACTAATGCCGTCACAACCAATCAACCAAAACGGCAAGTGAAACAGTACATGATAAATTGTTATATCAAATAGACAAAGAGAAATCAAGAAGGAAGTAGCTCCGGGCATGAAGCAGATCTAGGTATGAAAAAGAGAGCAACCAATAGCCCTGCCAACACAATTCCCACTCAGGCAAGCCAACCATGCGAAGAAAAGAACCAAGCAACTAGGGCCAACTCAACGAGAAGGTCTCCGACAAATTTGGGTACCTAAGAAACTTGAAGCGCAACAAGAACGATTCCACATGTGGGTTCCCAAAGGACTCTTACATGCACAAAGGCCTGTGCTCTCCACCATGCAAAAGGTCCTAACAAAGAAACTAAGGAGAGAAAAGGGTAAGAACTGAGCACAGAGACCAAAAGAAGATAAACTCAAACCATCGGCAAAAGTAAGAAGACAATCACCAAGGATATGGGTTTGTAAGCCAAAAGCATCAGTCGCACCCACAAAACCAAAGAGCCAACCACGAGGGTCAGTTGTCATTTAACCATCAACTTATCGCATCATTTCAAGATCCACTGGCTACATCCAACAAAGACTGCATCAACATCCACCAGCAACATTGAAAGCCTCGATGTGCAACAACCATGTGCCTTTGGCATAACCTTGTCTTTTGCACCATTAAGGTCATGCATTTCCAAAGTATGCATTAGTATAGGGCCACATTACACGGCCATGCATAGACACAATTGAGAAATTCCAGGCACATGAGACACAATTTCCACATGTAAAATATTTTCTTGATACCAACCTCTTCCTGTTTGTCTCATTTCTTGCCATTGTTCCAAAAAAAAACAAAAAAAAAACAAAAACAAAAAAAAAGAAGCAAATAAAAGAACTGAACAAGACTGTGTGCTTGAAGAAGCTCATTAGTGAACCATCAACAAGGACATCCCTCAACAAAAATGACAAGCCAATGGTCAAACACCATGATGGAAGTAGAACACGAAGAGATGAAGATCGACGGACCTTTCACCATGGTAAGACGTGTATGATTCAACAACACTATAATCATGATAGATTAGGAAACCTCTTCATCGGCATACCCTTGGGAACTTAGCTTAAGATCCAACTTCTTGCACCATAATTCTTCCAATGCATTTCCCAAGTATGCATGCATAGGGCTACATTACAAGGCCGTGCACAAGGCACATAATATTTTCAACCCATGCACTAATACACTTACCCATCCTTCATTATGCGTCACACGTACTTGGCATGAAAACTAGGGAAGCCATCTTTGACAACCAGAGGACATCAAGGTGACAATAGCAAGAGCAAGGAAGCAATCCACCACCAACATCTACTCACAATCAACTGTGATAACCTCTTTTGAAAGATCAACAATACACTCTCATGCTGGAATCAAGGAAGAAGTATATATAGAGGGACTAAACATGAAGAATGGGACAAGCGACCCCGCTACAAGTGGAAGACAAACCGCTCTGGTAGAGACATGAGGAACTCTACCTCTCAAAGTACTACATGGAACAACCACTACAATAAGGGTCTGTCAGGGATGACAAACTCTAGAAGGGAGGGAGTGTTGACACTCAAGGTTAAGGAGAAAGCATGGAAGCGCATCAAAGAAGTGGACACACAAAAAAGAAGGAGCATATAGGGAGCTCCAAGAAGCACATGTCAAATTTTCAAAAGAAATCCCTATAAAAATAGTGATTTTTATCACTAAAAACCATTGTAAATACCTTTTTCCATTTTTGCAACTCCATTTTTTTCAAGCCGAGGCATCCTCGAGCTTGACAAGTATTAGAAATATCATCTTGCCAATTTTCATAATTTTTAGACTCCGTTTGAGCCCCCAAATAAGCCCTAGAACCTATTTTTTAACTAGGCTGGACACTAGGTCTGGACAGAGCCAAAACCACTCAAAAAACTATAAAAAGGTCTGGAGAGGTCATTTTTGAGGTTAGCTTGTTGTAGTTTTGAGATTTGTAAGAGATTTCTTTTGTAATCAAAGGTTTCCATTGTTCCACTCTTTGCTCTTACCTTGTGCACGTGTGTGTGTATGTGAGTGCATGCTTGTGTGCTTTCACTCATGCACTTGTGCCATCACTTGCTCATGGTCTTCATACCGGTCCTCATGTCTCCACGGATTGACATTTATGAGGTGAATCTCCTCACGTTGGTACTTGCCATTGTGCTAGAGTGACAGTGCCCCTCACTTCCTATATATTACAGCCACCCACGCCCCATTAACCCGCATATGAAAATCTTTTCTCAATAGTTTGCAAGATCCAAGTCCATTGAGAAGCTTCTTCAAGTATTAGTTTGAGAAAAAAGAAGAGTACAGGGTCGTTTAGTCACCACCATCATTGAAAAAAGTCACTTGCTGCAGAACCATAAGTTGGCTGCAAGATCTATTCTTCACATAATACTCAAGAATCCGTACCTGACAATGCTTTCAACATAATCAGATCCTAAATTTTATCAAGCTTATAAGATTGAAAAAATCCAATTACAAAACAAACTCTATCATGGTCATCATCTGATCGCATCAGAACGTCACTGAGCAACACTTTGGACCAAAGAGAAAAAGGAAGGTAAGCACTCTAGCTTCAAATAAAGGTCGGGGCAGTCAGAAAAAATACTCAATCAAGGATAAGCACTGTCAGACTAGCAACAATTGGATACCACTAATGTCCTTAAACCTTATGGGCATTTGTCGAGGACACAATCCTGAATTAGGGCACGTAGAAACCTCTAGCTTGAGTTCCAAGTCTAAATTCCATGCTTCAAGCATCAAGACTGAGATTTCGAAACAACTAAGCCTCAAAAGGTGCTAGCATCTTTCAGTGTTTCCACACACATACATGGGGAGGCAAAAATACGTACCAAAATGATCCCCTTGTCATCCTTGTTTACAGAGAACCACTTCAAAAAAGGAAGTTACAAAGGACCATTAAATACAAAAATAGAATCCATATGAAATTGTTGTGCTAGGCTAAAACTTCAAGAGGGAAACAAACATAATCCATCAGCGGTCTTCCAAGAGTCCTCAAATTTCCAGCATTAAGGAGAGCGATGACAAACCCAATATAACCCTCAAGAGGTGGGAGAATAGAGACGAGGCAGAGCAGATCATGAAAAAGACAAGATACAGGTCCTTGGAGAACAAACGGCACCAACCACCCACCTTGCAACAGAGATGGACAGTCCACATAGAGGGCCGAGGAGTCACATACAACCTATATATCTGCTGAGTCATCAAGAAAATGGTTCCATCTGCAATCCTCCCAGTTCCTATCGAACACCCCTACATTAATCAAAGATAGCTGAAAATCGTTATGTTGCATTTTGCTGGAAGCAGGATAGAGTTTTCCTGCATTAGCATTCATAGATTCATAATTTCAGGTCGAATATTTTAGGCTACTTCAAGTCTTCAAAACTATCTTTCCTGCAAGAAACTCTAAGAAAAGGCTTTAGGAAGCACACGGTTGTCTTCAAGACAAGTAGACATTTACAAAGCTCCTGGTTGAACACTCTTTTCTAGGTCCTGAAGCAAAATTGTTTGAGAGCTTGCCGTAAAAGCCAGAAAAATATGATCTCTTTATCTATTATTTTCCTCAAGAAAGCATATTCAACTGCTATTGTAGGTAACATTTTAGCAAAGCATAGAGTCTTTCAAAGAACTTCCATAGCCTCCTATAATGATATATCAAATTATTCTTTCTTAGCAAGCTGATAGATCCCTCTTGATATAGTCTTTCACGACCATGAGTATGAGAAGCCCTAGGTCATAATATTACAAGGAGGCTGAGCTCAATCTCCAATCATGGGGTAGCTCCAGGAACAAAGCCCTACATCTTTCTCAGAGGGCAACATGCCAGGGCATTGCAAAAAAAACACTACTACAATTTGCACAATGTTGCAAAGAATCCGACCCCTTTAGTCGCAGCCGTTTTGAGCAGGAGGAGGGGAGAGAATCAGGCACCAACATGAGCTTCAGAAGAGCACCATCACTCATACTTATGGAGTAGCACTTCTATATTTAGCAAAAGTGAAAGATGAGGGAGCTGCAACACACACCACCATGTAGGGTCGCCTACTCTGAACGGAGAACAATGGAGGGGATTTCTCTCTCACCTCAGATTGACAAAGAAGGCCCACCCAAGTAGCACCGAAATACGGCCAGATACACAGGATGTAGGGAAACCCGAGCTTGACTCCAACCATACAGAAGCTGTGGGTTTGAGAAGCGTTAACCTCTCACTCTGAAGTGAGACATGCAGAGGAGTAGAGCTCCACTCCCCCAAGCAGACTCTGGTGAAGAAGAAAGGGGACAACACAATGTTGTCACTCAGAGAAAAAGAGGTAGATGGATGGAGGGAGAGTAATAGCTTTCCCCGCCATCGAGATACAATGCCAGTGCACGGACGATCATGTGTGAGAGAGAGAGAGGGAGGAAATAACTCTCTGCCTCACCTACTATGCATGCACCTTTAAATCCTCGTCCAACTCATTCATACCAGGCTCATCTAACAGAGAGGACAAGGTGAAGGCAGGGAAGAGAATGCCTCCAATCTCAGAATTTTGGGCCAAAAGAATTTTGCAAATTCCCAATAAATGGAGATTTTGCACTGCTTTAGAGGGGAAAAGTTGTGTAACCTTTTTTTTGTTTTCTTTTTTTGTAGATCTGCCACTAGATTTCACATGCAAACAAAACATTCCCTTCACGTTTTCTTCATAATTGAATTGAGGGAGGAAAACAAGAAGTACCACCCATCCCCAAACTCAGGGTAGTCACTAAAAATGAGAAGTGATGGTAGCTGAAAGTGATGCCCAAGTGGTTGTGATTGGAGGCGTATGTATGTGAGAAAGAGAGAGAGAAAGAGAGAGAGAGAGAGAGAGAGAGAGAGAGAGAGAGAGAGAGAAGGGGATTAGGGGTTGTTTCTATGCAACAAACAGAAATGAACTAAAACTACACTACTAAAAACAAGAAATGGGGAGCTAAAGGCCCAATTGAAGGGTGAGAGTGCCATGCAAGAACTCAAATCCTATGCAAATGAGAAAAAAAATTATAACACAATACTCTACCACATGTTCTTGAGCTCTCCAAGTGATGAAAAGTGGATCTCCCCAGCGACGGTGCCAAATAATGTTGAAGTTGTAGTGGTAGTCCCAAGTCCCTCACCACCTTGCATGGAACCAAGAAGGAAGGTTCAAGATTACCTCTCCTCTCATCCACCCCTACCTCCAACATGTTCAAGCCATTGGCCATCAGCCCGATGCTATGCCACATGCTTGAAAACATGGAGAGTAGGGAGTCAAGGATCCTAGTCCATGTGCAAAATACAAGCAAAGCAACTACTCTACTCACACAAAGGAGAGACATGCATAGGCACACACACACATCTCACTCTCACACACTCACAAAGACACAATACAGAAATGTAAATAGTCTTGGAGTAAAGGAGAGCATTCTTCCATTCATAAGAGATATTACATGAGAGCACGTCGACCAAAAGCTCCCTTCTTTACAAAAATGAGCCTCTATATATAGGCTAAGCACATTTCCCCATGTGCTTCTTTGCAAATTCAAAAAGGGAATATCTCTCTAACTAACATATCTTCTAGGAGATTCCAAAATCAATTCCTGTAACAAACAAATCCCAAGAAACTCCATGCGTGGGATTTTTACGTGGGAAACTCCTAGATTGTCAAGAAGGTGAAAAATTAAGAGTCTCCTACACTATGGCATAAAGAAATATTAAAAAGTGATTTAGGAGAGTGTTCACATGTGACACTCTAAGTATACAAAGAGGGTTATTCTCATGGTCTAGGGATGGTTCCCATGCACAATTGAAGATGTGTGCATACCCTACAACCCAACATATATTTTGACTTGCACAGACTATTGTACCAAATGGGCAGAAGCCTGGGTGACCAAACATGCTACATCAAGAACAATAGCAAAGGAACTCTAGCACTAAATCTTTCCTTGGTACGGCCTTCCATTGAAATTAGTGTCAGACAAGGGAACTCATTTTTTGAATCAATTAATTTCGGAATTAACTTTGGCATATCACATTAAGCACAAATTTAGTTCTCTGCATTATCGATAAGCCAACGGATTTTTGGAAAGTACCAAAAAGGTCATGCTCCACATGCTATAGAAGATGCTGCTGGATTTTATGGATTAATGGGAAATTATTCTTCCCACTATGTTCTAGCCATACAGGACTTCCTATAAAGTTTTCGTTGGCAGCACACCTTTCAAATTGTTTTATGGATAGGAGGCAATTCTTCCATTTGAATTTGCAGTGTCAAGTCTCTGAATTGCAGTCAAGAAGTGAGTGGTTCCGAAAGACTCCATCACTTATAGGATGGATCGATTGAGACAGTTAGATGAGCATTGGTACCATAGCTTTCTCTTATTATAGGAGGTGCAAAATTGTCAGAAGAAATGGAATGATCGCAACATTGAACGAAGATTTTTTGGCCTGGTCATCTTGTATTGTACTTTCATTCGAAGATGAAGAGGAAAATGGGCAAGTTAAAATTGAGGTGGACCGGTTCATTCCGCCGATTCATGAGCTTTGCGGAACTGGCTCCTTTAGACTCTACATGTTAGCAGGCAAACTCTTACCAATGGTCATCAATGGGTCTAAACTACAGCCCTATATATATATATATATACATATATATATATATATATATATATATATATATATATATATATATATATATATATATATATATATATATATATATATATATATATATATATATATATATATATATATATATATATATATATATAAGACAAATTTTTGGCAAATAAAAACTAAAACGATCATGCAAAAATCAACAATAATCAACGGAGTAACTATTATGCATGCAAATCGTACATGAATGGTGACGAGCATAATGTTTCAAATTTGATAGGGAAATTCTTATTTTGCGAGCTGTGATGAGTGCAGAATCACTAGAGTTAGGATACCGTTTAGGGTAATAATGATGAAGACGGGGTGCTCTCAACATAGAAATGCAGGCCATAAAAGGCCAAGGACCGGGCCTAATTTGGCTTATTTGCGAGCAAAGCAAGCGAGGTGAAAAGAGCAAACAGATCCCCAGTAGTCTATAGCAGTCAGCAGACAACATTGCAACAAAGATATTGTTAAAAAATCAAGTCTCAATCATGCAGAAAAGCTCAACCACGAGTTTTGCAAGTGGACCAATCAAAAAGGAGGACCCAAAGTCATGAAATAAAGTTAGAAGCTCCACCAAACTCAATCAAATTCAAATCTCATTAAATCACCCACCAAAAAGTGCACCTAAACTGATTGATGGGTGGTTAGCTAGATTGTAGGAAAAGTAAAACTCTATATAAGCTTCATTGTTTCTTGAGTTGTATGCATTCCATGAGTTTCCAACTTAGTTTAGTGAAGTCATAAACTCCAGCAAGTATCCCCCTTGCTTACTTACCTCATTTTCTCATGATTTTGCTCTTCTCTATCTAGAGGTGTAGTTAGGCTTTTCCAAATCTGATTGTACCAGATTGCAGAGCATTGTTTGTTGTCTCACTGTACTCATTTTCATTGATTTAAAGCTTCATTTGGTCTTCATAGTGCCCTGAACTTTGCCAAAGTTTAAAGTTATTTGGATGAGTGAGTTGTGAGAAATTGCCAACTTTGTGAAGGTATATCTCTGCACATAGGCAGAGAGTGTTGCAAACATGTAGCCTATTTTGTAGAGGGTAGTTCTCCAACCTAGAATATCCATTTTGGTTGATTTAAAGCTTTTTGGGTAGGTTTTATAGTATACTCTAAGTCAGCAAAATTTCATTTTAAGTCTTTGTACTGGTGCAGAGAAAAGGTTAGAACAATGAGCATATATCATTGCTTGTGGACCTAGTGGAGGGCAGCCATCTTCTATTGTTGCATTGGGGGGCTAGAATCATCCCCCATTAGTGGTATCAGATCCATTTTGGATGCTTGGAGACAGCACTGGGCATCATATTGAAGACTTGAAGGAATCAAGAGAACTCTTGGAAGCACAAGGAGGGCCTATCAAAGCAAGAAGACATCGAAAGGGGGCTACATCGATCGAGATCTCAACTAGTCGAAGGTTAGCAAGGGAGCAGCTATCAAAAGGTAATATCCACACTTTTGAAAGCATACAAACACTTGAGGAGAAGCTAGAGGAGCATCTTAGAGCTTAGTATGGCTGATTATAATGCACAAATAGAAAAGTTAGAGAGAGGCAATTGTCAACCATGGAAATTTAGAGTTAGCAACTACCTTATGGGCAAAGGATTGTGGGGATTAGTGAGTGGCACGGAGCCAATGCCTCATGTACATGATCCACTACTTCAAGGGCAGGTTAAGTCACTTAATGAATGGATAGAAAGGGATAGGAGAGTCATATTCATTCTATCCCAACACACAAGCAATAGCATGATAGGTCATATACAAGACTTGTTTGGGAAACCTTGGAGAGATTGTACTCTTCATCAACCAAAGCAAGGAAGATTCAACTCAAGAATGAGCTCAATAATCTTAGGAAATCACCAAGTACTAACATAAATGAGTACATTTTGAAGGTTAAGGAGCTTGCAGATGCTTTAGGCTCAATTGGGAGCCTGATCAAAGATGATGATCTTGTCGCACACACTCTCAATGGCTTGAGAGAGGATGAAAGGTGGAAAGCATTCACCACATCAGTTTATGTGAGGGATTCCCTACTAGAATTTGATCAATTAGTCACATTGATGGTGACCGAGGAGATGAACCAAGGAGGTTCACAATCAAAGGGTAGCCAAGCTCAAGTTTTCTATGCAGGTAGAGGCAAAGGCAAAAGAGGTGACAAAACTCTGAAGGCAGAGGGAGAGGAAGGTCAAACTCAAGTTCAAGCAACCAAGAAGGCTCCAACCAAATCTATGGATCAAGAGGAAAAGGAAGGAGTAGAGGAAGAGGAGGAAGATCACATGGAAGAGGATCATCCAATGGAGAATGCTAGAATTGTGAAAAACCGGGCCATTATGAAAGAGATTGCTGGTCCAAAGAAGGAGGCAATCAAGGATACAAAAGGAACCAAGGTAATTATGCTAGTACTTCAAAAAATTCAGAAAATGAGAACTTGCTTATGATGTATGGTTCAAGTGAAAGAGTCAATTCATATTTTACATGGTACATTGATAGTGGTTGTAGCAACCATATGAGTTGCAATAAAGATGTTTTTTTTACTTTACACTCACCAATCACTCAAGGACAGACAAGGGATGAGTGTTGCAAGTAGTCAGGGCATTTCAAGACAAGGAAGCCAACGAAGAGAATCAGAGCAAAGAGAAGGGCCAAGTAGGCAAAGCAGTCAACGAAGATCCGACAAATAGGCCTATCATTTTTCATGAAGCTGAAGGTCAAGGACAAAGCACAGGAGCACATCAAAGAGGTGGGCATACAAGAAGAAGGAGCAAGTAGGGAGCTCCAGCAAGTGTATGTCAAATTTTCAGAAGAAATCCCTACAAAAATAGTGATTTTCATCACTAAAAGCCATTGTAAATACCATTTGATTTTCATCACTAAAAGCCATTGTAAATACCATTTCATATTTTTTTTAGCTCCATTTTGTGCAAGCCAAGGAGTCCTTGAACTTGAGTAGCATTAGAAGTACCTACCTATCAATTTTCATATTTTTTAGACTCTATTTGAGCCCTCAAATAGGCCCTAGAACCTAATTTTTAACTAGGCCGGACACTAGGTCTGGACAGGGCCAAAGCTAGTCAAAAACTATAAAAAGAGGCAGAGAGCTCTGTTTTGAGGTTAGCTTGTTGTAGATTTGAACTTGTATGAGAAATCTTTTGCAATAGAAGTTACTCCATTGTCTCTCTCTCTTTGTTCTTGCCTTGTGTGCACGTGTGTGTGTGTGTATGTGTGTGCATGTTTGTGTGCTTCTCACTCACACACTTGTGCCATCACTTGCTCGAGGTCTTCATACCATCCTCACATCTTCCCAGATTGACATTAAAGGAGATGCTACTCATCATTGAAGTAGACCATACCCCTGGGTAAGAAACTGAGGGATCTTTAGGATTGTTTTCCATAAAGGTAAAAGGCAATTCGGTCTCTGAGTTGCACAAATGAAGATGGTCTCTGATGTCAAGTAAATTCAAATCTTGAGCTAACTTTGGGACTTTTACAGGTCCACTGAGAACTTCAAAAGGCATTCAAGGCAAGAGTGAGTGCATGCTTGGGAACACACTTCCTACGCTTACAAGGGCAAGGGATAAGCAACTTGAGGTTGGATTATTCTCAACTCCCTCTGTCAATTCCTAGCTTAGGCTAAGTGCGAGTAGTGCTAGAAGTAAGTCAGGGTGACGATAGGCATCTATCAAATTGAAGACTACCTAAGCACTCAAGTTCAAGCTGAAACATAATCTCTTTGTGATCGAGAACTTTAAAGGAAAGAACTTAACGTGGTACGATCAACTTAAAGTGCGGAAAATCAACTAAAAACAAAACTAAGTGACTGATATAAAGTGATCTGCAACGAGGTTGTACTTGGGACAAAATTGGGATTGTTAAATCAGGCATATGAACCTTAGATCAGGACGACATCTAGGGAGAGATAGACAAAGTCTTAGGTCTTCAGAGGCTAGTGTCAATCATACTGCTAGGTCTTGGGCCCAACAGTTGAGCCACTATTCGCACTACCCTAGCTCTGAAACTAGCGAGTTTGAGATGTCTCATGGTATGGAGAGACCCACAGGAAGTTCAAGCATGCCATACTTACAAAGGGTCGAAGGCCCTTACAAGATGCAACTCGAATACCTTAGGACCAACCGATTAGGTGCTTGCATCTATGAGGACGGCCTAGGAAGATCTGTGGTCCGGATCAAAAACGCTGACCAACCCATTGGACTTGAACATTGAGCTATCAAGTTTGAAAATGGTGCATACCTGGTCAAAGAAGGAACCATGTATGTGAAGTATGCAGTGGCAGAAGAAAATCTGAATAGATCCATAGTACCAGTAACACCATTACTGTCAGAAAGTGACCCTAGTGATCACAGTTTTGACTCTACTCACATTGATAGCCCACAAGCTTACTACATGCAGTCACCTGAGCATAACGAGTCATACTATTATGAAGACGCGAGTGAACCTAGTTGGGAGCCTGAGTATGCAAATGTCATGTACGCAAACCCCAACTCTAGACCCCAACCTAGGCAGGTAAGACCCCCATTTCCTAGAGGACCATGCTACCGATGTGAAGGAGATCACCTTATTCATGATTGCCCCATGCGTGCACCTACACAACCCCAGTCAGTAACGATCCAAGGCTTTTGCCAAGATTGCAGAAAAGAGCACCTCTTACGAGACTGCCCTAAAAATCCCAACAACATGTCGAAAATCACTCCTATCAATGTTATTGGGTTAGTAGTAGACTCTACAGGAAGTGTAACTTCCACTGCCCCAGTGCAAGTGGTCACTAGAGCTCAAGCTTTGCAGCAAAACCAAGGTTCAGTCCAGGAAAAGAGTTCCGAGGTTAACGAAACCGAGAGCATAACCAAGAAGAGGACTAGAGCCTGGAAGGATAGCCACGAGAGAATGAAAAGACAATGGGCAAAGAAGATGAGTGAACTCGAGAAAAGTCTAAGAGAAACAAAACCCAAGATAATTGAACTCACATCTCAAACTCCCTCTCACACTACTCCACCACCACCATTCCCATCTCCATCCCATCCACCACCTTCCAACCCACCTAACACAATCCCCCACCACCCCCTAGAGTAGGATCAGTCTTAGCAGATCCCGCTCCTGAGGACCTAAAGATGATGCTTAAGGCATATCAAGCCAGAATCCAAGAAGGGCCAAACGTAACAGATCATGAAAAGTGTTACCCTAGAGCTGAACTAGAGCTCGAAGGAACTAAAATTTGTGCCAAGATGGTGGAACCATTTTTGAAGCCAGTCGCCTCTTTAACTTCTCTAGTTCAGCTAAGACATAGTTGCACTTTGATGGACTGTTAGAAAGATTGGAGAGGTTAATTTCAGAGTCAGAAAAGGACCCAACCTCTCAAAGTAAGGACAAGGCAACTGAAAGGATAAGCCTCCTTGCCTAAGAAGCTTATGTGCCTAACTCCACGGAACCAGACACATCTTCTTCTATGAATCGGTACTCACCACAGTTCCTCCGAGAGATTCAAGAAGAGAAATGGGCTAAAGAAAGTGAAGTTCCTCCTCCCATTGAACTTGTGGATGACGCACATGATCAATTCCCACAAGACATTCCTTCCATTTATGAGGAGCAAGAGAGTACCCAATCCCAAGAGAGATTAGACTTCAAGTCTAATTCCATACAAGAACTACCCCATTTCACAGGCCCATGGGAAGCAAAGTCTACTTGTATGAAAGCACCCACGATCATGGTAAGAAACGAAGACTCAATCATACCTAGGAACACCGAGGTAGTGAAAAACACTAAAGTTTAGTGTAATCTCACTTTAGAAGAGCTACTCAAGGTTAGGCCAGAACTGTGGAAACATGTAGCAAATCAAGTCCCAGAAGTAGCAAAACCTCATTCCCAGGTAGGATCTCATAGAACAGTGCCAGAAATACCCTTGGACAAAATAGGAGACATGAGCGAAGGAGAAGAAGGAAACACCTATCTCCATATCACTCATCAAGGATACACAACCAAGGAAATTCTAGATTCAGGTGTAGGAGTTGCTATTGCTACAACTTGCCTATGGAAGCGTTGGGGCAAGCCAGCACTCAGGCCAACAAGAATGAAATTGCAAATGGCCAATGGTCACATTGAGAGACCCTTAGGACTGCTAGAAGGAATAACTCTCACTACATGTGCTATTGAGTTCGAGCATACTTTTGCTATATGTGACTTTAAAAAGAATCATGCCTATGAGATGATTTTGGGAAGGCCATTTATGCAGCACTTACAAGTGGTACAAGATTGGGGAACCAATTCCTTGTACTTGCAACACTTAGGTGTCACAACCAAAGTCAATCTCAAAGATTACTCTCATAGAGACGTACCCCCTATTCAATGGAATCCCATCCATAGAGCCAATGATGATATGGAATCAGTGCATTCCATAGGATCAGGATCCTCATGGATGCATGAAGACACTCACTTGTGGATGTGTAAAGTAGCAATAGAAGAAGAGAAGAGAGAAAAAGCCAGAGAGATAGGTGCAAAGGAAACCCATAGATCAATTCAAGACCCAGCCTGTGCACCTGTAGTATTTCCTGACGAAGAATTTGAACCTCATGGCTTGGCGAAAATTTTAGCCACAATGGATGTAGCCATCAATGAAGAACAATGGACACCCCACTCTGATGAGGATGGCTATGACATTTCAGTCTTCTCCATAGAGCCAATCATGGGAGATTCAGTTCTGGAAGAATGCGAAACTAGCACTGATGCATTCAAGGATGCAAGTGACTCCGATCTAGAGTCAATCATTATGGACCCACCTTTTGCATCAGATGAAGAATACTTCTATGAAGTAGAAGCTTACCCTTAGAGACACGGAGAAATTACGAATGATGTGAGGTTAACCACGCAAGTGACCCCTAAGAATGAAGGAAAGAAAAGAAAGAAGAGAGAGGTCACACCCAAAGAGGAAGACTCTTTGTTTGAGGTCCCTAAAAACTTTAAGAAGTATGAAATAGATGATAGGAGAGTCGTGATAAGAATGCCTAAAAATGAGGTGCAATCAGTGGAGGCCTATGATAACAAAGAAAACACCAAGAAAGTAGTTGTAGCCATAGAAGAAGGAGAACAAAGATGCACATACATAGGCCATGACCTGATGGAGGAAGAAGAGCATGAGCTAATAGCCTTGCTAAGAGAATAGAGAGATGTATTCACGTGGAGCTATAAGGATTTGAAAGCTGTAGACCCTGACATATGCTCACACACTATCCCCATGACCTCAGATGCCAAACCCTCAACCGACGGGCAAAGGTAATATGGATCTTCCAATTGCCTATGCTAGTAGACAGTTGAATGCAGCTGAACAAAACTATACGACCACCGAACGAGAAGGATTGGGCATGGTATATGCAGTTAAAAAATTTAGACATTATTTGCTTGCAAATAAGTTTAAATTTTTTACTAATCATCAAGCACTCTTGTATTTGGTAAACAAGCCATGCAACACAGAAAGATTAGTAAGATGGTTTCTCTTACTAATGGAATATGACTTTGAGGTTGTGGTGAGGAAAGGCAAGACTCATCTGAGAGCAGACCATCTCTCTAGGCTCACATCTGGAGAGGCTCCGCAAGGAGTATCAGATGATCTTCCTGATGCTTACTTGTTTAATTTGGAAGTTGTACCTCAGTGGGCTAAGACCTTAGTGCGAATACTAACATATGGGCCTAACCACCCACTAATAAACACACAATATAGGGAGGTAGTAAAAGCCCAAAAGTACCATATCATGGTAGGAAGTATGTACAAGCATACAAATCAAGGAATATTAGCTTGTGGTGTGGAAGAGGATGAGTACGCAAAATGGTTGCAATTAGCACATGTAGGTGCATTAGAGCAACACTACTCAAGGCAAAGAACCCTATAGACATTAAGGAGACTCGGAGTGCATTGGCCGACTATGGAAGCGGATGTCCATAAATTGTGCAAGGAATGCCCAGTCTGTCATATTAAACCACCTGTGGAGCACGCTACACTGTACCAAATGTCTCTAACACCAGATTGGAGTGAACCATTAGTAGCCTTCTTGAGGACGAAAACATTCCCTCACGATATGACTGGCTAGGCAAAGAAGCTTAGAACAAGAAGCTTTAGACTATACTCTCACTGGAGATAATTTATACAGACGAGGGAAAGACGGATACCTAAGGTTATGTGTCCATGAGAGCGAATACCTCAAGATATTGGAAACTGCTCACCAGGGTGTAGCAGCAGGACATTTTGGACTAGATCGGGTGATCAAGGCTATACTATTTGCAGGTCTTTGCTGGCCAACCCTTCACATGGATGCACATACATATGTGAAGAGGTGTGAGGTTTGTCAGCAAAATCAGTATCCTATACGCAAGGATGAGATGCCATTGAAACCTATGATGGGTGGATGGGCATTCTCTAAGTGGGGAATAGACTTTGTAGGTCCTATTAATCCCCCAGCTAAGGGTTCACATGTTGAATATATCATCGTGGCCACAGACTATCTAACCAAGTGGGTAGAAGTGAAAGCCACAACGAAGAACGATGCTCAAACAACAGCCAAGTTCCTATTTGAGAATGTGTTCACAAGATACGGGTTACCTATAGAACTAGTAAGTGATAGAGGGACTCACTTCTTGAATGAGGTTATTGAAAATCTTCATCAAGAGTTCTTAGTGATACACAAGAAGTCTGCCCCCCTATCATCCACAAGCTAATGGGCAAGCCAAAAGCACAAATAAGATTCTATGCAATGTGCTGACCAAACTAGTGAATAATAAATGCTCTGATTGGGACAAACAACTTTACCATGTTGTTTGGGCATAGAGAGTTGCCTATAAAACGGTACTCCAAGCCACACCCTTTCAGATGGTATTTGGCCAAAATGCAGTGCTACCATTGGAATTCTTGATACCTATATTGAAAGTAGCACAAGAGCATGATTGGACATGCCATGAGCTCTCCTCTATAATATTTGACCTTGAGTGACTAGGTGAAACAAGATTAAGAGCTGCAGTAGGAATTTATGCAGCTAAGAAAAGACAAAAAGCATATTTTGATGCACACGTGAAGGATAAGGGCTTAACAGAAGGAGACCTAGTCCTAGTCCTAGTCCTAGCCACTCTAGAAGGGGACATCCTACCAAGTTACATCAGTGGATGCAGAGTCAAGTTATATCAGGAACCCCTCATGGAGGAGATGTTAAATCAACTCAATACTACAAAGAAACGTAAAGAAGAGGAAAAGTGAATCTGAGAAGAAGCATAGGCAGAAGCATTGGAACACATCCGAAAAATGAAGTTGAGAAGGCAGGGTAGAGATCAACGTAGGACAGACAACTGTGCAGACCTAAGATATCATATGGCTATGTGTGAAGTTTCAGGAGTAAGTTCCCTTAGGATAATTGACTGACGTCCTTTTGTAACCTTAGAGATAGGACAAGGGAAGAGTGCAAGAACCGTACAAGCTTTGATTAACTCAGGTGCAGCCACTAGTGCTGTTAAACATTCTTACTGTCAAGAATTGGACTTAGGTGTTAATCCTGTGGGAGCATACCTCATAGGATTGGGAGGTGTGGAAACCCCTTGCATGGGCGAGGTAGAACTTCCACTCTACATTCAAGATGTTCTTATAACAGTTAAAATGCTAGTGTGTCAAGACGAGGACCTCATTGGGCCTCTTATCTTGGGTCAAGACTGGATATATCATCACGCAGTCAACCTCAACCTAAGAAGTGGACTTCCTCAGGTTTGGGTAAATCAGAATCGCATTACAGTTGAGTTAGAAAATGGAGCACTCAAGGAACTAGGAAAGGCACAAACTCCTGGTCCTTCCAGGAGTACACATGAAGATGACGATGCTATTGTTGACCAAAACTATGTGATGCAGAGGGATCTTCTTCTCAACAAAGAAGTCAAAGATACAATGGAACTCCCTTCTTTTCCAAAAGTGGTAGAGACAGGGCAACTGAAGGAGGACCAAATGTAGAAGCAGTAGACTACCTATGTTCGAAGCCAAAAGAAAGTGCGAAGCAAGATGTCTCAACCACCGAAACAAGTGTGGGTACGGAAATGCAAGCATTATGTTGTGGTCTAGTCACCACCACTGACTAAACGTCATACTAGTGGTCAACGATAGAAACCTTCTACGAAAGTAAAGTCTATCTGGGTACCCAAGAAGTCAATGAAGGCTGACCCACAATCAAGACAAATTTGGGTGCCTAAGGCTTGCTTGCGGGCTCAAATAGCCACAGATAAACCACACCATGTACAACATGAGACATGCGCTCAAACAGCGGATATCCACTCTTATCGGACACGAACAAACACATATTTGTCCCGGAGCACGAGTAGAATCACTTGTAAATGGGTCCATAAAAAGCCTCATTTAAAAGCAGACATTCTTATGAAGCCCACCAGAGTCTACACAAAATCAACAAAGAAATCCACCCACTGTGTTTGACAGCCCAAACCTTGTAATAAACCACTTGATTCCATTGTAAAGCCACCTCCGCTTACTAATTGTATCCACACTGCACCCCACCACCCCAAGTAGCACATAGGAACCGTGCATCTGCTAACCACACTTCACACTCATAACCACATGAGCATTAACTAACTGTCTAACATCATGTTAATGTTGTAATGGGGACACATGACCACTGTGTCCATTTGCAATGTTAACATTCATTTGTATATTCTCACAAAATCGGCGATCGATTTCCTCAATATGGCCGAGGCTGCAGGAACAAGCTCCTAGGCAAGCTCTAGTCCTGAGATAGTGGACATTGAAAGTCTCCCTATTGAGGAGGAGTTGAAGGAAAGACCACAGGCATTGAGGGCATTACATGTCATACCTATTCAGAATCCCCCCCAAGGACACACATCACCAGTAAGCAAGACCTCCCATTGGTTCAGTGAAGTTGCACGACCCCTTGGAGAAGGCACCTATTTGTGGGAGGCTGAGATAGAGTTCAACGGATGTTGGGGCCGGTATCACTTCTTTACATGAGAGTTTGAGAGGCTTCAAAACAGTGAAGGGTTGCAACCAATATGGAAGAAGGCTGGATTATATGATTACTTCAAAGCTCAGTTACCCAAGCCGGACTTCCTAAGGTGTTCATACTTGATTAGCACCCTCACTCCTGATAAAGAGAAGAAAGGGTTCAACACATTTGTACTTCTGTCTCTTACAAGAGGTAATGAACTGAAGCGCTTCAAATTGACGAACAATTTGGTAAGGGAAGCTCTAGAAATGAAAGGTATGCATATCCCCACAGAAAAAGAGACAATGATCCAAGAAAACATCAAGAACAGGAACTTGACTAAACTTAAGGATATGGTGGCAATGACACCAACTATTGCCATTCACCTCCGAATGTGCATGCAACACTTCGCATTCCCTGCTCAAGAAAGATTCAGGATGCCACCCAAGAAAATTTGGTTCAGTTTATACCTAGCAGATGCCTTCAATCTAACAATCAACATGCCACATTGGCTCATTGACCAAATACATCTCGCACATCAACGTTGGTACAAGAAGCAAAAGTCAGTGCTCTATGGATGCTCTGCACTTACAAGAATCGTTTATCGGTGCTTGGCATACGATGTGCCGATTCAAAGGGCACTTGTTTGGACTAGGGTGCAAGAATTTCAGCTAAGACTATCAGCCGCAAGGCCTCCATCCAAGAAAATGAGGGCAGCTGTTCAGATGCCCTGTGCACAGGCCAGAGGTGCTACACTGACACCGGACACAACTCCACGACTCCCAAGGCGATTGCAACCCTTCACCATCAGATTACAAAGGCACAGTGCGGAAGGACCAAATCTGGTGTTCCCATCGATACCCACTGATTTAGAGTTCCCTCATGGCTTCACGTTGGAGGATCTACCTGATGAAGAGGTAGCAAGAATCATTAATGCAAGGAATTTGGAAGTTGAAGCAGAGCAATTAAGTGGGCAACAAACTGTCACAAACCTGCCTCACCCAACCTAACCAGAAGTCATTGAAGTAGATGAAGATGAGGAGGAGACTGCAGGCGAGGAACAAGATGATGAACAGGAAGGACCATCGGACAAAGGGGAGCAAGAATATGAGCCACTCATTCTACCTGAACTTGCAGGAGCCCCAACTTATACGAAGCAACTAAAAAAGACTGTATGATACTATCAACCTGGTTCAGGAACAACACAGACTATCTTTGGAAATAGGAAAGGCCTTTATGAACTAGATACTTGAAGAAGAAGGTGTAGATGACCAATACCGGGCCACCCTCGACATTCTTTCTAATGCACTATGAGTACCAGAGACCGTGCATACTGCCCTTGCACACTCACGAAGATTCAAGCGATGGCACGAGAGATGTCCCCCTAGACCAGGGAAACAGATAAATATCTTCGTATCAGAACCATAGGGCACCACCTCCACAACCACTAGCACAACTTACCCCATTCATCACACTGATGAAGCCCATACCTCAACGCACCCCCATCACCACCTTTTCCACTTTCCCCTCCAACTCGTCCACCCTCAGCTCCTACCACCACGATCACCACTACTGTCATAACCACAATCTCCACTTCCCTTAGTGAAGCACAAACTGTGAGTCAACCTTCACAATCCGCACAAACTCAAACCACCACAATTGTAGCTGCCACATCGGACTCTGTAATTCTAACTATCGTCACCGAAAATCCCATTTCCCCTATCACGCTTCTTGATAGCTCACATGCACAACTGCACACACCATTATACACCTTCACAACCATCATTTCCCTTTACAGTACTTGCAAAACAATTTCTGCTTTTCTGATTTCTTCTCATCTTTATCCTGGTTCTTCGAATGTGCAGCATTTGCAGATTTTTGCTTACTAGTAGAAGAGCTCCATTTTCCTTTGCCCTTCTGACTAGCCAGGAAAGCTTGATCTGCAACACGCATAATGGACCTGTTCTTCCTGGACTGATCTTCTTGCAACAGAACAGAGAGTAACTCCTCAAATGATAAGGCATTCGGATTGCCTTTCATCATCAACCGAAGAGTAGAAGCAAAACTCTGATATGAATCACGAAGACCATTCAGAACGGTCTGCACAAGTGAGCTATCTGGTATAACCTCATCAGCAGAAATCAACTGTTCCTTCAAATCTTTGATCTTTGTCAGGAAATTGTCCATAGAATCACCTTCCTTCATGTGCTCACTCTCCAACTGTTGTCGAAGGTAAGCAACACGAGCCTCATTCCTAGCTTGGTACAATGTGGTTAGTGTATCCCAAGCATCCCTAGCTGTTCTGCAAGAGCGAATATGAGGAATAATGGCACGTTTGACAGACAAAGCTATCAATGCATGTGCATGGGCATCTCTGCCATCCCAACGAATTTGCTCTGCAGTAGGTGCAATAGAAACAGCAGCACGAACAGGAATCTGTGGAATATCATCTTCGACACCATCTTCATCAGCTCTAGCACCTGTATTTGCAGTACCTGTAGTTGCAGGTGTAACAGGACGTCTTTCAACACCCTGCACAATGTTCCAGAGTCCTTTTGCAACCAATACATGTCGCATCATATAAGCCCACAATGGGTAGTTGGTACCATCCAACTTATCCTCAACAGCCAACATACGGAATACATCACTGCTTTCAGCCATGGTCGGTGACTAAAATACCTTGATGCAGAAAATTGACTGTATCTCAAAAAGTTGAACAGAACTGCCCAGATGAGTTCTGCTAGACCTGTAGCAGACTTTGAGACGCTTAAATTGGTGAACAGAAACTGGTATATACCTTTGGCACAAAAAGATGAAATAGCCTGCACAAGCGTTGCGATAGTGCATTCGGAGGTCGAAACGAGCTCAGATTGCGATTTCGGCACCACACAGCGAAGCTGTTTTGATCTCGGAAACACGCTGAGTATGCTCACCAAAATTCATGCGATTCTGAGACTGCAAACGGAGGAGTGTCGACGGCGCCCTAGATGAAGCGACGACCTGCTCTGATACCAATTGTTGGAGATAGATGTCTACGGAAGCACGCGAACAGCACAAGGAAGAAGACAAAGCTTGGAGCACAAACACACAATAGTGAGTGTATTACTAGAGAATGTACAAAGATAAGTAGCCCATTAGGGCAATAGGCGTATATACAAGCCGGGGGAAAAAAACCTCCTAAAGAGGGAAAAAAGTGCCCCGACGGTCCTAGTGTGTTCACACACATCACTACCTAAATATATCAACAGTTTGATCTACTTTTAGGTGATTTGATTTGCTTGATTGAATGCAACTTCAACCACCAAAAATTCGTGGGATTTGGTCTCTATATTTCTACCTTTACATGTGTCAAGCTCAAGGCTTTTACAATGGTAAATGAACCATCAAAAATCTCTCAAAAAAATACAATAAATGAGCATATGAAAAAGAACTCTCCAACGGATATTCTTTCGATGCGAGAGCCTTTGATGTAGATCAAATCCACCTCAAGCATAGTGTAAGCTTGATGTTCCAACAACATATACACTTACACATGCACATGCACATACATATACACACACATACACATGCACATACATACATATACACACACATACATATACACTTAGGTACACACATATGAATGAATTATATAATTAAAGTATTAAAACACATATACACATGCACACACACATGCACATACCTACATATACACATATACATGCACATACACACATACACATATACACATAGAGTTACACATATACATGTACATACATATACACACACATACACATGCACATGCACATACTCATATACACATATACACTTCCACATGCACATGCACATACATACATATACACACACATACACACGCACATACATACAGAAAATGATACTTGGACATTGGTGCTAAGAACAAAGGACATGAAAGTCAATGGCAACAAATGGGTGTACAAGGTAAAGAGGCATGCAGATGGGAGCATCTCTAGGTATAAAGCAAAGTTTTTTGCCAAAGGTTTTGCTCAAATCTATGGCATATTCTTTGAGGAAACATTCAATCTAGTAGCTAAGATGTCCACCATTAGAAGTTTGATTGCAATTTCAACCTCAAAAGGTTGGAAGATGTATCAGTTGGATGAGAAGAATGCTTTCCTAAATGGAGAGGTTGAAGAGGTAGTCTTCATGGACTAGCCCTAAGGCTTTGAAGATGAGAGGATTCCACATCATGTATGCAGGCTTAAGAAGGCTCTTTATGGACTCAAGCAAGCCCCAAGGGCTTGGAACCAAAAACTTTTGGACTACTTGGTAAAATGTGGACACAATCATCGTCATGCAGACCCATCACTCTTTATGAAGAAGAAGGTAGCAAAATGGTTTTCATTTGTATATATGTTGATGATTTGATCATACAAGGGATGATGAAGCCAACATCAAGGACATAAAGAGGAAGCTTTGATGTGAGTTTAAAATCTCAGATTTAGGGATTTTAAGGTACTTCCTTCGGATTGAAGTACTATATAAAGAGGAAGGCATATACTTGATGCAAAGGAAATACATTCTAGATCTTTTGAAGAAGTTTGGCTTGTGTGATTGCAAGCCCATTTCAAATCCATTAGAAGTAAATGTTAAACTAAGTGCTCACGAAGGTGAAGAAGTGAAGGATGTCACCATGTATAGGTCAATAATTGGCTCTCTCTTGTATGCTACTATGACAAGACCAGATATTGCACATGTAGTTGGATTGTTATCTCAATTTTTGCAAGCACCAAGAGTACCTCATCTTGTTGCAACCAAAAGGGTACTTACAGACCTCAAATGATCAATGAATGAAGGTCTATATTATCCATTTGATGATGGATTAAATGTACAAGATTACTGTGATGCTGATTGGGTAGGTTCCAAAGATTACAAGAGGAGCACTAGTAGATATGTTATCATGCTACGGAAGAAGACCATCTCATGGATGTCAAAGAAACAACCAACAATGGCTCTCTCATTGACCGAAGCTGAGTATAGAGGCTTAGCACAAGTCTCATGTGAGCTTATGTGGCTCAAGAAGTTGTTTGTTGATCTTGATTTGCAGGTTAAACAAGTACCTATTTTTTTGTGAAAACATAAGTAGCATATGCTTGTCTCAAAATTCAATACAAAGGACCAATATGCAGATATGTTTACCAAAGCATTGGATGGAGTAAAGCTACAACACTTCAAGGCATGCATTGGAATGAAGGACCTAGGCATTGAGACTTGAGGGGGAGTGTTGAAAATCAAGTCTGAATCATTCAAAAAGGCTCAACCACGAGTTTTGGGAGTGGACCAATCAAAAAGGAGGACCCAAAGTCGTGAAATAAAGTTAGAAGCTCCACCAAATTCAATAAAATTCAATCAAATTCAAATCTCATCAAATCAGCAACCAAAAAGTGCACCTAAATTGATTGGTGGGTGGTTAGCTAGATTGTAGGAAAAGTAAAACTCTATATAAGCATCATCCCGCCTTTGTTTCTTGAGTTGTATACATTCCATGAGTTTCCCACTTAGTTTAGTGGATTCATAAACTCCAAGAAGTAGCCCCCTTGCATGCTTACCTCATTTTCTCATGGTTTTGCTCCTCTCTATCTAGAGGTGTAGTTAGGCTTTGCCAAATCTGATTGTACCAGATTTTAGAGCATTGTTTGAATCTCTAATTGTACTCATTTTCATTGATTTCAAGCTTCATTTGGTCTCTCATATAGTGCCCTGAACTTTGCCAAAGTTTGAAGTTATTTGGCTGAATGAATTATGAGAAAATGCCAACTTTGTGAAGGTATATATCTGCACATAGGCAGAGAGTGTTGGAAACAAGTAGCCTATTTTGCAGAGGTGGGTCTCCCAGTTAGAATATCCATTTTGATTGATTTAGAGCTTCTTGGGTAGCTCTTATAGTCTGCTATAAGTCTGCAAAATTTCATTCTAGTTCTCTATACTGGTGCAGAGAAAAGTTTAGAACAGTGAGCATATATCACTGCTTGTCGACCTAGTGGAGGGCATCCATCTTCTATTGTTGCATTGGGGTGTTAGAATCATCCCCCATGAGATATGGCGGTGACTTTCTCTGAGTGCCCTCTCTTGAACATACCAGAGATGGTGTCGTAGGAGCAGAAGGATTGATTCGAGTGCAGGGGACTCCTGTAGTGTGCACTGTTGGATTGGAGGAGTATTCATCCTCATCCACAAATGAAGGATAACACCAAAGAGTAGTGCGACAGACGGACAACAATGATGCCAATACGAGGAGCTGAGCCTATGGATAGGGCAAGACACTTTTTAGCTAACACCAACCTTAATCGTAGAAAGACTACATGTAGCTAGTATGGGAATCACACGTAGTACATAGCCTGTGGACATAGCAAAAATCTACAGGCTATTAGGAAAATCATGTTTCGGTGAATATTGATTTGCGTAGCTTTTGGATGATAATCCATTTAAAATGGGATTATTATGAATGGAGATGATTATAAATCTATAGGCAAAACACTGCGGAGTATCGCAGTAGTTATTTTCTTTAATGAAGGAATCGGCTAAAATGCAAGTAAACTGGGTGGAAATTATTTTTTGGAAAGTAAAGAAGGATGCGAGAAGACTCTTTAGGCAATCTGAAGAGCAATCAACATAGTACTAGAATCCAAAGTGGGAGTCATATTCACTTTCTTATTTATTGAAAGCCCAATATTCTTACCTCAAGAATACACAGTATGTATGGTGAAGGTTTTCCTTCAAATTTTAAAGAACAGGGCTATAGAGCAGAAGCTAGTAGAATGGACTTCCAAGGACTAGATAGTGAAGGTGCAGAACAAGCTAGAGTAGAGACTATAGGGAGAGATAGTGCACTTCAAGAAGAAATGATGGATGAACTGAATGAAGTAGTAGCAAAAAATAACACATTAAAGGTGACTATTGAAGAAAAATCCAAGATTCTAGCTCGATTTCAAGCAAACGTAGGACAAGTCCAAAAGTCATAATCGAAGTTAAAGAAGACTAACAAGGAGCTTACAACTAAATCACAAAAGGATGAGCAAGAGGTTTTCAAAAGTTGAAGACAAAGGTTCAAGGAGCAAAGCGGGGAAATAAAAAGACAAGGTGTATCTATTGAAAAAGTGGAAGAGAGACTCGCGGTGCAGAATTCAGAATATATGGCACTTGAAGAAAAACTTCACACTATCCAAGAAGGTTATGATACAGTGTCTGCATAGTTGGTTGGCATTCCGGAGCTACAAAGACAGATCAATGAGTGGAAGCAACATTGTGTAGATGCAAATTTGTCATTGGAGGGCAAGGACACTAAAGTAGTAGAATTATGAAAAAATGCCTCAAGTTTGGAGTTAACATATAAAACCAAGTTAGATGAATTGCAGAAGATTACCAAAGAGTACATAGATAAAATAACTAATGTAACTATAGTGTTTGACAATATGTTAGAAAGATTACAGAATTTGATGCCAGAATTAGAAGGAGCGGTGTGTTGCAGAGCAAAGAGGCACAAAAGAGGAGCCCCAAAAAATTCAAATTAATGGGCATTATTTTCTTCTTCAAAATCCTATGAGATTCCCTCAAAGCTATGTACATGCACTAGAGGAGTCCTCTAGATGCATAATTCCAACTCATTGTAACATATTTCTTGTAAAATAGTAGGAAATTAGGAATTAGCCAATAAAGTGTTGGTCACTTGTGGGAAAGGACCATTTTTAGGGCACATGTATATAAGTCACTTTGTGACTCTTTGTAAAGACTTTTTGCCATTGTGAAGAAGGAGAGCTCCAAAATTTTTGAATTTGCTTCTTTCTTGTAGACTTTCACCTTCTCTATGATCTTTTGTGTGTGTGTGAAGCTTGGAATGTGTGTGTAGGACCTTTGGCTATCCCGCCCCATCATTTTCTAGCTACCGTAGTATGTGCGTGAGCAAGTACAAATTGAGGAGTGAGTGTGGTGTTTCCCACCATTCACTATTTTGGCCATAACTTGAAGAACGATTGTCAAATTCGAGTGACATCAATAGATGCATCTCATCAAGAGCTTTGAAGTGAACCCAGTATTCGCCATATTCGGAGTTCGGAGCTAGGAGAAACATTCGAATTTGTATTTACTACTGTAAGTGGTATCACGACAGATACTTTCAGAGATTATGTGGGTTGGAGAGGTAGTTTGGTCTTTTCTCATGCATTCTAGTTGAACCACTTCATTGTCCATCATGTGTGCACACGTCCTCATACACTTGGTTAGGTCGGTTCTTCGTATTGATAATTAAGCATGTGTCAATCCACCGCTATACGCACTAGTGTGGCAAATGAGATTTAGTCTCTTTGCAAGAGTGAGAAACAAATAGTAGACAAGGACATAGCAAAGGACTCCCTCAAAAGTAAACCAAAAGAAGGGCCCCTAAAGGAAATGACTAAAATCCCAACGCACCAGTGGCGAAAGTGGATTCATCCTACGAGAATGGTGGAACAAAGGGAACCGGGGAGGACAATGCTCCTAAAGCCTTCTATGCAAAAAGGAGATCATCAGCATGGAAACCCACCGTCAGATTCTCACAATCAGCAAGTGCCAACCTACAATGGGTTCGGAAGGATCGAGTGAAGGATGCGGCAAAGTCAATATCAATACCGGTCACTAATTTGAAGGAGGCAACAAATAACAATGGATCCTCTTCATCTCAGTCGGGACCGAAGTGATTTCTGAGAGTATGGCTTCCAAAGTCATTGGTAGAAGCTCAAAGAACACGACAACAAATATGGATCCCAACAAAGGTCAGGCAGATGGAAAATACGGAGATGGATAAGCCAGAAGAAACATTATCTCAATGCAACAGTACCATCAAGCCAAACAAAATTAACCAAAGATATCAGACAAGAATGATGCCAACTACTCATATTACAAGGAAGAAAGAGGATAAACAGAGAGCAAGACAAAACGAAGAGAAGATGAAGCCTCAAAAATAGATATGGAAACCAAAGCAGCAACAAGGATCGGAATGATAGAACCCAAAAGATTCCATTTACACACATGAAGCATCAAGTGCACCTAAAGTATGCATAATAGGGCCACATTATGAGGCCATGCATTCAACACATGACGCACACAACAAAATTAGTGGTGCACATTCCCCACTTGGGGATAGGTCTTAGATTCTACTCTTATAGGAATGGACCTACTATGTAAATAAATAAAGGCTTCGGCTACACTAATTCTTGTTTTCTTTCAGGAGTGAAAATGAAAAATTCAGGGTAAGAGATCTTACTCATGAAAGCAAGGGTGAACGGAGTGATGCAACGAATGCAATGTCACTACAACACACATCACTAAAGACATGTCTTCTATAGAAAAGCTAATGCTCTTTTCATTACGAGTGCAAGCTACAATTCAAGAGGAAGTGCTGGAATTCCCCCTACAAAGCGTGACTAAAGTGAAAGGTCATTGGTTCAGAGAAGATCAACCAGTAGGGGATTATTTGTTCCTAGTGACCATTAAAATCATGGATATGGACCATCAGTCCCCATCATGTCCCAAGACTTCTAGGTAGTGCATGAACTCCCATCGACCATGGACATTATGAAGAAGGCGGGCATTCATAAGTACTTTGAATTACCAATATACAAACCTGACTTTCAGCGTTGCACTCAAGTAATGAACACCTTACAGCCTACATTGCATGATCCATTGGTACTGGAGGCTAGAGTCATGGATGAAGCAGGAGAATGGGTCATCATACAGTTCACCCACAATCTCATCAAGGAAGCTTTTGGATGGGAGAAGGATGGGAACACGGTATTGAAAGAAGAAAGTCGAGGAGCAAAGACCCGAACATTCAATGACATTAATCACATTGATATTGAAGAAGAAGTGAGACTCATCCATCAGCACTTGTGCTTTCCCAACATGCACAGGTACACTGCTCCACAAAAGATCATTGTGCAAATGTTGTTGCATGCTATAAAACAAATTGGAAACCAAGTCAACATGACTCCCTATATTCAAGAACGGCTATTCAAGGCAAAGAAGCAATGGAATCACAAGAAGTTTTTGAATGGCAGTGTTGCCTTGACCATATTGATATATCATGCCTTGGGCATTAGAGAACATTTGAAGGAGATGCCATCATCTGAAGCCATGGCCAAATATGCAAAGATTGCGACAGTCCCTAGGAAAAAGAAAGGAGTCAAAATCATAGAGGAACCAGAAACAAGTTCCCAGCCTAGAATGAGAGGTACAAAGAGGCTAAGGGAAATGATGCAAGCAGAAGTAGAAGTTCCAGCTACCAAAAGGGCACACGTACTCCCAAGGATGAGAATTGAAGACAGTCGACCAATCACGGAAGAAGAATTGACAAGAGCGATGGAAGCTACCCATCAATATATTGAAGGACAGATCAATTTATAAGTGCAAGGGCACTACTACCAACAAGCACACCAAGACTCGGAACAAAGGAAGAGGCTGACCAAGGTCCACAGATACAGGGAATTGGGTTTAATAAACTCAAGCTCATCATCAGATGCACAAGAAGAACCAGACACCTCCATGTTGAATGTGGACATTTGAAGTGATTCCAAGGATGATGGACAATGGGAGGAGTGAAATGAAGTGAACAAGAATGTAGAAGTGGAAGAAATGAAGGCGCATCAAACGCCCATAAACTCCAGCCAAGATACGACAAGGAAGGAAGCTTCCCAAGAACGGGTACATGTTATTAAATTGAATGAAGCTTCTAATATTCAAATCCAAGAAACTCTAATGGAGGGAGAGGTCTTATTCAAGAATCCCAAGGAAGAACAAGTGGAAAATATAATTGAAGAATGAGAACCATTTACACCAATAAGGGTAGTGGCAGAACCATCTCCCATGGACGTCATATTTCAAAGGAGTGCCACGAAGATCATTGTTGGAGAAACAATCACTAATTCGACATATATTTGAAGGTCAAAGCTTTAGAAGAAAACCACATGCCTACATGAAGGGACAAATTCACAAGTGTATTATATTTGTAAAGTTAGTTCACTTTAGATCTAGAAGTTTTTTAAAAATTACGAGAATGAGAAAATCTATATAAGTTAGTTTGTATCAACTGACGCGATGAGAGTGAAGAAAAGGAAGACAATGAGAAAGTAAGTTAGAACTCATTTTGCATGACTAAGTATAGTCGGGCATCTCTGAGTGAGAAAGCATCTGTAAAACTTCTGAGTTTTTCATAGCTATGAGAAGAACTGAGTAAAGTTCTGTGTATGAGACTCTCTCCATCATCTCCATGTTTGTCTACTATGTAATGAGTTTAAAAGTTCAAGTTTTCTAAGCAACTCGATGCTTGGCATCGAATCTCTGCTGATAAGTCATATTTTCATTTATCTTTTTCATTCACTGCTGAAGTGTTTGAAAATCATGATGTTGTTGGAGCAACTCGATGCCTGGCATCGAATTTGAGTTGATAAGTCATATTCTAAGTGTGCATGAAATCACCTATTGTTTTGGTATCCAAAAGGTCAAGGTTTTATGCGGGAAGTCGATGCCTGGCATCGAATCCCTGCTGAAAAGTGGCTAAAAACACCCCAAGTCAATGCCCGGCATCAAATTCTCGTTGCAAGTCGATGCTAGGCATCGAATTCTATTTTTATACAGGTGCTTTTTACTAAAACAATAGAATTTCCAATTTTAGCAATTACACATAGTCATCTTGTGAAGGCCATAACTTGAGTTCTAGAGATCTATTTCAAGCATATGATAGCTTGTTGGAAAGCTCTACTCTTCTAGTTTCATCCACTAAAAGATCTTGGAGAAATAATATTTGAGCTAAGAGAAATTATCAAAATACAGAAGGTATGTCATTTCAGTGACTAGGAATTTCTGTAGAAGCAAAGTTCTCACTTTAGGCTATCATTTCTCAAAGTTTGAAGTGGCAATGAGTTAATGGTGACCATAGAGGTGTTCTAGTGTCACATTAATTCATTTCTTGTGGTGTTTTACACATCAACAAGTGGTATCAGAGCTGAAAGGTCCTAAAGAGCAGAAGGCGGCAAAGGTACGAGAAGTTTTGGAAAGTTTTCCATTAAAGTTTGAAAGGTGAAGCATTTGAAGACAAAAGGCATCAAAAGGTTACTTCAAAAGTATCCTCATACACAAAGAACTCCAAAAGGTATTAATCTTTATCCTTTAAGCTCAAAGGTTGCAGCAGAAGGAAAGGAGTATGGCAGATCATATCTCCATTGACAAACTGGACAGAGATAATTACCCCGCATGGGTAATGAGAATGGAAGCCTTACTTATGAGTAAGGATCTCATGGTATATGTAACAGGTGAAGAAGAGAAGCCAGTATTTGAAGATGAAAGCCGACCAAAGAAAGAAGAACTTGATGCTTTAAAGCATTGGCAGAAGAAGGATGCAAGTGCAAAAGCCTACATCTACAATACAATCTCTGATCATTTGCTACCACACATCAGAGGATTGGAATCATCTGAAGATATATGGAATGCATTGGAGTATCATTTCCAAAGCACTACTAAAGCACGAAAAGCAAGTATATGGTCAAAGTTTACAACATTCAAAAAGAAGCCAAGTCAAAGTATTAGTGATTATGTCACTAAGATGAAGGATCTAGCAGATAGTCTTGGATCCATAGATGAAGATGTTGAAGATCACAGATTGATTGCTCAACTACTTGCAGGTTTGAGAGGGGATGAAAGGTGGAAACCTTTTGTCTTATCAACAGAACTTTCATTAAATCATTATGTTCCAGATTTGAACCAGTTGCTTGGTTTGATGCTCACAGATGAGCAAGACTTGAAGGGAGATGGAGATAAAGGACAAAGCTTTGCAATGTACATGAAGAATAAGAAGAAAGGAGATAAAGGTAAAGCAAAGGATGAAGAAGAGTCAATTTCTCAAGTTTATTATGCAAGAGGTAAAGGCACAAGCATAGGAAGAGCAAGAGGCTTTGAAAGAGGAAGAGGTAATCAGAATAATAACAAGAAGGCTTGTTGGATCTGTGGATTGAGTAATCATTTGGCTCATGACTGTTGGCACAGCCAACAAGGATCAAACCAGAATCAAAACAACAATGGCAGAGGTCGAGGTGGAAGAAATCAAAGTAATTTTCAAAGAGGTAGACAAAGTCAAAGAGGAGGCTATGGTAGAGGTGGAGGAAGAAGTTGGGGACATAATCAATCCTATAACACCACCTACTATAATTATGCAAATGATACACAGAATGAAAGTCATACATCATTGATGATGAATTCAATCAGCACATCAGATAAAGAAGATCTAAAGGTATTTTACATTGACTCTGAATGTTCTAATCATTTGTCAGGAAACATAAAATTGATGTCAGAATTGGAAAAAGGTATTTCTAGTCATAGTGTTCAAATAGGTGATAATACAAGACATAGTGTACATTCAATTGGAAAAGTGAAATGCAAGAATGGAGCAGATTTGCTAACCAATGTTTTGTATGTTCCTACAATACCTAAAAACTTGATTAGTGTGGGATAGATAGTTGAAAAAGGTTTTCAAGTCAGGTTTACAAATGAAGGAGTATTTGTTGAAGATCTAGAGAATGGATATAATCAGATTGTTT
The DNA here is from genome assembly GCA_020310875.1 of Ceratopteris richardii. Classification (NCBI taxonomy): domain Eukaryota; kingdom Viridiplantae; phylum Streptophyta; class Polypodiopsida; order Polypodiales; family Pteridaceae; genus Ceratopteris; species Ceratopteris richardii. The sequence goes on from CM035435.1 coordinate 56,019,505, forward strand.
CTGGTAAGAAAGAAGGTAGAATCTTTACTTTAAGAGTGCAAGGGAACATTGGTCAAGCTTTGCTCACACATGGTGAAAGAGTGATTACAAAACTTGATCTCTGGCATAAGAGATTAGGTCATTTCAATGAAAGAGGAATTAAAGCTATGGTTGCAAATCAATCTGTACTAGGATTACCAAATGTGCTGAATCAACATATGGTTTATAAATGTGAAGCATGTCAGATGGGAAAAGCACACAGGTTACCATTTCAAAAGAAAGGATTTAAACATGATGGATTACTAGAGCTCATTCATACAGATGTATGGGGACCAACAAAAGAAGGATCTATCAGTGGCTCAAGGTATTATGTTCTTTTCATTGATGATGCTACAAGATGGATAACATTATATGTTTTGAAGGAAAGATCAGAAGTGTTTGGAGCTTTCAAGCATTTTCATGCATATGCAGAGAGAGTCACGGGTCAAAAGCTTAAGAGACTGATGTCTGATGGAGGGGGAGAATACTTCTCCCAAGAGTTCAATGATTATCTTTGGAATGCAGGTATTAAGAGAGAAATAACTTGCATGTATACACCACAACAAAATGGTGTAGCAGAAAGAAGGAACAGGACTTTGGTTGAGTTTGCTAGAGCTATGCTGAAGGAGAAGAATTGTCCAAATTATCTTTGGGTTGAGGCTGTAAATACAGCTACATATCTTGTGAATAGATTACCATGTGCAGCTCTAAATGGAATGACTCCATATGAAGCTTGGTGGGGTAAGAAACCAACACTAGATCATTGTAAAGTGTTTGGATCAATTGCATATGCTTATGTGCCATCACAGCTTAGGCATAAACTTGAACCAAAGACAGAAAAATATGTGTTCATTGGTTATGATGAAAACCAGATGGGTTACACATTGTGGAATCCTCTAACCAAACAATTTATTGTTTCTAGAGATGTTACATTTGATGAACAGAAAAGTTGGTATGCAGAACAAAGTAATATAGCTGAAGAATTTGAAGAAGAGGTAAGAAGGTGTGAGAAAGGAAAATCAATTGTGCAGGTAAATAGAGATGAAGATTATATGCAAGCAAGTACATCAAGAAGTGGATTAACAAGAAGGAATGAAGAAGCTCCTATATTTGATGAAGAGGTGTATCCAGACACATATGAAGAATGTGAACCAAGGAGGTCAAGCAGGACTAGAAGACAACCAAAAAGGTACTCTTATGATACTTCTTACATAACTCAGAAGATCTATGCATATATGGTCAAAGATGATGAAGAACCTCATAACTATGATGAAGCTAAAGGTAAGAAGCAATGGGAAGAAGCAATGAATGAAGAATTCAATGCACTGGAGGAGAACAAGACATGGGAACTTGTTCCTAAACCAAATGGTAAGAAAGTGAATGAAGAATTCAATGCACTGGAGGAGAACAAGACATGGGAACTTGTTCCTAAACCAATTGGAAATAAATGGGTTTATAAAGTGAAGAAGCTTGCAGATGGAAGTATAGCTAGATACAAAGCTAGACTGGTGGTGAAAGGCTATGCCCAAACCTATGGCATAGATTATGATGAGACATTCAGTCCTGTAGCTAAGATGTCAACTATAAGGAAAATCATTGCTATTGCAGCTTCAAAAGGATGGAACCTAAGTCAATTGGATATAAAGAATGCATTCTTGAATGGATACATATCAGATGAGGTATACATGGAACAACCTCAAGGATTTATAGATTCCAGGTATCCTGATTTTGTTTGCAGGTTGAGAAGAGCATTGTATGGATTGAAGCAAGCTCCAAGAGCATGGAACTATAGAATGGTGAAGTCTCTCAATGATCTTGGATATCAAAGTTCAAAAGCAGATCCAAGTCTACTCATCAAAAGAACAGAGGAAGATACAATCTACATTTGTATTTATGTAGATGACATTATAATCGCAGGTACTTCAGATGAATGAATCAAGGAGGTAAAGAGATTACTTGAAAAAGAATTCAAGATCAGTGATCTTGGAAAGTTGTCATACTTTCTTGGAATGGAAGTCACTTATACAGATCATGGCATATATGTATCACAAGAAAGGTATCTTCTGAATCTATTGAAGAAGTTTGATGTGGAAAATTGCAGAGAAGCTTCCACTCCACTTGAAGTTAATCACAAGCTCGGTAAATATGATGGTGCAGAATACAAAGATATGAGGAAGTATCAATCTCTTGTGGGTAGTTTGATTTATGCTACACTAACAAGACCTAATCTTAGTTATGCAGTGGGAGTTTTGTCACAATTCATGCATTGTCCAAAGGACCCACATTGGATTGCAGGTCAAAGAGTTCTCAGATATATCAAAGGAACTATAAAGGAAGGATTATATTATCCTTTTACATCAGATTTGAAGTTGAGAGCCTATAGTGACTCAGATTGGGCAGGTAACCAAGATGATAGAAGATCAACTCATGGCTACATGATATACATTGGTGATAAGCTTGTAAGCTGGTGTCCAAAGAAACAACATACAGTAGCATTATCATCAACTGAAGCTCAGTACAAAGGACTTGTGGAAGCAGCTAAGGAGGTCATATGGATGCAAACACTGTTCAAAAGCTTGGGCATTGATCAGGGTATTCCTACAATACATGGAGATAATATGAGTTCACTTTATCTTGCAGCAAATCCAGTTTTTCATGCAAGGACAAAGCACATAGAGATACAATATCATTTTCTCAGAGAAAAGGTAATGGAGAAGGAGATTGAAGTGGAGTACATTTCTACTAAAGATCAGATAGCAGACATAATGACAAAGAGCTTGGATGGTGTGAAGACCAGCAGATTCAAAAGCATGGTAGGAGTAAAAGAAAAGAAGATGATATCAAGAAACAGAGAATGTCAAATAGTGATTGAGGGGGAGCTGTTGGAGAAACAATCACTAATTGAACATATATTTGAAGGTCAAAGCTTTAGAAGAAAACCACATGCCTATGTGAAGGGACAAATTCACAAGTGTATTATATTTGTAAAGTTAGTTCACTTTAGTTCTAGAAGTTTTTTAAAAATTACGAGAATGAGAAAATCTATATAAGTTAGTTTCTATCAACTGACGTGATGAGAGAGAAGAAAAGGAAGACAATGAGAAAGTGAGTTAGAACTCATTTTGTATGACTAAGTATAGTCAGGCATCTTTGAGTGAGAAAGCATCTGTAAAACTTCTTAGTTTTTCATAGCTATGAGAAGAACTGAGTAAAGTTCTGTGTATGAGACTCTCTACATCATCTCCATGTTTGTCTACTATATAATGAGTTTAAAAGTTCAAGTTTTCTAAGCAACTCGATGCTTGGCATCGAATCTCTACTGATAAGTCATATTTTCATTTATCTTTTTCATTCAGTGCTGAAGTTTTTGAAAATCATAATGTTGTTGCAGCAACTCGATGCCTGACATCGAATTTCAGTTGATAAGTCATATTCTAAGTGTGCATGAAATCACCTATTGTTTTGGTATCCAAAAGGTCAAGGTTTTATGCGGGAAGTCGATGCCTGGCATCGAATCCCTGCTGAAAAGTGGCTAAAAACACCCCAAGTCGATACCCGGCATCGAATTCTCGTTGCAAGTCGATGCTAGGCATCAAATTCTATTTTAACTTGGTTAAATGTGGATGTTGCTCAGCTCAAGCCAGTGGTGCAACACATGATACAAACGACCATGGATACTCAACAGTTAATGCTTGAGGCTGATGCTGACTATGATAGGGTAATGCGGGAAAAATGTCAATTCCAAGAGATAGGTGAAAATATCTCTACCCAATTGATTCAAGCACAAAAGAGCATAGTAGAGAAATAGACAGCAGTCCAAGAAGCCAAGCAACAATGCAACACACTAGAAACAGAGAATCATAAACTAAAAGAACAATTAAAGGATTTGCAAAGTAAATATGAGGCTAGTGAAGCTGACAAAACACGAATGAACGCTATAAGCAAAATCCTTGAATCGCAAATAAAAGTATACATGGACGAAGCAGATAACCTACACAACAAGAACAAGGAGCTGATGACAGCCCCTCTCTGTAATCAACCGATAGAAGCTCTTGAAGTGACAGAGAAAGGCACACGAGCATTGGAAGAAAAGATAGCAAAGTATGAAGATCAGGTCAAGCAGGAGCAAGCCATCATCGCAGAATGGGAGAAAAGGTATATGAATGACACAGCAGAACTGAGAAAGAAGTGGAAGGCAGCAGAAAATCGATATATAGTACAATGCAACGAAGATGTAGATCAACTCGCGGTCATAGGAGAAGAGCTCCTCAAGAATAAAGAAGAAGTTACAAGAGCAACCACAACAGGGAAAGAAAAGGACGAGTTAATCAAGAAATTGCAAGATCAACTAGCACAAAATGTAAAAGAGGGGACACCACTAGTTCCACACTCCATAGCGGCTACTGAGGAGTCTGAGGTACGTCCTCTTTCTCCCCCCTTACATCAATCACCAATAAGGGAGGAAATGGAGATCCATGCTCAAAGACATCATCGGGATATTGCAGAACTAAGCCGGCACGAGCGGGCACTACTGGTGTCCCAGCTTACTGAAGATTTTGAATATCAAGTAGTCCAGGTCATGAAGGAAGTGAAGATTGAAAGCAAAAATCTGGAACACGTAATGAGACCATTCAATGTACCGTATGGATTACTTAAAGATCAAACATGGCAATATATAAAGAACACAACAAATGAAGAGCCAGATAGCAACCTCCAGTTTAGCATGCAAACATTCACCTACACACAAGAGGAATTTGACAAAGCTGATCCTATATGGAGGAGAAAAGTTTTGAAGAAGAACCCTACACTACGGGTACAATGGGAATCATCACCATATATACTCCATGTGAATCCATCTTTTTGCCTAGTACCCAGAAGACGCTCCTGGACGCAATTTTGGGAAGAACAACGCGAGGGAAGCATAAATAACTAGTGGCTCAACTATCCACTATTGCCAAGTCCACAACGGTATTATCTACCAACCGAAGAATACATGGTTAAGACCATGGAATTTTGGATTGATCGATATGCAACCATACCAGATTTAGCTGTCAAAATGACTAACAAGATTTTGAGTATGTTACTTATGGTCATCAAAGTGTCCCAACATGCCCAATACACATTTTTGAACTTCATTGGCATTAATCAAGGATTAGACGCCCTCATTTTTTATCTATCAACTATACCTAGCCAATTAACGCTTACGGCTATATACTCAAGGCTTATGTTTTTGCCAAGTACATACATGCAAATTTTTGAAGAAGCATTTTTCACACGATTTTTCAAAATGGACTCAGAAATGTTTGTCAAAATGTCTTCAAATCTTAATGCAAGACTAGTGGCCTATGAGTTAAGTTTCTTTGCAGATCATAGACAGGCGCTAGATGATGGGGTAAAATCCAACCAATGGAAAGAGTTCATGTTATGTCATGCCAATCTGCTGAATCAACAAGAGCAGCAAGTCATCTAGACATACTCACGTCACCACAAAAAGCCTGTCGAGGACGACAGAGTTCAGGAGGAGGGATGTGTGGAAGGGGAATCGAGCAAAACGAGAAGAAGAAGAAGATCGAAGAGTAAAACTGCTTAGTAAAGAATAAAGTTTATAAAGAAAAAGAACAACTCTCTACCCAAAGCCCCGTAGGGGCACGCATCAGGCGACAACACCAAGGAACTAGGTCCTGAGGATTGGAATTAAATAAAGATAACAACCAGGACATTTCATGGGAGGTTGCACACAGCTTCCTCATCCACCAGGAGCAGGCGGTGAAGCAAAACAAGCTGGAAAGAGAGACACCACACAAAGGACTCTTCATCAGATAAGATAACCAATTGGCTGAAGGTCCTAGCTGCCCCTTCATCCACTAGAAGCGTGCAGTCGAAAGAAATGAGTCAGGTCCCAAAGGATGGCAAAGAAGATTCAAGAATAGGACCCTTAAAATGTAACGTTGACTTAAAAGAGATAAGAGGTCAGCAAATTAAGACGTGCGGTGGAAGAAAGTAAATAGGCTCCGAGCAATACAACGGGTCAGATGTGTGAAGTCAAAAACATATCAGAAGACCAAAAGATAGAAAGGGGAGAGGCTGAGAAGTTGAAGAGAGTGACTAAGAACATCACATTCTTAGCCATTGATGGCATGCGTGACAGCCTGACTTTATACAGCAACCCAGATTGGTGATATAAGGAATACCAAGGGGCTTATAGAAGCAAAGGACTAACTTCTGATAAAGTAACAAATTGCCTGACAATCCTTAACACTTCTTCAACCACTTGGTGTGTGTATTCAGAAGCCATACACAAGCTACAAATGAGAAGTAAAAGCTTGTCAAGGGATGACAGAGACAAAGAGGGGGAGAGTGTTGCAGAGCAAAGAGGCACAAAAGAGGAGCCCCAAAATTTTCAAATTAATGGGCATAATTTTGTTCTTCAAAACTCTATGAAATTACCTCAAAGCTATGTAGATGCACTAGAGGAGTCCTCTAGATGCATAATTCCAACTCATTGTAACATATTTCTTGTAAAATAGTAGGAAATTAGGAATTAGCCAATAAAGTGCCTGTCACTTGTGTGAAAGGACCATTTTTAGGGCACATGTATATAAGTCACTTTGTAACTCTTTGTAAAGACTTTTTGCCATTGTAAAGAAGGAGAGCTCCAAAATTTTCGAATTTGCTTCTTTCCTGTAGATTTTCACCTTCTCTATGATCTTTTGTGTGTGTGAAGCTTGGAATGTGTGTGTAGAACTGTTGTCTACCCCGCCCCATCACTTTTGAGCTGCTATAGTGTGTGTGTGAGCAAGTACAAGTTGAGGAGTGAGTGTGGGTGTTTCCTACCATTCACTATTTTTGCCATAACTTGAAGAGGGTTTGTCAGATTTGAGTGAAAATACCACTAGTAGATGTAGCTTCAAAAGAACTAACTATTGGCCATATTCGGAGTTCGGATCTGGGAGAAACATTCAAATTTGTATTTAGTGTTGTAAGTGGTATCGCAATAGACACTTTCAAAGATTAGGTGAGTTGGAGAGGTAGTTTGGTCTTATCTCATGCATTCTAGCTGAACCACTTCATTGTCCATCATGTGTGCACACGTCCTCATACACTTGGTTAGGTCGGTTCTTCAGATTGATAATTAAGTGTGTGTCAATCCACCGCTATACGCACTTGTGTGGCAAACGAGATTTAGTCTCTTTGACACAAGTCCCTAAGACCTCGTGACTTAGGTACACACGGTGGTTAGCTATAAAAGTGCTACTCAGAAATTACTTGAGCCGAAAGAATTTTTTGAAGCAGAGATCATACTTGCAGAGGAAAATTTAGAAGAAATGTTCAAGGAGCTTAAGTATGACATAGAAAGAATAATGTTCCCAAAAATGCAAAATCATGATGATGATTTTAAAAAGTTCTTATATTGTAATCAGTGGGTTCAGATCCACCATGTGTGTCAGTGTTAGCAGCCAGTGTGGACGACCACAATTTCTTGTAAATTTACTTTATAATGGGAAAAAAAAGGGATTTATTGATGTGGAGATTTCAATAGTTTTCGAAGTTCATAATTCTTGGTGTTTTATTGTAAATTGCAAAGTATGGAAAGGTGTGTGAAGGTTATGAAGAGGAACAGAGTGGTTCATTGCGATACATTATGCTACAAACATCCGAGTTTAGAGCAAGATGTTATAGAGCGATACATACTGGAAATTCTATCAGCTGATGCTCTATATTGTTGATGCGCAATCATACTATATTACAAAATGATGTATAATCAATTTCTCTAATCCATGAGTACTTTGTATTGCCAAAATCATTTTATCTCTGAAGTTTGTCTGTGTGTATGAAGTCTCTGAACAATACATAGTGTACTATTCGAGGACCATGTGGTGTAGTTTAATAAGGAATGTAAACTCTTGTTTATGAGTACAATTGTATTCATAAATTCCCATTCCCATACCCATTCCTTTCAAGATTCTGTGTTGTATTTTACTGAAGTATAGTATCAAGTAAACAGTTCCTGTAATATTTCTCAGTTGTATGATTGGGTAACCAGAAATGCTACAAGATTGAAATGCTTGGGGTCTCCACCTGCCTTGCTTTCCTCCTCTGCCTCTTCCTCTACCTTTTCCTTTACTTGTGAAGTTGGCTTGGAAAGAGCTACCTTTATCTTCATTCTTCTTAAACTTTGGCTTATCCTTAGCTTTAGCTTTATTAGAGTATAAGGCAGAAGACTGGTTATCTCTTGAGAATTCACCATTCTTGCTTATCTTTGCTTCATGTTGAAGAGTTTGCCTATAAGAGTGTTGAGGTGAGGCACATGCATGTCCATGTATAGGTCCATGGAAGTTGTGAAGGATTCCCACTTGTCATCAGCCTTGATTCCATTGATGATTTGACTTATGATTTGATCTTCTTCATTTACCTCTCCAATGCTTGCTAACTAATCAGAGATCTCCTTCATTTTGGTGACATAATCAATCACACTTTTCTTGGGACTTTTCTTCAAGGTAGTAAGCTACATCCATAGTTGGTTCTTCCTTGCTTTGGTATTTGAAGAGAAGAAAGAAGCAAGTTCTTTCCAAGTTTCTCTTGAGGTCTTGCATCCTTTCACATGAGGTAAGAGAAAATCAAAGATTGCATTTAAGATGTAGGACCTGGCTAGTGCATCCTTTGAGCAGGAAGTTGTAAGCCTTTCTTTCTCTTCATGTGATGGTTTTCCTTTGTTTCTCATTGTTGACATGACTTCATCTCAAGATGTGTATCCAAATAGTTTTCTCCCTTGAAGGTAGGCCTCCATCCTCAAAGACCAGGCTGAATAGTTATTTCTATCCAATTTGTCAATGGTGGAAGGGACTCCATCTCCCACATTGATTTATCTTTGCTTTGATACCACTATGAAGAGAGATGGCTGATGCACTCCAAGGATGTTCCTGGTGCTACAAAAATCTGCTCTACACCTGCCAAAATAACTTCAAAGATGATAAGTAGTCACCTTGTGCTTGCTAAGGATGCATATAAACCATCCTAGTGCTTTAGAGTATCAATCTCAAATTGATTCATCAAGGTAGACTAGTTGATACTAAACAGATGAAGTAAAACTTGCTATTTTGGGATGATTGCACTCTAGAAATTAACTCAGAGCTCACAACCTACTAAAAATTGAGCAAAGATCTTTTGCACACTTTTAATTAGATAGATAATGAATCTAATGAAACAAATTTGATGACTTTTGATGGATCATACTAAGAGAAATAAATTTAGCAATATACATGTATCATCTCGCCATTTTAGGAGTTAACTACTAGTGTTCCTAGTTAGCTTCAAATGATTGTAGCTCATAGAGTAATGAAAAAATGATGATGAAAGTAGAAACATCAATTTACCTATACCAATTTAAGGCTCAACAAAAGATCAAGTATACACGGAGATCTCTTTCACTGAAGTTGACTGAAAATGTGAATATGAACCTATAGCAGTAGATGAGAACAACTTCAAAGTATAGCTAGAAAAGAAATGTGTGTTGAACATAATGTACATAATATGAATGGACATAAAGCTTGGTAAGGATAAGCACAATGAGTGCTTCAGTTTTGGCTTGGTGCTTGATAAAAATCTCTTCATAATGTAGCTCTAAGTGCTATTCTAATTGCAACTATACATAGGTGCTTATATAGTGACATTTGAATTCAAATCTTGGAGGGATTGTACCTAAAAGTTCCCCTAAAGTTGAGGAATCAGCTAGCTGAAAATCGCTCCTAATGCAACTCATAATTCATGCCTAACATGACCATGAGTTTCTTCAATGACTTTACTTTTCAAGGTAATGATAACTCTTCAAGAATTACAAGAGCATGTTTCTATGACTCTCTCATTGAGAGTGGGCATAAGTAATGTTTACATTTATGAATGATCAAGCACTAGGTGTGGATGAAATACACCAAGAGATGACACGTATCATTTTTTCATTTCTCTCACATGTATAGTGGTCATGTCGGTATATGTCAAGGATACTTCATTGAGCTTTACTAGATTTATCTAGCAAGAGTGACAACACATTTGTTTCTTGCCAGCTCACTCATTTGTGGACATTAGGATTTTCCTTATGACTTTTCTTTATATATAGCACTTTTTGTATTGTTGTTTTTTAGGTCATTCTTGTACATTCCTTTTATGTAATAGAAGAAGAAGAAGATCATTTTCTTCCTTGCATCAATCTATGTGTGTGCTCCTCTTTGATTGTGAGAGTGTGCATGAGCTCTCTCCCTTATCTCCTTCCTCGTGACATGGTATCAGAGCCAGTGTTGCTCTAGAGAGCTCATAGAGAAGGCCTATGGTGAAGAGTACGCGAGAAGGTGTGGAGAAAGTGCGATTCACAAATGACTTGAGGTTGCTACAATCACAAGGTGGGGCCCATAGAAAAACTAGGTCAGTTTGCAAGACTATAACTTGCATCCTATTCGGTAACACTCATATATTCTAGATCCAGAATTTGAAGAGATTCCATATACTACTGATACACAAAAACTATGTTTTTCTTAGATAGAACTATCAAGTCATAGTGCGACAGTGTTTAAGCAGAAGTACTTGTAGTGTTTTTGTAATGTTGTGAATTGCTACAAAAATGGCAAACACAAATGGAATGAGTCAGCTTATGAGCGATAAGCTGGACAAGAACAAATTCCATGCTTGGAGATTTAGAATGACAAATTTCCAAATGGGAAAAGGCTACTAGAAGTACATCAAAGGAGAGACCAAAAATGCTACATAGTTACCAGAGAGGAATTAGATTGCAAACGTGTTAAGAGAATATGAGGAATGGAATCAAGGAGCATGAAAGGTAATGTATTGACTATCTACTAGCATAGAAGATAGCATGATTGGGCACATACAAGATGCCAAGACTCCAAAAGAGGCTTGGAATAGCTGGTTATATTGTGTGAGACCAATACGAAGGCACAAAAATTGCAACTCAAGAACGAGTTGCATACATTGGAGAAAAAGGGCATGTAGATAAGTGACTACACCCTGAAAATCAAAAGCATATGTCAGTCACTTGCATCTGTTGCCATAAATGTAGATGATGATGATAAGGTGGAAGTGTGAATTTGTGGTTTAGGAGCTGCATATAAGCAGTTTAGAACATCTATTCACACCAGGGAAAATATTTTGAATTTTGTTGATCTTGTGTCCATGTTGATTATTGAAGAAAAGAATGTTCGTGAGGACTCCAACTCCCATGGAAAGCCTAGTTTTGAGCAAGTATTCTACTCTAGCAGAGGAAGAGGTAGAGGTAGAGGCTTCAAAAGTGGAAAAGGGCATAATAACCAAGACCAAGGTCAACAACAGAATCATGCAGGAGATAGAGGACAGTTTGAAGGCAAGGGGATCCAAAGAGGCCACTAAAAATTCCAAAGAAATGATTTAGGTAATGACAATAAAGGATGATAAAATTGTGGTAAGAAATGCTAGACTACAAGTCAGGGTCAATGCTGATGGGCTATATGTAGAAGAGTACAAACACCATGGAAGATTGATTGCCAAAGGAAACAAAGTGGGTAGGATGTTCACCTTAAATGTGAAAATTCCTGAAATAAATGCAGCCATGTTTGCAAAAGGTGCAGAAGTTATTGCTGATACAAAGATCTAGCACAAATAAATTGGACGTGCAAAATTTGCAAAGGCTAAAATGGATGCACTCAAAGGAGATTGTCAAAATACTACCAAATTTCAAGGTTGCAGAGATGCAAAAGGTATGTGCAACATGTCAATCTGGTAAATAGTCAAGAGCATCATTTTCACATGACAAACATGTTAGTGAGAATGTACCAAAAATAGTACATATAGATGTTTGGGGTCCCGCAAAGACCACATCTATAGGTGGTTGTAGGTTTTATGTTACTTTCATTGATGACCATACACAAAAAGTATGGTTATATTTCATGAAAGAGAAGAGTGAGGTGTTCACTCACTTCCACAATTTTAAGGCTATGGTGGAAAAGCAGATAGAAAACTATATTTAGATATTAAGGTCTGATGGAGGAGGTGAATACATGTCAAATGACATTAGCAACTTTCTTAAAAGTCATGGAATTCAATGTCAATTTTCATGCACATGCACATCACAACAGAATGGCATTGCTCAATGCAAAAATAGACATATTGCAGAAATAGCAAGAGCTTTGATGGCTGAGAAGAATATGCATCTTTGTTATTGGGCAAAAGCTATTCATATTGTTGTATACATCATGAATAGAACTTTGACTACAGTTGTACATCAAGTTACACCTGAAGAGAAGTTTATAGGTAAAAAGCCAAACTTATCACATATGAAAGCATTTTTTTTATTGCATATGTACATGTTCCAAATGAGTTGAGGATGAAGCTTTATCCAAAAGCAAAAAAATGTATTTTCATTGGGCAATCCCTTGAGCAAAAGGGGTATAAATGTTATAACCCACTCACAGGATAGATGAAGGTAAGTAAAGATGTGATGTTTGATGAAATGTCATGCTTCTATGTAGACGCCAAAGATGGACTTGATCTTGAACCAAATGATAAAGGAAATGCTGAAAAATCAAGTGTAGAATCTCAAGTTTTGAGTGGACCAGATGTGTCACCAACAAATAGTTCCAAATCAAATCCATGGAGTGGAAGATTGCATGGAAATCTCAGTCCAGCAAATTCATCAACTACATCAAAGGAAGGTAAAGAAAAGCTTTCTAGTGGTAATAAATTATCTACAGGTTTTGGAGACATTGATGGAGACTCAAGCAGTTCAAAAAAGAGCCTTGATGAGGAACTTGGATTGCCCTCTGTCAAAACTCCAAGAATTAGAAAGGCACATGCAGATGAGACAACGAGAAGTAATCATATGGCATATAGTGCATCTCTAAGGTGGTGATTAGCTATCTAGGGGACATATTCTAAAAGTATTCTGAGTTAAGTATTGTGTCACCTAGGTTAGATAGAGCCCCCTATCATCATGCATACATCCTATCTCCTCAACTTTCTAATGCCATTGAGGTACTGATGCTTCATATGTATCTTGTCCTTCTTGAGTTACTCAACGCCCAAGTACTATTTGTGGCTCCTAGGCATCTTCAAAGGTTTCCTTTGCTAGAATTTCTACTAGTTCCTCTAGTTCAAGTTCCATTAGTGGGGATGATGGTCACTCCTATTGTGACAATTGTGGTTGTAAGTCCTCAATTTGTTTCTGTGATGCTCATTTTCTTGTGCATTAACTTGGAGGGGAATGGCTTTGGGCACTTGGGTGCTAGTGGTGACTAGCTATTCCTTTTGTAGCTCACTGTTAGCCCACAATTTGGTTGATTTTTATGCACTAATGTGGTTCTATTTGGTAGGAAAGTATGTTTGATTTCAGTTTGTAGGAGCTTTCGGCATGCCATGTCGCATTAAAATTGGATGTTTTGAAGCAGAACATGAGGCCTGGGAACCCCTTGGTGACACAAGAGGAGATTTTGGCGATAACTAGTTCCGATTCACATTACCAGAATATAAAGCACAGCAGCTGGGGAGTAAGAGGGACTCTTCCATGGATGGCTCCTGAATTGCCGAATGGAAATAGCAACTTTGTTTTTGAGAAGGTTGATGTATTCTCTTTTGGAATCGTAATGTGGGAGCTGCTGACTGGGGAGGAGTCATATGCAAATATGCATCATGGAGCTATAATTGGAGGAATTGCCAACAACACACTACGGCCAGCAATCCCTAGGTGGTGTGATCCTGCATGGAAATCATTGATGGAAAAGTGTTGAACAGGCTTTGTGAAAGGACTACTGCCTCATGGAATGCTTTTATAGCTCGCCATATGGAATCAGGCAATATTGATGATGCATTGTACTGCTATGATCAAATGCATAGTGATTCCATTGCCCCTGATGAACTCACTTTTGTTTGTTGCTTGATGACTTGTGGTAATGCAGGGTCATTGACAAGAGGCGAAGACATATATTCTGATGTCTTGCTAAAAGGGCTAGAATGTGATGACTTCGTCGGCAATACTGTGATTGATATGTACTCCAAATGTGGATTACTTGAAGAGGCAGAGTTTTTGCTCAATAAGCTGTCACTTCAAATTGTTTATTCATGGAATGGTATAGTAACAGGGTATTCCCAGCGAGGAGAAAGTCAAAAGGTCTTTTTGATGTTCAAACGCATGTTGGCAGCAGAGATCAATCCAAACACCATCACCTTCGTTAGCATCCTCAATGTGTGCAATCATACAGGGGAACTAAGCAATGGTTATATTTATTATGTTGCTATGGGTAGATACTTTGACATTATCCCAGTGCTTCAACATATCACCTGCATTGTTGATCTTCTCGGCCGATCAGGTTGTGTTGATGTGGCAATATCCATTATTAATACAATGCCTTTCCATCTTGGGCTTGAAATATGACATACACTCTTAGGAGCGTGCCGGAAATGGAGTGATAAAGAGCTTGGAAAGTGTGCTTTTGAGCATGCTTTGCAAATTAATGGATGCAGGCCTGCTACTTACATTTGCATGTCTAATATATATGCAGATATTGAATCAGAAGAGGGGTATGAAAACTAAAGTATCATCTGAACTCGTATCCAGTGGTGGAACTCTCTCTCCCTCTCGTTTTTGGGGGCCACACGAACAGATAAGGGGAGCGAAGATTTTGAGGGTGGGGGCTGCTCATTCTCAGTAGGTATCTAGGAGGGGATTAATCGTGGAAGGAGGAGAACGTCTGGAGTTTTTGGAGAAATCACAGCTTCTGGAACGGACAGAGGGAGGGCAACTGAAGGAGGGGACGGGCTGAACTGTTCTGTGCTTATCTGATGAATAAAGGCTTCTTTCCCGTATGAGCGCTGAGATTATGATATGATTCTATGTTCAGAAGTATAGAATACAAGGATTTTATTCAAGCGATAGTACATCGACAGAGGAATGGCGCATAACTTTGGTGTTGTCGACAGAGGAAAGCATTGATGGCATGAGACAAATTGTTGGCTACCATCCTAGTCATCGGGAACGATTTTTGACATCCATTGACGAAGAATTTCTGTTTTCAATGTCACTGAGGAGTCATAAGGAAGTGGAATGATGAACTCGCTGGAGCCATTTAAAGGATTGTCAGTGATGATGTGACCAAGACCATTGAAAGCACAAGCGCCCACATCCTGATACGTGCACAGATACTCTGCAGAAATGGTTGTCTAGCATGAAGGCAAAGCGAAGACCATATCAAGCATCATATAGAGAAGTGGTAGGCAACAATGTCACACCGATGGACCTGACGCAAGAATTTGGGCTATCAAACATGTCTGCACGTGTGACAGGAAGGGGCAGAATTCAATGACACATACATAGACTATAAAAACTAAGGTTTCAAAGAATTGTTGCACCCCTGCATGTGATCGTTTTTCAGGATTGAGAATTGTCGCTTATATATGTGGTGAAGACGTACAAGGCTGGCCAATTGCGGTGGTTGATGTAATTGAAATTCCAACATGCTCTTGTATGCGTTCAGAAGCTTTGCTCTACATTATGAAAAAGTTGGACCCAGTAGCAAAGGTACGGCATTATAACCTCATATTTGTAATGTCCCCAAACTCTGAGATGGGAAAAGATTCTAGGATGGCAATTGTCTACATGGTGGGCCTCAAAGTCTAAAAGCGACTGCCTAAATGGTACAAGAAAAACTTGAAATGGCTTATTTTCATTCATCCTACTGCACATATCAAAGTAAGTTTTTTTCCAGCTTGATTCTGCTTGCAAGGCACATCAGGGAACTTTGCTGGGGTGATGCAAATCAAGTATACATGTTTAAATTTATCTTTATGTTTTGGTTTTATGTTTTGGTTTTATTGTCTGGTATGTGAAGGAAGAAGGCATTGCATTGCCAAGATCAATCGTTTGCCATTTGACATGCAAGTACATCTTACATATTGCGTTTGAGGAACATGCAGGGAGCGTTTCTCTTATTAAAGCCCTCTGCTCTCCTGAAGCGCTATAATCGCAATAAGCTATGGATGCTGAGCTATTGGCTCATGATCTGAAACATACCTATAGCTTACTCCCCCTGGTGAACGACATTTTCTTGATATTAAACACGTCTGGTTGAGCGGGGGTTTTCTCAACAAGTCGACATCGATGCGATTAGCTGCTTTGTGGTTTCACTCTTGCATTATCTACGAGCCTTAGCTCAGAAATGGACAATTCACTAACTAACCACACTTAGAAAGCTCAATAACAACTGAAGCATTTATCTAGATCTCACCGTCGCTCACCAATAGCAGTTTCTTCAGAAAACGTATCTGCTGCGTGTCAGTCTCCGCGCATTTTCCTCAAGGTATCTCTTCATTTTTTTTGCACTTGAGATTTACACACAGTGATTACTTGAAACGACATTTTGGCAGCATTTAACCATTTGAAGAAGGTTTGGATTCTGGGGATGTAGATTCTCAAAGATTCAGAATTCCAGGCTGTGTTATGTCTGTGTGAAATACAATAAATGACTTTGGTTTTAGTGAGTTGGCTTTGTTTTACATGCTTGGAAGTTGAAAGTGAGGATGAAGAGAACTTTTATTTGGAATCTCAGCGCGAATTTTATGGGAATACCATATACTTGAGGTGACTTTCAGAAGACAGCAGTGGTAGAAACTGCAACGTTTTGAAAAATATGCATCGTCTGTGCTCCCATTCACAGGATGTGGTAGCACTATGTGATATCATATGAAATAAGACGAGCATCAGGCACATGGAACGAAAACGTCTTGAACATCATTTGTTTCGAATGCCTTGAGGATATTTCTTTTTCCAGAGGTACTTTGCCTTTTGGGTGGGTCTGCCTTTTTTTTTCCTGTGGTGGGGGGGGGTATCCAACAGAAATCATATGTATAAAAAGTGACTAGAGGCTGTTTTTGCGTCCTCACATCTAAATCCAGCCTTATACATTCTTTGCGTATGTAGAGAGATGCATAGACTTATTGGGATTATTTATTGGCATGGAAAATACAACAATAAGACCTGTTTACGATGCAATAGCTTGGGGAGCATATTGTGTGCTATGCATGTACTTCCCCATATGAGTTTGTTGAAGAACGTAATATGTTATGTAAAAGTACATGTACTTGATTATGCATGTTAGCATCTGTAGGTGAATATCTGAGGGGGAGTGTGTGCATGTATGAGAGGGAGGAATGAATGTGTGTGGGTGCACGTGTGAAAGGGCATGTGTGCGTGCGATGGTATAAAAAGGCATGTGCGTGATGGTACGCATGTATGCACGTGTAGAGGTGTATGAGTACATGAGTGCGCAAGAGGTAAAGGGAAGAGTGTGAGAAAGAGTGAGTGCATGAGAGTAAGAGGACTCGAGAGAACGATAGTGCGTACGTACAAGTGTGTGTTAGATAGTGAAATTGAAGGTACATTAGGGGCTCAAGCAATGCAAGTCAATTAGTTTGAGGTGATTTGAGCACACCATAAGCATTTGTGGGCATCTTTTCCCTTGGACTAAGAGGCAAACATTTTGGTGCGCTTGCCGGGAAGCATATGAGCTAGTGCAGAGACATAAGAAAAATCCATTGGGAAACAATTGTGGGCTCCAGGTAATCCAAGTGGATCTATTCCGAGGGGTTTAAACCAAATAAAGTGTCATATAATCATCCTTTCCGTGGGCTCAAGAGGCTTTTCACTCACTGAGCTCATCTTCCAATTTGTCATATGTTTCTAGGAAATTTGCATGTTATTCTAACAAGACATGGATATTCTTTGAGGGTACTGCTTGAAAGCCTCTTGGATTGATGTTAGCACCTAGTGTGCCCTCCATGGAAGCTTTGAGATTATCCTCGTTCTATTGCTGAAGGTGCTTGTTTTTTTCCAATGGTACGACCATATGTCTTCAGAGAAGACCCAAGTATCTTTGCAGCTTAGCATTTCTATCCATGTGATGGTTCAACATAGTTTCCATCTTCTTAATATCTTCTTGATCCACATTTTGCATTTGAGAATCAAGTTCTTTGTGGGCCTATTAGAGTGTCATATTTCTCTCGTAATGTGTGGTTGTCTTCTTCCAGTGTAGTAACTCTAGCTTGTAATCTATGCCATTCCTTCATGAGCATGGTATTGTGTTCTTCCTATTGTTGATATTTCACTTGCAATTGTGTGGCACATTGAATTATAGTATCAATTGTATTACTTATAGACATGGATCTATTGTTTGGGTGGTTATTATGGTTATGGTGGTAATGTGTATTCTGTTGATGTTGTAGAATCACAACTCATATTTGTCAAACCAAGGAGAATCTCATGAGAACCAAATGTCGCATGTAAGCATTCAGCAGATGCAATGGAGCTTTGTTAGCATGAGATTAACAACAAAACTATGCATGAAATAAGAAGAAAGCATCGTTAACGACACATACTTAATCGCATCATCAATCTACAAACTAATGTGTCACAAGGATCATCAATCTCGTTATCTCCAAGAAGGCTCCCCAAAATGAGAGATAGTGACCTCTTTATATATATGGAAAAACCCATGCTATGCAGGATTTTGCAACTAAAAGGAGAATGAATCTCACTTATTCACTAGTGTGGAACTCACACACACCTATACAAGAGTGCATATTGGACTGAATAAAAAGTAGAAGAAGGTACAAATGGTGATGAATAAGAGTGGATCCAAGAAATGTATGTTGTCTCATCAACACTCCCCCTCCTTGACTTCGTGGTCCTTGACAAAGCTTTTGCTACTAGTGGAGCTTCTTTGAGAAGTGCACTCTGAAGTCCTTTTGAATCCTTGTTCCTTTGTTTGGAGTGATTCATTCTTTCTCTTTATTTCAATTTTTCCTTTTTCCTTGTGTTGGAGTTGGCCACCATTCCTTAGTTCTTTTTGCCTCTTGTGGCAATGCTCTTTTTTTTTCTTTTTTTGGTAATAGAGATACATAATGAAGATGTCATGATGCAATGTAGATGGTAGATACAAATAGATGAACTTGATTCATCTCTTCTTAGTCCATGTGCAGGAATAGGGACTAAATGTGCATGGGTGAAAAATAAAGAAGTGCCTATGCAAGATCTTATAATGAGAGACTATCTTATGCATACTCTAAAAAATGCATACAAAACAATGGTGCAAAAATGGAATGGATCTTGAGCAAAGTGCTCAAGGTTGAGTTGATTATGAGGCTTTCTCCAGTTGTCCAACTCCAAGAACCTTCTCTTTTCCATCAACCATTGCAATGGATGATACCTTTGTCCACCAACCTAAAAAACGGAAAGTAAGAAGCAATTTTTTGCAATGTATATACATGTGCCCTCTTTGTGTGTGGGTTAAACGTATAGTGCTTAATACTTTTCCTTTTGATGTGCCCTATCCATGTGCATACTTGATGTGCATCTTGAACATATGTTGTGCATTGGGCAAGGTTGGGTTTGATAGCCATGGGTGCTGCACGAAGAGGTTTTAGGCCCCCAATATGTCTTTACTTTGCTTGTCTTTGCCTTGAAGTTTCTCCTTGGATCTTTTTTTAGTTTTGGCTCAATTGCATTGGATCCTTTGGTTCAAAGTGGTATTTCTTGAGGATAAAGCATAACGGGTCTAGAACATTTATGAATTTTAGTGTGAAAGGGTTTATTTTCTACAAGGGATTTCTTTGTTACCATATCATGGTGCGATTTGGTTGGACTCTAAGTAATTGCTTGGCCACCCAAATTTGCTTGAAATAACAAGGAAAATGTGATTTCTTATTTTTGATGTAAGGGTCTTTCGGGCCTTCTATGTGAGTCTTTAGGGAAAACTCATGTTTATAAGGGGAATTCAACAAAGGCTGATCTTCTATACATACAACATGTTCATTTAATAGATCATTGGGTTGTGTGGTTTGAGATTGATCTAGAGATTCCACCATACATGTATCCTTATTACATGTAGAATCTCTAGATATACAAATGGGTGATGGATCTTCATGTTTGACCACATCACTTTATCTTCCATAGACTTGATACAAAGTATTTTTTTATCTCCTCCTTGATGATCCAACTGTAGACCATCCTTGCTCATGGATCCATGAGGGAAATCCAAGTTTAGAGGAAGGGAGGGCCCTTCCACATCCTCCAAGCACTTGAAGTCCTCTTGTTCTCCATTCTTCAACATTTCTTGAACTTACTCAAAGAAGGATTAGATAAAAAAGATGGGTTCTCAATAGACACACATGTGATTAGGGTTGATAAGAACACTCATCCTTCTATGGTCATATCCTATTCTTCTATCCATAAAAATATTGTTATATTTTCTTGTTGCAAATATGAACCTACACCTTCATATATTTTACCAATTTCACCCTTATTATGTGTGATTTTTTCATGCATATCCTTTTTTTGTTCTTTTCAACCTTCTCCCCCTTCCTTCTCTCTTTTTCTTTTTTCTTTCCCATGTTTTGATGAAACAATTTTTTGTTTTGTTAGGTTGTCGGATGAAGCTATGTATTATTCACATTCTTTTTTTTGTAAATACTTTAGTGAAACATCGTGGTGGCAGAAGTGATGCAACCATTATCTCATTAATATAAACGAGGAATGTACTCGTGTCATTTAGTAGTGGAGAAGGCGCACGGTAGGTCCTCATCGGATTGCCTATGGAAGAGCGATCGAGTGTGAACTCGAAGTTATCCAAAACTCTGTGTTTCCGTAGAATTGATTGAAGTAATTGATTACAGAAGAAGTTGATTGAAAGTGGGTGAGTGCCTGGTGAATTCTTGTCATTGATAACGTATTTGGCATCATTGTATAGTGTTTAACATAAGTGAATTTATTAGTAGTTATTGTGGTATGAATACCTCTATGTGGATACCTTGCTAGGTGGTGTGTTAGTGCAAAGATTGTATTCGTATATAGTATTGCGGAAAGCCTAAGCATTAATCAATTAAGATTAATTTGTATTGATAGTGATGGTGGCAATAACAAATTAAATTTTTTAGTGGGAAAATTATCATACGGCCTCTGTTTTACAAACCCTTGTCCAACCCAAGAACCCTGTAAAGTCCTTTTGTCAGTATTATCTTAACCGGATACAGTGAAGATAGGAAAAAGAGAGTAGCATATTGTTTACCTTCCTAGGATGTTTATCATTCCGGTATTTAGGATAACTTTCATCGGAGTGCAAAGATCATTCCCTATGATAATGATATCATCAACATACACACATAGATAGATCACTTCAGATCCATTCCTCTTTATGAACAAAGAGGTATGTGCCCTACTAGCTTTGAACCCTTGGTCCTACACATAAGTCACCAATCTGAAATTCCAAGCTCTTGGAGCTTGCTTCAATCCATACAAGACTTTCTTGAATTTGCATACATAGTTAGGATGATGTGCATCCTCATATCTAGGAGGTTGTGCCATATACACTTCCTCAGAAATCCATCCATTTAAGAAAGCATTCTTTACATCAAGTTGATAGAGCTTCCAATTTCTAGATGTAGCAAGACTAATGAGAACCCTAATTGTAGACATTTTTGCAACAGCAGAGAAAGTCTCCTCATAATCAATACCATGGGTTTGAGCAAACCCTTTAGAAACTAACCTTGCTTTATGTCTATTTATACTTCCATCTGGATTCCTCTTGATTTTGTATATGCATTGAGATCCAATTACCTTCATATATGGCTTGTTAGGTACAAGCTCCCAAGTGTCATTCTCCTTCAAGGCTTCCATTTCTTCATCCATTGCATCTCTCCAAACTTTCTTGCTTCGTGCTTCTTCAAATGTGGTAGGTTCTTCATCGATTGAATCCTTTGCAATGTAGATTGAGTGCTTGGTGACCAAGGAAGTATCATAACCATACCTCTCTGGTTTCTTCTTCTCCCTTGAAGACCTTCTAAGTGGTTGATGTGATCTCTTGGGTCCATATGTAGCATCTTGCATCTTTGCTTTACCTTTGCTCTTCCATAGCTTTAGTCTTTCCAAGTCTTCTAGGTCAAATTCCAAATCACTTTCTTCAATTTGCTTTGGCTCCTTTGGTTGAAGTGATGGAAAATCTTCATCCAAGTCATAAGACAACTTCACTTTCTTGCCATCATCAAACCATGATTTGTTCTCATAAAAAGTTACATCTCTACTCACAAAAAATCCTTTATTAGTTGGATTGTACAATCTATATACTTTTTGGTCTTGGTCATAACCAATAACTATGCACTTCTTTGCCTTGGGATCCAATTTCCCTCTCACTTGAGAAGGAATGTGAGCATAGGCTAAGCATCCAAAGATTTTACAATGCTCTAGACTACGTATTCTTCCATTCCACACTTCATATGGAGTGGTTCCATCTAGTGACTTAGATGGAAGTCTATTTATGAGATATGTAGTTGTAGACATAGCCTCTACCCATAGGTAGTTTGGCAATCCCTTTTCATTGAGCATGGACCTTGCGGCTTCAACAATAGCTGTGTTTCTCCTCTCTGCTACACCATTGAGTTCGGGTGTATACCTTGTAGTGACTTCCCTTTTAATGCCTCTTTCATGCAAGTAGGCATCAAATTCAGAAGAGAAGTATTCTCCTCCACCATCTGATCTGAGTCTTTTCAAAGTCCTACCTGTTTGGTTTTCAATAAGAGCAACATACTTCTTAAAGTTAAAAACTTCATCCTTGTGCCTCATGAAAAACAAGGCTGAATTTGTCCATGTCCCATAGTTTGAGTGGTTTGGCACAAGCCTCTTGAGGTGGTGGTCTAGATTTCAATCCCATGTAAGGATTTGGACAGATTAAACGAGTTGTTACCCATATAACCTTGTATAACCCTTGCTTTGTAGGATACAAGGGGGCATGTAGATACTATGTCCATTCAGTTGTGTAGCTGTACTTTCAAGTTAAATCCAGGGGATAGGTGCTTGTCGAACCTCGATTAAAAAAAATCATGTTAAAACCCCTTATTAGATAGGGTTGTCCTTGGGATCCACTCATCTTTGCCATTGCCAACAATGGCGTAAGTTTCTTGGTTAATCATCAATCACTTCTTGGATAGCTATAGGGACTTCAACTCCCTCATAGCCAAAGCTAGCTACTAATGAGACTCTTTACCAATGATACAAATGCTTTTGAGCACAATGTCCCTAATAGCATCAACACATTTAGGTAATGTCTAAATGTTTTTTGGGTTGCATCTCGATCTAAAATAAATCACTCCAAAACTACTTTAAAGGCCATTTTGGATCCCCTCCACAATTCTTGATTAACAAGGGTTGTAAAGAACTACAAAGCAGACAAATCTTTTGGCTTCTTGGTATTCTTATGGGTTTTGAAGTTTCTATGGGCTAGTGTTGGAACTAGATTATGGCAAAATAGGATGCAAAATTAGCCTACTACAAGGGCATGCAAGTCAACTTGGGAGGGCATGCCATGGTGATCAACACCTTCCTCATTTCATCTATTATCTACTTCCTTTCTTGTTGGAGATCGAAAGGCAAAGAATAAGTGAAGCTGTAAGTACTTGCAAAAATTTCCTTTAGACAAGTGATCTCAACAAGAGAGGTGTGCCCAAAATCAAGTGGGCCTTGTGTGCTAACCAAAAAGAGTCTAGTGGGTTGGTCATTCTAGCTGTCAAAGGTATGGAAAATAAGCTAGTGGTCAAGTGGCTGATCAAAGCATGGTGCAACACGGAAGCTTCATGGGATAAATTGATTCTTAGAAACAAATGCTCTCTTATGCTTACAGGAATCCATAGGTAGAAGGATCTTGATTTTCTCACCTTGATATTTTCTCAGCATTCAGTGACTCCAAAAGGTTTTGTCCTTGTTTCCTTCAGATGGAAGAGCTGGAACAAGGATGAAGCTTTATATCAAGGTTAATGAAGATTAGAAGTGGGCACCTGAGATTAGGCAAAATGACTCTATTTGGTTTCCCATTAAGGGAATCAAAGAAGTTGAACTACCAAGCATCCTAAGAGTAAAGAAACTATGGAACAAAGTATTTAGTAAATGGAAGCATCTCTAAAACCATGTGAGAGGTGATTGGATCATATTGGAGGACATAGATCCTATCACGAGAGTTGACTAAGATTATTGGATCCTTCTCAAACATAGAATCAATGCTTGGGATAACTCAAAGACTTAATCTCCTTCTTGGTAATGACCCACCCTAGATTGAAGGGTTAAGATGGACCAATGGTAATAAATGGGAGAAAACTATGAGGAGTCATAAGCACCTTGACTTTCATATCTCCCTTAATAGGAGATGTTGCATGAGTTGCTCTAGCATCATATGGAGACTTATGTGCAGGGACTTGTGGCATCCTCTCGTTGAGAACAAAAAATCAGTTATTATGTGGAAAATCCTCCATAGACGAATCTGGATCAATGCCAAAGCTAATAAAATTCATGGGACCCCTCCATGGTGCAAGCATTTCCTATGGGGTAGAGAGGACCTCACCCATTTCTTATTCTTGTGCCCAAGAAGCTTCCTAATGTGGAAATATCTAACTAGGATATTGAGTTTATAAAGGAAAATCAACTCGAAACAAGTGCTACTTGGAGAAACAATTGGTTGCTTCAATGCTTTATGGAACGCCATTAGAGGGGAATCAGTTTACAAGATACAGAAAGAAATATGTGTGATCAACTTTGATGCCCATCCGAAAGAATGGTTGATTGAAAAATCCCTTGGATTCTTAGGTAGAAGAATAGGTAATTGTAAAAAATCACTGCCTTTCAGACATCATACAATGTTTGATGTGGAAAACAACAAGACCAACATTGTATGAAAAATCATTAAGCTTCTCAATAACTCGCTTTAAACATGAGGTGGATGAAAAAATCATTAACCTTCTCAGTAACTTGCTTTAAACTATTAGTAGTTCGTTGAATTTTAGGTATCCTACTTGTTTTGGACCTTCATGGTTGTTATGCCTCTGGGCCATCCTAACCTTGCTTTGTGGGGTACTGGGTATCCCAAGGGCACTAAGCCCATTCACTCTACAATTGATTCCCTTATTGATTCAAGCATGAGAGATCATTCCTCGATCGAACTTCCTTTAATAAAGAAGTTTGCATAGAGCTTTTCTCTCAATTTGGTGTATTTCATAGTGCGAGACCAACACCATGCAAAGGAATCTCCACTCTAAAAAGTATTATCGGCCCATTCCCTTATTGATTCAAGCATGAGAGATCATTCCTCGATCGAACTTCCTTTAATAAAGAAGTTTCCATAGAGCTTTTCTCTCAATTTGGTGTATTTCATAGTGCGAGACCAACACCATGCAAAGGAATCTCCACTCTAAAAAGTATTATTGGTCCATATCCTCTCAATTGAGTAGAGAACCGAGGGGAGATTGAAAAGCAAAGGATCTACATGGAATCACAAGGCTCTACTTCTCAGTGAGCTCAACGAATGAGACAACAATGGGCAATAGATGTGTTACCTAAGTCGACAATTGGTGGGAGAAATAACACTTATCTAGCCAAGCTTTAGTCAAGAAGCCCTAGTTGGAAATGGTGCCAAAACAAAAATTGGTTGTCTTTTATGTTCTAGTGATCTAGGTGAAGCTTGAGAAGCCCCCACTCTATCCTGACAAAGCCCCCACTCTACCCCTTTTGGTCCATTTAAAGCGATACCTATCTGATCGCAATGGTCTACAGAGTTCATTTTATTAAAATCCCAAATTAGGATCATCAGGTCGGGGACCATCATTTGAGATCACTAACAATCAACCCTAGCTTAAGCTTTAGGCTTTTTTTATTAGAATGCCTTGCAAGAAACATTGTTTTTTTTTTCAATAAGAGGAAGTTCGACCAATGCCTAGTCTCCCTTGGTTGAATAAATAAAAAAAGATTGTACAGTGAGGGGGCATAGTGCCCTTGCAAGGACCATTCTTTCTTAAAGTGCACCGACCACAATTAAATGGGTGAAGCATTGAGCAATGGGGCAAGAATGCTTTAGTTCATCTTGGAATTTCAAATAAAATTTCAATGAATTTAAGCTAATTCGAGAGATTAACGTGCGATCGAATTTTTTTACTAAAAAAAACTAAAAAAAAAGTCAATTAATAGATCAATTGGGTGCACCATGTTTTGCAGGCTGCATGAATTCTAATTTGGGACCCCCCCAATCCCACAAAGCAGGGGTATATCTCTAATGCAAAAAAATGACCATATGAGCTACCGCTTTACAATTTGTTTTCTTTTTTTAAGGAAGTTCGGTCTTGACCTACTCTCTGAGACTTTAATTAAAAAATAGGAAGAACAAGTTGCAAGTGAATGGGACTAGTGCCTTTGGGACCCCCAAAATCCCACAAAGCAGGGGCGTACAACTTTGGACACCCTCCCAAAGAGTGGTCGATCGAGAAATCTCTATTCCTCCTTGGCAAAAGAACCTCCAACTCTAAGAGGTCACCACCTTTTAAGCATCATAAAGTGTTTCTCATTGAGAACACCAAAAACGCAAGTGA
Source organism: Ceratopteris richardii (assembly GCA_020310875.1). Taxonomy (NCBI): domain Eukaryota; kingdom Viridiplantae; phylum Streptophyta; class Polypodiopsida; order Polypodiales; family Pteridaceae; genus Ceratopteris; species Ceratopteris richardii. Next base: position 56,045,947 of record CM035435.1, read on the forward strand.
ACCCCATGAGAGGGACAAGAGAGTTGTTAACATCCTTTGTAACACTCTCTAGATCAGCAAGGCCTTTATAAAACAATTGTAATATGTATGATAAATAACTTGTAAATATTTGTGTATGCATTTCAAATATAAAGCATTATCTTATGCATTTTGGAGTTTTCGTAAAAAATAAAATCAACCAAAAATCAAACAACTATTAAACCAATCTCTGATTTTTCATATACATATAAGTTGGGCTTCTTCTATTTAAACTTTTTATCATATTCTTCGATATCGATATCAATATCAAAAAGTCCGTTGTAATTAGTGCCTTTGCTGTCGATATTTTTGGACAAGTCATTTTTCACATGCATTGTAGACAAAAATCACTTCAAAATAGCCATAGAGCTTGTGAGACACCACTTATGGAACAAAATTGGGAACCAGAATACTCTAATGTCATGTATATGAATCCCAACCTCAGGCCCCAAGCGAGACAAATAAGGCCACAAGCCCCTAGAGGTCCATGTTTTAAATGTCAGGGCGACCATTTCATTCCTGAGTGTCCCCACTCACTCACTCTGGGGCTAGGACAAAACATCACAATACAAGGCTTTTGTCCAGAGTGCGGCAAGGAACATCTTTCGAGAGAGTGTCCCAAGAATCCCTCTAGCGCGCCCAAGGTTACACCCATTAATGTGGTAGGCTCTCTCAGAAGATGTTCCTTGCCGCACTCGAGACAAGAATCAGAGTCAAGTGAATCAAGAGAGCCTAGTAAGAGGAAAACAAGAACATGGAAGGATACCAGGGAGAAAGCTAATCGCAAGTGGAATTAAAAGTTATTTGAACTAGAGGAAAGCCTGAAGAACGCAAAAAAAAAAAAGAAGACATTGCATCTCAAAGCCCCTCGCATGCCGAAGATCCATCCACTCCACCTCATCCCACCCTGCCACTCATTGTAAATAAACCACAACCAGGGTCTGTTCTTGCAGATCCAACCCGAGAAGGCTTGGACATGATGTTCAAGGCCTACCAAGCTTGACTTCAAGAAGGGTCAATAGCTACAAACTTGGACAAGAGTTACCCTAGAGCAGATTTAGAGATTGAACGGACAAAAATGTGCATGAAAAATGGTAGAGCTAGCTCAAGCTATGCTCGAGATCAGTCAATCGTTCAATCAGACAAACTCTGTCAAACTAGATTTGCATTTCGAGGGTTTATGCAGTTGGTAAAAAAACCCCAAGTTTCTTTACCTCCACAGGTTCAACCAATTATGGAAAGAGAAAGCTCACCACCAATGAAAGCTTATGTTCCTGATTTTGTGGATGATGGAACACCTCTTTCAATTCAGGAGTACTCTTAAGAGTTCTTGTAGGAAATACAAGAAGAGAAATGGGCCAAGGAGAAGGGTAATCCCCCTCCTATTCCTGAGATTGATGACCTTCATGATCAAATTCCCCAAGAAATTCCATCTATTTATGGAGACCACGTAGAGCAATAAGAAGATGAGAGATTCAATTTTGAATCTAATTCTTTACAAGAGTTGCCACAATTCACAGGCCCATGGGAATCTGAATCTCTTCAGATCAGAGTCCCCACAATATTGGTAAGAAATGAAGACTCAATGGTTCCAAGAAACACTGACGTCGTGAAGAACACTAAGGTTCAGTGCCATCTCACTGTAGAAGAACTACGCAAAGCAAAACCAGAGCTATGGAAACATGTGAAGGATCAGGTTCCAAAACTTGATTCCAATATGCCAAAAACAAGCACTATGTAGAAAGTACCGGAGATACCTCTAGACAAAATAGGGGACATGAGTGAAGGTGAAGAAGGTAATACTTATCTTCCGATCACCTATCAAGGTTACACAACCAAATCAACTGTAGATTCAAGCGCTAGTGTTGCTATTGCGACCACCTCCTTGTGGAAGCGATGGGGCAAACCCACATTAAGACCAACTACAATGAAGCTTCAAATGGTAGACAGTCATTTTGAAAGACCTCTAGGATTGCTCGAATGGATAGCTCTAACCACTTGCGGTGTAGAGTTTGAACACACATTTGCTATATGTGACTTTGAGAAAAATAATGTCTACGAGATGATCTTAGGAAGGCCCTTCCTACGAAAATTGCAAATAGTACAAGATTGGGGAACCAAATCCTTGTACTTACAGCACTTAGGGGTCACAACCAAGGTCAACTTGAAGGATTACACCTTCAGAGATGTACCACCCCTACAATGGAATCCTATCCACAAAGTGAAAGAAGATTCTATCTCTCTGCATTCTGGAAGTTCACCTGATCCATCTTGGATGCATGAAGATACTCATTTGTGGATGTGTAAGGTCGCAGAGGAAGAGGAAAGATGCCTAAAAGCGCGAGAAGAAGGAACTTCTCAGGGGGATAAACCAGTAAAAGACCCAACCTATACACCAATGATCTTTCTAGATGAGGGATTTGAGCCTCATGGATGGGCAGAAAATCTTAGCTACCATGGACATCGCAGTCAATGAAGAACAATGGACACCTCATTGTGATGAGGAGGGTTATGATATTTAAGTGTTCATGTGTCAGCCCTTGTTGGAAGAATGTGACCTTAGTGATGTCATAGAAGAAGAAGAGAACGACGATGATCTAGAGTCCATTATGATGGATAGTTGCTTTAATTCAGAAAGGCACTATGTAGAATATGTAGGCGTATTTAACCAACAAGAAGAAGAACCTCTCACAAACATTAAGACGGTAAATTCAAAGGATGGATGTGAAGGTAGGAAAAAGAAAAAGAAGAGAAAAGTAGTGAAACAAGAAGAGGAGGAATCATTGTTTGAAGTACCAGAAAACTTCAACAAATATGAAGTGGAAGACCGAAAAATTTTGGTACGAATGCCTAAGAGAGAGGCCATCATAGGAGAAGCATATGATAACAAAGAAAAGACCAAAAAGATTGTAGTGAGCATTGAAGAGAACGAAGAGAGATGTATGTACATAGGAGATGACTCAATGCAAAGGAAGAAGCAGAGCTTGTAGCTCTATTAAGGGAATATAGGGACTTGTTTGCATGGAACTACAGAGATTTGAAGGGAGTAGATCCAGAAATTTGCTCTCATATGATCCCCATGATTGTTGAAGCCAAACCGACCAAACCAAATCCCTACACATATAATGACACTTATGCAACTAAAATCAAAGAAGATATTGACATGTTGATTGAAGCTGGATTTATCTATGAGATTGAGCATACTGAATGGGTGTCCCCTATTGTAGTGGTGCCCAAAAAGAATGGAAAATTGCGAGTGTGTATTAACTTTAAGAAAGTTAATGTCGATACAATAAGAGATAGCTATCCACTTCCAATCACATAACATTTATTGGAGCAAGTTGCAAGCAAGGAAGTTTATAGCTTTCTTGATGGATTTTTGGGCTACAACCAAGTAGCCATTGCCCCAGAAGATCAACACAAAACAACCTTCACCACAGAATGGGGAATCTTTGCATTTTGTGTGATGCCATTTGGGCTCACAAATGCACCTGCAACTTTCCAAAGGCTCATGTGTCATGTCTTTAAGGAGTTCTTGCGAAAGAACTTAAAGGTATATGTGGATGATTTATGTGCCCATTCCCAAGAAAGAAGATACCACATCCCTGAGCTCAGACAGATCTTCAACAAGTGTAGAGAATATCAAGTGTGTCTGAACCCAGAAAAGTGTGTGTTCATGGTAGGACAAGGAAAAATCTTAGGTCATATTGTTTCAAAGAATGGAATATCAACAGATGAGGACAAAGTTAGAGCTATAATAGAACTGCCCAAGCCAAGGAATGTTAAAGAGGTACAAGCCTTTATGGGCCATTGTGGATATTATCGCAGGTTCATCCACATGTATGCAATCATAGCCAAACCTCTTTATGCATTGCTAACAAACTTTGAGGGGAACGATGAATGCAAAAATTCCTTCAATGAACGGAAAAGACGTTTGTGCAAAGCACCAATACTGACCACTCCTGATTGGAATAAACCCTTCCATGTCCACGTAGATGCATCCAATTATGCAATAGGATGTGTGCTATCACAACCAACAGGTGAAGGAAATTTAGATTTGCCTATAGCATATGCTAGTAGGCAATTGAACGCTGTTGAACGAAACTATACCACAACTGAGTGAGAAGGTTTAGGTGTGGTATATGTTGTGAAGAAGTTTAGACACTATCTATTGGCCAACAAGTTCAAGTTTTTCACTGATCATCAAGCTTTACTATATTTGGTCAATAAACCTTGCAATACAGGACACTTAGTAAGATGGATTCTCTTACTAATGGAATATGACTTTGAAGTGGTTGTTAGGAAAGGTAGAACCCACCTCAGGGCATATCACCTTTCTTGCATCACTTTAGGAGAGTCACCACAAGGAGTGTCTGATGAATCGCTTGATGCTTATCTATACAATTTAGAAGTGGTTCCTAAGTGGGCAAATAAGTTGGTACATGTCTTAACCTTTGGACTTGCAAATAAGAACGTAAAAATAAACAAAGAAGAAATTGTAAGATCACAAAAATATCAAATATTGGCAGGAAGCATGTACAAACAAGATACAAATGGTGTATTAGCTTGTTGTGTCAAGGATGATGAACATACTAGTTGGTTGCAACAAGCCCATGACGGATTGCTAGGAAATCACTACTCTAAACAACGAACATTGAAAAATCTAAAACGTTTAGGAGTGTATTGGCCTAGCATGGATATAGAAATAAATGAATGGATTAAGAATTGTCCAGTGTGTCAGGAGAGACCCCCAGTGGAGCATGCTACCCTTTATCATGTTTCATTAATTCCAGACTAGAGTGCTCCATTGGTAGAATTTATGAAATCAGGAACATTACCAAACGAGACTAGACTAGCAAGGAAAAGAAGCATGGAGTAAGAGGCTCAAGACTATGCCTTATTAGGAGACAACCTATATCGAAGAGGCAAAGATGGATACTTAAGACTGTGCATTCATGAAAGTCTTAGAGACTGCAATAGTGGGGTTGTAGGTGGACACTTTGGGCCTCACAGAGTAATTAAGACTATTCTATTCTCAGGACTTTGGTGGCCCACTCTTCATATGGATGCACATACCTATGTGAAGAAATGTGACAAATGCCAACATGCACAATATCCGATTAGGAAAGACGAGATGCCTTTGAGGCCAATGATGGGAGGACGTGCATTTTCAAAATGGGGTATCGACTTTGTCGGTCCTATTAACCCCCCAGCCAGAAACTCCCATGCAGAGTACATTATTGTAGCCATAGATTACCTTACAAAGTGGGTAGAAGTAAAAGCCACAACAAAGAATGATATCAAATGACGAAAAAGTTCTTATTTGAGAATGTGTTGACGAGATATGGACAACCAATAGAGTTAGTGAGTGACAGAGGTACACACTTCTTGAATGAAGTCATTGAAAACCTTCTCCAAGGATTCTTGGTGATTCATAAGAAGTCCGCCCTCTATCATCCACAAGCTAACGGACAAGCCGAGAGCATGAATAAGATCCTATGTAATGTATTGACAGAATTGGTAAATAATAAATGCTCTGATTGGGACAAACAGCTTCATCATGTTGTTTTGGCTTACCGAGTTGCTTACAAAACAGTACTCAATGCCACCCCATTTCAGATGGTCTTCGGACAGAATGTTGTGCTACCATTGGACTTCTTAATCCCAGCCTCGAAAGTGGCACAAGAGCATGAGTGGAATGGACATGAATTGTCCTCCAGGATCTTTGATCTAGAATGTTTGGGTGAGACAAGGCTACAAGCGGTAGTAGGCATGTATGCTGCAAAGAAACGACAAAAGGCATACTTTGATGCACACATCAAGGATAATAGGTTGAAAGAAGGAGATCTAGTGATGGTTTATACACTAAAGCAACATGCTTGTAAATTGGAGAAACGAGGATATGGACCCATGATCATTAATAGAATCTCCACTAGTGGTGTGGATCAATTGGCCACTCTAGAGGGTGACATCTTGCCAAACTACATTAGTGGATGTCGGGTCAAGCTGTATCAAGAACCTCTTACAGAGGATATGTTAATGAGACTCAACCAGGACCAGCTCAACAAAAAGGTCTCCCACAAATTTGGGTGCCTAAGAAATTAGTCGCAGCTCAACAAAGGTGATTACACATGTGAGTTCCCAAAAGACTCTTACATGCATAAAGGCCTATGCTTCCCACCATGCAAAAGGTCTCAACAAAGAAGCCAAGGAGAGAAAAGGGTAAGAACCATGCACAGAGACCAAAAGAAGATAAACTCAACCCTTTGGCAAAAGTAAGAAGGCAATTCATCAAGGATATGGGTTTGAAAGCCAAAAGCACTAGTAGCACCCACAAAAACAGAACCCCAACAAGGAGGGATAAAAAATTCAAGCAACCATCCACATATGAAGAAGCCAAAGTTGACCTCTACATAGCCAAACACTGTTCTCAAATGGATCCCTAAAGGGAGGGATGGCCAGTTGTCATTTAACCAACGACTTATCACATCATTTCAAGATCCACTTGATACCTCCAACAAAGACTACATCAACATCCACCAGCAACATTGAAAGCCTCGATGTGCAACAACCATGTGCCTTTGGCATAACCTTGTCTTTTGCACCATTTAGGCCATGCGTTTCCAAAGTATGCATCAATATAGGGCCACATTACATGGCCATGAATAGACACAATTGAGAATCTGTTATGAATTATGGAATATGTTGAACAAGTAATTGTTGGAGTGTTAAGTTATTAATGTATTAATGTGTTTTTGATGTTTTTGATATAGCAGCTGAAGGTTCGTGAGGAGCGTGCAAGGCGTGAAAGGGCGGACATCAATTATCCAAATTATAATTTATTTACTTTGTAAATAAACCCTCGTAGAAGGTTCTATTGTTAGAAACAGTTAGAAAAGTAATGGTTAGAATAAGGGTCATTGTAGACCGTAGTTTTTGTTATTGAAAGCAATGAATTTCTAGAAAATTTACCAACTTTTAGTTTCACGCTTGGTTTTTCGAAGCCGCTCTTATGTAACCACTCTTTTTGACGTAATCAAAAATTCCTATAAATACATGCACTCTATGGATTGTCGAAATAGAGTGCATGGGGGGAGATTGCACCCAATACTGTGTTCTATCTCGTCTCTTGTTGCGTCTATTCTTCTGTGTGTTTTTTGCGTTCATAACCTCTGTATGCGCATGAGCAAGATCCTCACAACAATGGTATCAGAGCTCTACACGCGTCAATATGGAGGGTTCTGTTCTCTGTTCGCAATTCCGATTCCGGTTTTGATTCCGATTCCATCTCTAGTTCCTGTTCCTATTCCTGTTCTAATTCGAGTTCCAGCTTCTGTTCTAGTTCCAGAACCAGAACCTACGTTTACACCTACGGCTTACTCCAAGGCATCGACTAAGGCATCGACTAAGGCAAAGAACTTAGGCAATAACTTAGGCAATACATTGGCAACATTGGCAACATTGGCACCCAAGGCTCCCTTGGGGACCGTTGGCAGCCGTTGGCTACGCACGAGGCAATTTTAATTTTGAGTGGCAATAGAGGGTTTTAGATTCCCTAAGGTAGGAGGATTTGAACCCACAACCTCCTACTTACAAGGGAAGTACTTTTACCACCACACTCTTTCTTGGAGTTGTCACTCTAATTCTCTCCTCTTATATTTAACATAACTTGCAGTTTTTCTTACTTTTCAAGGCGGCACGGTGCAACGCGACGCGGCACGTCTCAGGGTACACTTCTCAGGGTACACCAGGGTACATCCAGATAGGGTACATCTTGTCAGGGTACACCAGGGTACATCCGGGCATGGTACATTCTTCTAAGGTACATTTCCTAAGGGTATAGACCGAGAGGGAAGCACTAGCTTGAGGGTCCAAGATAACTTGCTTGGGTGAGAATTAGGTTCAAGAAACTAAGGTTGAGAGCAAGGAAAGTCCGTAGCAAGAGGGTTTTATTCTTTTCATACTCATGGATCCTAGACTATGTCAGCATCTCATACATAATCTTAATAATTTAATGCCTCCATGAACATTTCCATGCATGTGTTTTTACATGGAACATGCTTTTTTTTTTTTGTTCAGTGATGGAACATGTGACTGCCTATCCATGTTTATTATTTTATCAACTGAGGTCAGTTGCTTTTTCAACTGAGGGGCATGTTATGAATTATGGAATATGTTGAACAAGTAATTGTTGGAGTGTTAAATTATTAATGTATTAATGTAATGGCTTTCTAGAAAAGTTACCAACTTTTAGTTTCACGCTTGCTTTTTGAAGCCGCTCTCATGTAACCTTTCTTTTCGACGTAATCAAAAATTCCTATAAATATATGCACTTTGTGGATTGTCGAAACAGAGTGCATAGGGGGAGATTGCACCCAATACTGCGTTCTATCTCGTCTCTTGTTGCATCTATTCTTCTGTGTGTTTTCTGTGTCCGTAACCTCTGTATGCGCGTGAGCAAGATCCTGACAACAGAATCCCAGGCACATGAGACAAACTTGCTAAATGTAAAATATTTTATTGATGCTAACACCTTTCTTCTTGTCTTGTGACATTGTTCCACCAAAAAAGAGAGAGAGAAAGAAAAAGATAGAGACAGGACGGAATTGTGCACTTGAAGAATCTTTGATGTGAACCATCAACACGGACATCCATCAACATGAACGACAAGCCATTGGTCAATCATCACGATGGGCATACAACACGAAGAGTGAAGATTGATGGACCTTTCACCATGGTAAGAATTTCCTACCTCGGGAACACCACAACCATGATAGATTAGGAAACCTCTTTGTCAGAATACCCTTGAGCACTTAGCTCAAGACCCCAATTCTTGCACCTTACTTCTTCCACGACATTCTCCAAGTATGCATCCTAGGGCCACATTACAAGGCCATGCACAAAGGCACATATTTTTCTCAACCCATGCACTAATGCACTTACCTATTAGTCATTATGGGTCAAAAGTACTTGGCATCCTACTATGAAACTCATGTCCAAAGCTCCAAAGGACATTAAGTGTACAACATCAGTACCTATGAAGCAACTCAATGTTGATAACTGCTCAAGATCAATATTGACAATCTTTTGAGCAATTAGCAATCTTTGAAAGCACGAAAATACACCATCTAGCTCAAGTACAAGGAAGAAGTACCTACAAGGGGACCAAATCTTGCATAGGCTAGCAGTGGACAACGGAAGAAATAGACCAAGCTACATTTGGAAGATGGACCGCTCCTGTTGATACATGAAGGACACTACCTCTCAGAGTAGTACATGGAACAACCACTCCAACAAGGGTATGTCGGGATCACAGACTCTAGAGGGGGGGACTGTTGACACTCAAGGTCAAGGACAAATCATGGAAGCATATCAAGGAAGTGGACACACAAGAGGAAGGAGCATGTAGGGAGCTCCAAGAAGCACATGTCAAATTTTCAGAAAAAATCCCTATAAAACTAGTGATTTTTATCACTAAAAACCATTTTAAATACCATTTTCCATTTTTGCAACTCCATTTTGTTCAAGAAAAGGAGTCCTCAACCTTGAGGAGTATTAGAAGTATCACCCTGCCAATTTTCATAATTTTTAGACTCCGTTTGAGCCCCCAAATAAGGCTTGGAACCTAATTTTTAACTAGGCCAGACATTAGGTCTGGACATGGCCAAAATCACTCAAAAAACTATAAAAAGGGCTGGAGAGCTCATTTTTGGGATTAGCTTGTTGTAGTTTTGAGCTTTGTAAGAGATTTCATTTTGTAATCAAAGCTTTCTATTGTTCCACTCTTTGCTCTTACCTTGTGCGCATGTGCGTGTATATGTGTGCATGCTTATGTGCTTTCACTCACGCACTTGTGCCATCACTTGCTCACGGTCTTCATACCGGTCTACATGTCTCCATGGATTGACATTTATGAGGTGAAGCTCTTCACGTTGGTACTTGCCATTGTGCTAGAGTGAGACATGCTCATACCAAGTTCTAGCTCATCATAATGATAAATAAGAATGAAAATGATATTATTCAAAAAGGAAAAAATCCTTCATATGCTTCTATGTATGCATGCACTCATGCATTTATTTTCTACTTAAAATTAGTCCTCAAGCATTTATTCATGCTAATACTTTCAAAGAAATACATAGGAATTACATTCTATCTTAAATCATATCACTATAGTTCTTCATGGCATTAATATAATGACATGTGGTTAGAAGTGTTTCTACAATATTTCCCAAGAAAAATGAAGACAAATCCCCCCCCCCCCCCCCCAAAAAAAAAAAAAAAAATACATAAAGGCATTGGCCTAGTGGAATGAAAACTCTTCTCATTTTTCATCATAAACTTGCAAATAAGAAACTTTCCAATATATACTCTTTGTAACTTCAAGCCCTCATTTAATCATGAATTTCAAGTAATCTTCCTTGATTCAATACCCGCAATGAGTTTTGTAGCACATAAGAATACTTATGCATTCTTTTATTAACTGATAGGGGTACTAAAATTGCATGTGCAAAGATGAGTATATGCCAACTTTGGTTTTCATGCATGTATTAATGTTGGTCAATAGCATAACAACAAAAGAATATGTTAATATCATAATTTATAATGTAGAAATTGACCAAATGAATGATTTTAATAACACAAATGTGGTTAAGAGATATGATAATAAATTCACAAACTCCAAAGTGTTGATAAATGTAACTAAGAACTCATATCCATTATAATTAAGCATAAACACCATTCCAAAGGAACCCCTTGCTAGTCAGCAACCATATAAAAGCTTATGCAAAGATGGCTTGAACAGGTTAAAACATGGCTATCACAACTCCAATGAAAGATATTGAAGTGTAGAATCTAAAGCAATTTTGTTTTTCCATTTTTAGATTCCATGAAGAATTTATGGCCAAACCAATGGACCTAAGTGTATGGGTAGCACCATCCTTTCAAGATATTCGTAGCAAACAAAATTCTCTCCACAAGTTTTTGGCACTAATATATATATAGAACTTGTAGTCACTCATTGAAAAAGTGCATAAAACAAAGATTATAAGAATCTAGAACATTTGAGTTGGATAAAAATAGAGAAAGTTGTGGTCCTTTTAGTGAAGAGAGGTACAAAAAGAACACACATATATGTGCATGCTTATGTATGCATAGTGTGTGCATGTATGTATTATATGTGTATGCATGAGTTTGAAACTATGTTTTTCCCCTGTCTCTCTCTCTCTCCTTCTATTCCTAAGCCTTTAGATGAAGGTACGTATTAAAGAAGGTACACATGATGAATTGTTACCTCCATCACATGAACGAAATCATTGAGCTTGAAGCCCATTCACATACTTCAAAATCTTGATCTTTCATTAATACCACTTGGTTGATGGAGGGAAACGTCTTGCACATCCAATCTTCCAAACCTTTCATGGAAGTTTTCCAAAGAAGAGACGCTTGCTAAGTCAAAGCTTCAAAGTCTTAAATTTCCTCTTCAACAAACCAAAAGACTCCTCTCCATGTTTCTATCTCTCTCTCTCTCTATCTTTTCCTTCCTATATATATATATATATATATATATATATATATATATATATATATATATATATATATATATATATATATATATATATATATATATATATATATATATATATATATATGAATGGCTCATGATCCCGTGGGCGGGGGTTTGGGATGGATGGATGTCTGAAACACACACACACACACACACACACACACACACACACATATATATATATATATATATATATATATATATATATATATATATATATATATATATATATATATATATATATATATATATATATATATATATATATATATATATATATATATATATATCTTTCTCTTCGTTCAACCTTTTTTCCTCTCTCCTTACTTCTTTATCTCTCTCTCTCCCCTTTCTTCTCTTTCTTTATCTCCCCTTTCTTCTCTTTATTTCTCTCCTTCTCTCTCTCTCTCTCTCTCTCTCTCTCTCTCTCTCTCTTTCCATGTTCTACTTCATCTCACACACTCTCTCGTTTTTTCTTGTTCTCTCTTTCTCTTCTTTTTCTCTCAATCTCTCTCTTTCTCTCTCTCTCTCTCTCTCTCTCTCTCTCTCTCTCTCTCTCTTTCCATGTTCTACTTCATTTCACACACTCTCTTGTTTTTTCTTGTTCTCTCTTTCTCTTCTTTTTCTCTCAATCTCTCTCTTTCTCTCTCTCTCTCTCTCTCTCTTCTATTTCTCCTTCTTTCTTTCTCTTGTTTCTCTCTTTCTTTCTTCCTTTCTTTATATGCTCTTTGTTTTATGTGTGGGTGTGTGTGTGTAATAAAGTAATTCTATGATATAAGGGTCTAGCGGTTGGTGCAAATGTATAAGCCTTCACATTTGGCTCAGCATGGAAGACTATGTGTGGAAGCATTTGATAACTCATGTGAACTATAGCTTGTAATTGTTTGATCATTTACCATTGTAAAAGGTTTATACCTTGAGAGAATCTTATAAAAGCAAAAATATCGTGGATTTAGGAAGAATAATAGCTAAGAGTTTCAATGGAAGAATAACTTGTAAATTAGAGGAGTCACCTTTTTAGATGGAGCCAAAGTTGAATTCAAAATTCAAACTTGGAAGAACAACTTATAAAAGGGGCTTGTAAAAACTCGCGGCTATGTGTGCCTCATTGAGAGCTCCCCTTGATCATTTGTAGGATTTGAGTAGCTTACACCATAGGTTACTCATTCCACCATCATTGAGCATCATTACAATGCCCATGATCTTGTATAATCTTTTTTATAATACATATAGTTCATTGAACATCTCTCTCTACTTCTCAATTATGACTACTCAGAACAGTGAACTTTCTCTGGTCATATCTCAGTGAATTCTCAACCATTTTGCATGATCTATAGCTTTTTGGAACAATCTTGGAGCCTACTTTATGATATCAAAGTTTCAAAGTATTTGGCTCAGCCATCTAGGAGAAAGCATCATCGAAGTGCTCACTAGTCATCTACTATTCAGTCCCTAAAAAGTCGGGGGTAAGCTTTGGATTGCTAACCTTCTTTCTCAGTGCATAGTTCATCAGTTTAGATGATGCCACTTGAAATCATTAGCTATCTAAGCTAATTGAATTCCCTCAAAAGGAATTTCATCAATTTTTATTGTATTGTGAGCACTAAGAAAAAGAACCTACAGGTGTGTGGAATAAAAAAGCAAGTTTTGTGAGACTAGCTATTCATGAAGTACTCTATTCTGATTCAATTGTTTCAAGCATCAACTACAAAGTACATAGGTACTTTCTTAGTTTCATTTGCAAGCTCAAAGGGCCTACTATCAAAACCTAAAATGATTTATGGTAGGTACAAAGAAGGTTTTAGCAGTACCAGCTCACTTCCTTGAGGTATCCATCCATCTCTCCCAACACTAGTCGATTCAGAAGAATCTGAAATCAGACACCATTTGGTCACCCCTGTTTATGAGAAAAGATCTCAAGACTAGACTTACTAGGAGGTCTTTTGCTCTTGTGACAAGTGATCCACTTAGCTTAGTAGTTAAGTCTCAAGGGTGTGAAGGAGGAGGTCTTGGGTTCAATCCCCATGGGGTAAATGGAGAGGGTATTTTTCCCAAAGAGATCTAGAGCCTTCGAAGCATCCACTTGAGTTAACGTGAGTTAACTGGGACACTTGGAACACATGTAGTTACAAGGCCGACACATGGATGGTTAGTATCCACCTACCCAAGAAGGAAGTCCCCTGGAGATAGCTATATATAGAGGCATTTGGTTGGGAGGAGAGTCATCTCTCTAGGACATGGTGGTCATAATCTTGCACTCTCTCTGTCTCTCTCTCTCTCTCTCTCTTTGTACCTGGTGTAGCTCAGTGATGAGTAGCACCTCCTTTAATGTCAATCCGGGAAGACGTGAGGATGGTATGAAGACCTCGAGCAAGTGGCGGCACAAGTGCGTGAGTGAGAAGCACACAAGCATGCACACACATACACACACACGCGCACACACGGCAAGACGAAGAGAGAGAATCAATGGAGTTCTTTAGATTACTTTCAAAAACTCTTACAAGTTTGTTTCAATTACAATCTAACCTCAAAAATGAGCTCTCTAGCTCCTTTTATAGTTTTTGACTAGCTTTGGCCCTATCCAGACCTAGTGTCCGGCCTAGTTAAAAATTAGGTTCCAGGGCTTATTTGGGGGCTCAAACGAGATCTAAAAAATACGAAAATTGGTACGCAACTACTTCTAAGGCTCCTCAAGCTCAAGGACTCCTTGGCTTGCACAAAATGGAGCTACAAAAATGTGAAATGATATTTACAATGATTGTTAGTGATAAAAATCACTGATGTTGTAGGGGTTTCTTCTAGTGATCTGCCATACATATCTTCGAGCTCCCTACTTGCTCTTCCTCCCTGCATGTCCATCTCTTTGATCTGCATTAGTGTCTTGAAAAAATATTGGCCTACTTGCCAGATCTTCTTTGACTGCCCTGTTTGCTTGTGCTGTCCCTTCGCTCTGACTCCCTTCTTTGACTTTCACGTCTTGTAAGTCCTGGTGTACCAAGACTACTGCCAACACCCCCCCCACTCTCGCGTCTGTCGCCCCTGACAGACCCTTGTCTAGCTGCTTTTTGGACGTAATATTGGACAACATCGGCGGCGAGGTGGTGTTCTTCTAACCTGAGTCCCCTTGCTAGATCTGTCAGCAATGCATCCCAATTGACTGGCCCTGGGACATCTGGATGTGGCACCCGTAATTGTTCTGAGTGAATGGTTCGCTCCACAGCAAATAAATGGAGGAGATGTGAGGGTCTGGGTACAAATATTTCTGAGTGGTATTCCCAGAACCCTGTTATGAACATCTCCTCGAATGTTTGTTTAAAGCAGGCTGGGAGGTATTTTATTCTGGCGTGCCAAGCATATACCACCTCTATGGAAGGAGTGGTACTCATGTCATAAACTAAATCCTGGTTTCCTGTAAGGAATCCGACACCTGAGAAGTGTGGGTCCTTGATATTCTTGAATGTCCTGAATGTAATAAGCATTAATTCAAAAATTTTCATGCACATCTGGGCCATCACATCAGGGGTATTCCTTAATCGGATGCTCCAGTGCCGTATGGTGGAAATCATGTAATTGACGGTGGGAGGTCCTTGAGGGGGTGCTAGATAGACGTAGTTTAACCATTTGGTGCAGCCTTTGATATTCTTGACTGCAAGGGTAAACTCTGGCCATGTGCGTCTGCGGAAGACAGGAACGTAACAAGGGTTATATTTAATAAAAAGAGGCATATTCGTCCAGGTGCGAACCATCTCCGGGTAGGTTTCAAGGAGTCGGATCCTCCAGGTGGGTTGATGAATGGATCCTTTTTGAGCGCTCTCTGGGATGTCATCTGGCCCGAACTGTGTAGCAAACGTTGGAGGTTTGCCACATCTTTGTTGGATATCTGCATTGTAGTCCGCCAGGAGTATACAATATGGCACGTATTGATCATCATTGGTTCCGATCCATCTATGGTGGGAAATGCTGCGGAAGTATTCTGATTTAATAATAGTGTCCTCTATCTTTGCCATAGATTGGATTTGAACTGCCACTCGATCTTCATGAGTTGATGCTGTTTTCTCTAGTGTCTGGAGCCACTCAGGTACTTCAATTTCTAACGTATCCATTCCTTCTACGGTTCGCTCACCACCTGGCATTGGCATAGGAACGTATGGTTCCTCATACGTCTCATCTACCTCGATGGGTACCAAATCCTCGGGTTTTGGTTCGACAACTGGAGAGGGCTGCCTTTCGTGTGCGAGTAATCTTTCCTGTAATTCGGCCACCTGCTCTTTCAATGTCTTGACTTCCTCTGAAGTCGTGGTCGTTTCTGTGACTCTGGGTGCTGTCTTTTGCTCTTGGAGCTGATTGCGCAGCTCATCATGTTCCCTTTTCAAGTCATCATGAGCATCTAATAGATCTGCATAGCTTTCCAAGATGGTCTTCATTGTCTCTGAGGGTACGGCTTTAAACTGTTCTGGATCAATTTCGTGGGGAGAGCCTTCCATTGCTGCTTCTAGATTTGCTTCATTTTGCTGCTACAGTCTCTTGTTCTCCTCCAGTGCTGTGGCCATATGTTTCCGTAGTAGCGCCAAGTTGCGTCTGACTCGCAGGTTATCGGTCTGGTATACTTCGAGCAAAGCTTCTAGTTGTTTGACACCTGATTCTGTCGATGGTTGGGGTGCCTCCAATAATGTTTGGTGAGCCTGCTCAAGCGTTGTGTAGCGTTGATTCAGTTCTGCATTTTCTGTTTGTAGAATGTGAAATTGTCTTTGTAAGTTCTGATGGTGCGTTGTCAGTTGTTGATACCGGTCATCCAGAGCTCTGTACTCATTCTGGAGCTGGTATACACATTGATTTAATGCTAAAAATATGCTATTTACATTAAATAATGCTGGGAGGGGTGAAGATGCAGGGGGAATGGGGGCGGGAATGGGAGATGTGAATGATGTGGATGCAAGCGGAGATGTGGGTGGAGGGGGTATGGGAGATGAAGGTGGCATGGGGGGAGGGAGCGGTGCTGTGGCAGGTGATGTTTCCATCGTGTCAATTGAGTGACAGTGTAGATGGGGATCGTGGGTGGAGTGGATGTGACGTCAGTGAACAAGGTGGTGAAAGTGGGCATGGTGACTCCCCCGAATTGGATTCCCGGAGAGAGTGGGATGCCCATGACAATGGTAGTGGTAGTGGACGTGGTAGTGCTAGTGTCATGTGGTGGAGTGAATTGTGTAGTGCGAGGTGGGGATGGTGGTGACAATGGTGCTTCCTGATGTTCTTCTTCTTGCGTTGTCTCTCCTGGTGCTGATACATTGATGTGAATTTGTTTCCCGGACCTCCTGGGACGAACGGGAACCCTTTTCTCAAATCTGTGAATGTAGGCCATTGCCTCATGTATGGCCTCATCCAATCCTACTGCGTCGGCATGAAGGTTTATGGACTCAATGAACAACTCGTCCACACCTTCCTCAGCTAGCAAGTCGTTCATGAGTCTCTTGCCTGCTTCAAGTGACATTTTATGCTGTTCTTGAACTAGCTTCATGGTTCGATATAGTCTTTTTATTTGTGCCGAATACGTTGGGGCACTTGCTAACTCGGAGAGTTCGTCATATTCTTGATGTTGTTCTTCGTCGGCTTCTTCTTCGTCTCCTCCTGCCTCTTGTTCATCTACATCGACTTCTGCAACTTGTGGTTGGGTGGGGGCCGATGTTGTTGTTTGGGGTTGTTGTTCCTGAGCTCGCTCTGCTTCAGTTTCGAGATTAGAATCATAGATCAACCTGGAAATTTCTTCATCCGTGAGGTCCTCAAGAGTAAATCCCTGTGGAAATTCCAAATCTGATGGAATGGGTGGAAACACCAGATTGGGTCCCTCTGTACTTGGTCTTGGTAGCCGGATAGTGAATGGCCTAACGCGTCGTGTCTGGGGAGGGGTAATTTCTGGTGTAGTGGTGGCTCCCCTTGGTTGAGCGCAAGGTAGTTGGACTCTCCCCCTCATCTTCTTTGATGGGGGACCTGCTGCT
The DNA here is from genome assembly GCA_020310875.1 of Ceratopteris richardii. NCBI lineage: Eukaryota > Viridiplantae > Streptophyta > Polypodiopsida > Polypodiales > Pteridaceae > Ceratopteris > Ceratopteris richardii. Next base: position 56,063,521 of record CM035435.1, read on the forward strand.
GATAGTCTTCTCTGGAATTCTTGGGCCCGGGACCATACGAGTGCCCACTGAACAGGCACGTCATAAGCCAAGCATCTATAGATTATTCTGGTCAGAGCACAACACCCGTGGAGCACATTTTTCTGCTTCTTGTTCCACCTTTGATGGGCTAGGTGGATCTGATCTATGATCCAGTATGGCACATTGATGGGAAGGCTTTCTGTCTCTGCTAGATACAAGCTGAACCATATTTTCTTCGGGGGCATTGTGAATCGTTCCTGGGCGGGGAAAGCAAAATGTTGCATGAGGGTCCGCAGGTGAAGCGTAATGGTAGGTGTCATCGCTACCATATCCTTCAACTTATTAAGATCTTTGTGTTTCATTCGGCCTGGAACCATGGTTTCCTTTTCTGTTGGGATGTGCATGCCATACATACCCAATGCTTCTCTTACCAGATTGAGGGTCAACTTGAATCTTTTAAGCTCATGACCCGGCAGTAGTGATGGCAACACAAAGGTGCTGTCGCCTCCCTTGGCCCTGCTTGGCGTGATGGTACTGATCAGATATGAACATCGTAAAAAATCCGGCTTTGGTAAGTGGGCCCTGAAATAACTGTCCACACCTACTTTGATCCAAACTGATCTCATGACTTCGGCGTTTTGATAGCTTTCAAACTCGCGCGTGAAAAAGTGGTATCGACCCCATTTGCCATTAAATTCCAATTCTGCTTCCCAGAAATAGGTTCCATCGCCCAGTGGTCCAGCAACATCACTGAACCAATGCGCATGCTTACCTACTTGAGAAGTGTGCCCTTGAGGAGGATCCTGAATGGGGAGCACATGCACGGCTTGAAGTTCTTGCGGCCTTGCGGTGAGATGTGGCTCGAGGAGAAGTGTTTCTATGTCCACAATCTGGACACCAGATCCGGCTTGAGAACTGGCACCTGCTTCTGCCATGGCCCTGTTTGCTGGTTGGTTCTGTGAGAATATAGAACCAAGTGTTAACATCGTAATGGACAGAATAAATCCGTTGTTGTCCCCGTTACAACATTAACATGAGGTAGATGGTGAGTTAGTGGTTAGTAAGTGCACGAAGACAGTGTGTGTAGTTATTGCTTGGGTTGTCCTAGGAGACTAATACAGTTAGTAAGTGGGTATGAATTTACAAATTGGGGTCGGGGGGTTTATTACAGGTCTTAGGCTGCCAAATGCAGTGGATGAGTTTTTCTCTTGGTTTCGGAGAGACGCTAGAGAACATTATAGGTGTATTAGCTTGAACATGAGGCCTTTTGGGGACCCATTTACAAATGATTCTGTTCGTGCTCATGGGCCCTGGTGTGTTCGTGAGTGTTGAAAACGAGTGGATGCCGGTTGTGCGAATGACTGGTTTACGCTGTATAGGTTGTGGCTTCGGCGTAGCTATTTGCGCCCGCAAGCAAGCCTTAGGCACCCAAATTTGTCTTGATTGTGGGCTAGCCTTCATCGACTTCTTGGGCACCCAAATAGGTTTCACGTTAGCAGAAGAATTTCCGAAAGACTTCTTATTAGTGTCGTGTTGTTGGTTACTAATAAGAGGCTTTGCTCGTGTGGTTGGCTTGAGTGCAACCGGGTGTTCGCCTTTCCGCACCCACACTTGTTTCACTTGCTGGGACATTTTGCTGCGCAGGTACTTTGGATCCCCGACATAGGTAGTACTCTGCTTCTTCGGCCTTTGATCCACCTTGGGTTGTTGCCTTCTTCTGGCCTTTGGAAAAGAGGGGAGTTCCTTTGCATCCTTGACTCCTTTTTTGCGAATATCATTCCTCTGCAACACATAGTTTTGGACAAGAACAGCATGGTCAACTTCATGTGCACCCCTGGAAGGACCAGGAGTCTGTGCCTTTCCTAGTTCCTTGAGTGCTCCATTGTCTAATTCAACTGTAACTCGACTATGATTGACCCATACCTGAAGAAGTCCACTTCTTAGGTTTAAGTTGACTGCTTGGTCATAGGTCCAGTCTTGACCCAAGACAAGAGGCTCAGTGAGATCCTCATCTTGACACACTAGTACTTTAACTGTCATTGCCTCATCATGAATGTAGAGGGGAAGTTCCACCTCGCCCATGCAAGGGGTTTCCACGCCTCCCAATCCTATGAGATATGCTTCCACAGGATTGACAGTTAACTGCAACTCTTGACAGTAAGACACTCTAACAGCACTAGTGGCTGCACCTGAGTCAATCAAGGCTCTTACGGACCTTGCACTCTTTCCTTGTCCTATCTCTAGGGTTACGAAAGGACGTCGATCAGTTATCCTATGTGAGCTGGTTCCTGCGACTGCACACATTGCCATATGATATCCTTGATCTGCATAGTCATTTGTCCTAGGCTGCTCTCTACCTTGCCTACGTAATTTCATCCTTCTGATGCGTTCTAAAGCTTCTGCTTGAGCTTCTTCTCGAACTCGCTTTTCTTCCTCTTTGCGTTTCTTAGCAGTGTTGAGTCGGCCGAGCATTTCCTCCGTGAGGGGTTCCTGATACAACTTGACTCTGCAACCGCTAATATAATTTGGGAGAACATCACCCTCTAATGTGGCCAATTGTACTGCTCCACTCGTGGAGATCCTATTGATGATCATAGGTCCGTAGCCTCTCTTTTCTAGCTTCCTCGCGTGTTGTTTTAGTGTATAGACTAAGACTAGATCTCCTGCTTTCAAGCCTTTATCCTTCACATGGGCATCGAAATATGCCTTCTGTCTCTTCTTGGCTTCATATATTCCTGCAGCGGCTCTTAGTCTTGTTTCCCCTAATTGTTCAAGGTCAAAGATCCTAGAGGAGAGCTCATGACCTGTCCATTCGTGCTCTTGTGCTACTTTCAACGTAGGAATCAAGAAATCCAAGGGTAGCACAGCGTTTTGGCCGAATACCATCTGAAAGGGGGTGGCTTGGAGTACCGTTTTGTAGGCAACTCGATATGCCCAAACAGCATGGTGTAGCTGTTTGTCCCAATCAGAGCGTTTAGTGTTCACTAATTTCGTCAGTACATTGCATAAGATCTTATTAGTGCTCTCAGCTTGTCCATTAGCTTGAGGGTGATAGGGGGCAGACTTCTTGTGTATTACCAAGAATTCTTGGAGTAGATTTTCAATCACCTCATTTAAGAAATGAGTGCCTCTATCACTTACAAGCTCTATAGGTAGCCCGTATCTCGTGAATACATTCTCAAACAAGAATTTAGCAGTTGTTTGAGCATCGTTCTTTGTCGTAGCCTTTACCTCTACCCACTTAGTTAGATAGTCTGTTGCAACAATGGTGTATTCCGCATGAGAACCCTTAGCTGGGGGATTAATAGGACCTACGAAGTCTATTCCCCACTTAGAGAATGCACGTCCACCCATCATAGGTTTCAGTGGCATCTCATCTTTGCGTATAGGATACTGAGTCCTCTGACAGACATCACACCGTTTCACATAGGTATGTGCATCCATGTGAAGGGTAGGCCACCAGAAACCCGCAAATAGAATTGCCTTGATCACCCGATCGGGTCCAAAGTGTCCTCCTGCTACACCTTGGTGAGCAGTTTCCAAGATCTTGAGATATTCACTTTCATGGACACATAACCTCAGGTAACCATCTTTACCGCGCTTATATAGATTATCACCTATGAGTGAGTAATCCTGGGCTTCTTGTTCTAAACTCCTTTTCCTAGCCAGCGTCATGTCTGGGGGGAATGTGTTTGTCCTCAGGAAGGATACTAATGGTTCACTCCAATCTGGCACAATGGATACTTGATACAGAGTGGCGTGTTCAACTGGTGGTTTTGTGCAACAGATTGGGCATTCCTTGCACAACTTTTGGACATCTGCTTCCATAGTTGGCCAATGCACTCCGAATCTCTTTAGAGTCTGTAAAGTTCGTTGCTTTGAATGGTGTTGCTCTAACGCACCTACATGTGCTAATTGCAACCATTTAGCGTACTCATCCTCTTCTACGCAACAAGCCAAGATCCCTTGATCTGTGTGCTTGTACATGCTTCCTGCCATGATGTGGTACTTTTGGGCTTTTACAACCTCTCTATTCCGTGTCTTTACCACTGGATGGTTAGGCCCGTATGTCAAGACTGGTACTAATGGCTTAGCCCACTGCGGCACCACCTCCAAATTAAATAGGTAAGCATCAGGAAGGTCATCTGATACTCCTTGTGGGGCCTCTCCCGATGTGAGCCTAGAAAGATGATCAGCTCTCAAATGAGTCCGACCTTTCCTTACCACAACTTCAAAGTCATATTCCATGAGCAAGAGAAACCATCTCACTAATCTTCCTGTATTGCATGGCTTATTTACGAGATATAGTAATGCCTTATGGTCAGTAAAAAATTTAAACTTATTTGCAAGCAAATAGTGTCTAAATTTCTTAACTGCATATACCAAGCCTAATCCTTCTCGCTCTGTAGTGGTGTAATTCCGTTCAGCCGCATTCAACTGTCTACTGGCATAGGCAATTGGAAGATCCATATTACCTTCACCAGTAGGTTGTGCAAGCACACATCCAATAGCATAACTGGATGCATCCACGTGAACATGGAATGGCTTATTCCAATCTGGTGTGGTCAAGATTGGCGCTGAACATAATCTTCGTTTAAGCTCCTGGAAGGAATTCTCACATTCATCCGTCCACTCAAAGTTATTCAGGAGTCCGTACATGGGCTTTGCAATGACAGCATACATGTGTATAAATCGTCGGTAATAACCACAATGCCCCATGAAAGCTTGTACTTCCTTGACATTCTTTGGCCTAGGTAGCTCTGCTATGGCTCTCACTTTTTCTTCGTCGGTAGATATGCCATTCTTTGACACTATGTGTCCTAGAATCTTGCCTTGCCTGAACATAAAAACACACTTTTCTGGGTTCAGGCAGACTTGATATTCTCTACATTTGTCAAAGATTTGTCTGAGTTCAGGGATATGGGTTTGTCTAATGTTGGAATGAGCACAAAGATCATCAACGTAGACTTCTAAACTCTTCCTCAGGAACTCCTTAAACACATGGCACATCAGCCTCTGGAAGGTAGCTGGTGCATTGGTAAGCCCAAATGGCATTACTCTAAAAGCAAAAATGCCCCATTCTGTGGCAAAGGCTGTCTTATGCTGATCCTCTGGAGCTATGGCTACTTGATTGTAGCCCGAGAATCCATCAAGGAAGCTATACACTTCCTTGCCTACCACTCTTTCTAAGAGATGTTCTGTGATGGGAAGCGGATAGTTATCTCGAATTGTGGCTGCATTAACCTTTTTCAAGTTAATGCACACGCGCAGTTTGCCATTCTTCTTGGGCACCACTACGATGGGGGATACCCACTCAGTGTGCTCAATTTCATAAATAAATCCAGCTTCAACCAATCTATCTATCTCTTCCTTTATCTTAGCAGCATAATTATCGTTATATGTATAAGGCTTCTGCTTAGAGGGTTTGGCATCTGAAGTCATGGGGATGGTGTGTGAGCATATATCAGGGTCAACACCTTTCAAATCCTTGTAACTCCAAGCGAATACATCTCTGTATTCTCTTAGCAGGGCAATCAATTCGTGCTCTTCTTCTTCTGTCAGGTCATGGCCTATATACGTGCATCTCTCCTCTCCTTCTTCCATGGCCACTACTATTTTCTTGGTAGTTTCTTTGTTATCATAGGCCTCTCCTACTTGTGCCTCTCGTTTAGGCATTCTTATCATGACTCTTCTGTCGTCTATCTCATACTTCTTAAAATTTTCCGGGACCTCAAACAAAGATTCTTCCTCTTCTGGTGAGACTTCTCTCTTCTTTCGTTTCTTTCCTTCTTCCTTTGGGCTCACGTGTGTTGCTAATCTTACCTCATTTGTAAGCTCTCCATGCCTCTGGGGTTGAAATTCTACTTCATGGAAGTATTCTTCATCTGATGCAAATGGTGGGTCCATAATGATTGACTCTAGATCGGAGTCACTTGCATCCTCAAATGCATCAGGGCTAGGTTCGCATTCTTCTAAAACTGCCTCTCCCATGATTGGCTCTATGGAGAAGACTGAAATGTCATAGCCATCCTCATCACAGTGAGGTGTCCATTGTTCTTCATTGATGGCTACGTCCATGGTTGCTAAAATTTCCGCCCAGCCATGGGGTTCGAATTCCTCGTCTGGGAAAACTACCGGTGCATAGGCTGGGTCTTGAATGGGTCTATGAGTTTCTTTCGCACCTACCTCTCTGGCTTTCTCTCTCTTCTCTTCTTCTACTGCTACCTTGCACATCCATAAGTGAGTGTCTTCATGCATCCATGAGGATCCAGACCCTATGGAATGCACCGATTCTGTATCCTCTTTGGCTCTATGGATGGGATTCCATTGGATAGGAGGGACATCTCTATGAGAATAATCCTTGAGATTGACTTTGGTCGTGACACCTAAGTGTTGCAGGTACAAAGAATTGGTCCCCCAATCCTGCACCACTTGCAACTGTCGCATAAATGGTCTTCCCAAAATCATCTCATAGGCATGATTTTTGCTGAAGTCACATATAGCAAAACTATGTTCAAACTCGACACCACAAGTGGTGAGAGTTATTCCTTCTAGCAATCCTAGGGGTCTCTCTATGTGACCATCGGCCATCTGCAATTTCATTCTCGTCGGCCTGAGTGCCGGCTTGCCCCAACGCTTCCATAAGGAGGTGGTGGCAATTGCAACTCCTGCACCTGAGTCCAAAATTGCCTTGGTGGTGTACTCTTGGTAGGTGATGGGCAGATAGGTGTTCCCTTCTTCACCTTCACACATATCTCCTATCTTATCCAAGGGAATTTCTGGCACTGTCCTATGGGATCCTGCCTGGGAACGAGGTTTTGCTATCTCTGGTACTTGTTTGGCTACATGTTTCCATAATTCAGGTCTAACCTTGAGTAGCTCTTCTAACTTGAGATTACACTGCACGTTAGTGTTCTTCACTACCTCTGTGTTCCTAGGTATGACTGAGTCGTCGTTCCTTACCATGATTGTGGGAGCTCTCATACATGTGGATTTTGCTTCCCATGGGCCTGTGAAGTGGGGTAGCTCTTGTATGGAATTAGACTCAAAGTCCAATCTCTCGTGAGACTGAGCACTCTCATGTTCCAAGTAAATAGATGGGATGTCTTGTGGGAATTGGTCGTGTGCATCGTCCACAAGTTCAAAAGGAGGGGCGACCTCGCTTTCGTTATCCCATTTGTCTTCTTGAATCTCTCGTAGGAAGTCTGGTGCAAACCGATTCATAGAAGAAGATGTGTCTGGCTCCGTAGAATTAGGCACATAAGCAACCTGGGAAGGAGGGCTTATTCTATCGTTGGCTCTTTCCTCGTTCTCATAGATAGCTGGAGCACAAGCTTCCTGGAGAGGCTCTTGTGCCTGTTGGGGGGGAAGATAAGCTTCTTGAGGAGGCACATGGGCTTCCTGAAGAGGCTTGCTTATCCGTTCTCTTGCCCTTTCCTTTCTTTGAGGGGCAGGTTCCTTTTCTGATTGTGCCATTAACCTCTCTATTCGCTCTAGGGAGGGGGAATTGTCTGGTTCCATGGAATTTGGCACATAAGCTTCCGGTGGGGAATGGGTCATGATTTTACTTACATTCTCCCTTCCTTGATTTTTTTCTTCCTTGGCAGCTCTAGCGATTATTCCCTCTAATTTCTCTAGAAGTCCATCCAAGTGTAATTGCGTCCTGGCTGAGCCCGAGTAATTGAAAAGGCGACTGGCTTCAAACATAGTCTGAGCCAATGCGACCATTTTCGCGCACAATTTGGTTCTTTCTATCTCTAGGTCAGCTCTAGGGTAACACTTGTCATGATCTGTGACATTTGGCCCTTCTTGAATTCTGGCCTGATATGCTTTAAGCATCATGTCTATGTCTTCCGGAATGGGATCAGCTAATACTGATCCTACTCTAGGGGGTGGTGGAATCGTATGACGTGGGTTGGAAGGTGGCGGGTCGGAGGGCGATGGGAGTGGTGGTGATGGGATAGTGTGAGAGGGGGTTTGAGAGGTGATTTCAGTTATCCTAGCTTTGGTTTCTCTTATGCTTTCCTCAAGTTCACTCATCTTTTTAGCCCATTGTCTTTTCATTCTTTCCCGACTATCTTTCCATGCTCTAGTCCTTTTCTTTGTTACGCTCTCGGTTTCACTAACCTCTGAATTCTTATCCTGGTTTACCCCTTGATTCTGCTGCAAGGCTTGAGCGCGAGTGACTACCTGTACGGGAGCAGTGGAGGTGACACTTCCTGTGGAATCTACCACTAACCCAATAACGTTGATTGGAGTGATTTTTGGCATATTATTAGGATTCTTAGGGCAATCTCGTAAGAGATGTTCTTTTCCACAATCTTGGCAAAAACCTTGGATCGTTACTGACTGGGGTTGTGTAGGTGGTGGCAAGGGACAATCACGAATGAGGTGATCTCCTTGGCATCTGTAGCACGGTCCTCTTGGGAATGGAGGTCTTATTTGCCTAGATTGAGGCCTAGGATTGGGGTTTGCATACATGACGTTCGTGTAATCTGACTCCCAACTAGATTCGTTTGTCTCTTCGCTATAATAGGACTCACCATGCTCAGGAGACTGCATGTAGTAGGCCTGGGGGCTATCAACATGTGTAGAATCAAAGCTATGGTCACTCGGGTCACTTTCTGAGATCAATGGGGTTACTGGTACTATAGCTCTATTCAGGTTCTCTTCTGCAACAGTATACTTTACCGGAATCACATTAGCTGGGGCTGGGGGTTGTTGTGCTAGCACAGGTTGAGGCCTTTGTTGGTTTTGGTATTGTGGTTGGTAATTTTGTTGTGGCCTGCCATATGGTTGTGGAGGGTACGGGTTCTGGTATCTTCCTTGCTGCGGGTATGGCTGAGGGTAGGGTTGCCTAACTGCCTGCTTGTTGTATGGGCAATCTTGTGCGGTGTGATTGGTGTATCTTCGTTCTATGGTGCAATATTGGCTATTTGGATTGACCTGGGGTTGAGCCATAATGGGACACACGTTTGCCATGTGGTCGCCACTGCATGTATAGCACCTCTTCGCTGGGGCAAACCTTGGGATTTGTTTGCTAGTTACACCTAATTTTTGAGCTACTTTTTCGGCAAGTTCCTCAATTGATGTGGACTGCGTGGAAGAGTGACTAGATGCACTATCTGAATCTTTGTAGATTTTGGAAAGCTCTAGTTCTTCTCCTAGGTTATCTTCAATGTCAATGCACATACGTACACACTCTTCTATAGTCCTAGGGTCTTTCAGATACACATAGGATCTCAATTTTGTACTCAGCAATCCGTCGAGGAATAAGGCTACTTGTTTGGCAGATGTGGGTAGCTCCGAAATAGGGCACCTTTCAAGATATTATCTAAATCTTCTTCCGGCCAACCTGACAGTCTCTTGGGGGGTCTGTTTGAAGCTGTGAATCAATGAGGAGGTGTTGTGTCTTATGCCGCTCTTAGAGAACTCTACAATGAATGCCTCTAGGAGTTGGTCTATGCTCCTGAACTGCCGCTCATCCAATGGCTGAAACCATGTAAGTGCCGTATTCCTAAGGGTTAGACCGAAGGCATTGTACTGTGTGAATAGATCCTCCACTTGTTCAGCTCTCAAGACTTGCTTGAACTCCGCCACATGATCATAGGGATCTCCTGTGCCGTCAAAGTAATTCTTCATGGACTTAACTAGCTGGGTGGGTCTCAAAGTTCTTGTGTGCTCTCTAGGCCTCGGCAGAGGGAATCCATCTATATTTCTTTGGTTCCTGTGGGCTCTAAGCATCTCAGGTTCTACCCTATTCGTCTCCATCCTCGTTCTTTCTCTGCCTACTGGGTTGGCAAAACTTACTTCTGGTCTATCTCTGCTTCTGTCTCTTTGCGTACCATGAGCTTGGGATGTTCCAGCTCCAGGGTGACCATAGGATACGTTCGATCTTGGTTGGGGGAAAATGAATTCACCCTTCCAAGTGTAAGCATGCCTATCATTTTCTGTCACCACAAAGATCCTCTCAGAAGTGTGATCTAAGTAGGTCACTCTGCCTGGGCTATCAGGATCCTTAAACTCATAGATCATGATTGTTCCTATATCAGTTGGCTGATTGGATTTATACCTCCAAAAGGCTTCATCAGTTTCTCGATTGAGGAGCAACTCTATGCTCTTGTTGTCCTGGGGTACCCACTCAGGTGTGATAATCCTAGTGAGAACTGATTTACCTCGAGGGGTTCTAGGTTCCGCACCCATGTTCCCTTGTTCCAAGTCACCTAAGTCCGCTTCTGAGATTACATTCCCAAATTCATCCGTCCTATCTGGGTGACTGGTGACTACGTATATGGTTCCTTCTTTATCCAGGTATGCACCGTTTTCAAATTTGACAGCTGGGTGCTCTAGTCCAATGGATTGATCAGGATTTTTAATCTGGACCACGGATCTTCCTAGGCCATCCTCATAGATGCTAGCACCTAATCGGTTGGTCCTAAGGTATTCCAACTGTGTTTTGTAAGGGCCTTCTACCCTGTACAAGTAAGGCACACCTGAACTTCCCGTAGGTCTGTCCATGCCTTGAGACGTCTCTGACTCACTGGTCTCAGAGCTAGGGTAGTTCGAGTGGTGGCTCAACTGCTGGGCCCAGGACCTAGCAGTGTGGTTGACACTAGCCTCTGAAGATCTAAGGCTTTGTCTCTCCCTTGCTAAATGTCGTCCTGATCTAAGGTTCATATGCCTAACTAAGGAGCCCAACTCTTGGCCCAGAGTACAACCTCGTTGCCGATCAATTGGTATCAGTCACTTGATTCTTTTTAGTTATTTATCGTGTTTAAGGTCTTGTCTGATGTTACGTCGTCGGAATACTTGAATGTTCTTCGTGCTTTCAGGTTGACCGTTCCACGTTAGATTCTTTTCCTTTATGTTATCGACAGTACAGAGATTAAGTTTTTAGCTTGAACTTGAGTTTTTAGGTAGTCTTCAACTTGATAACTGCCTATCGTCGCTCTAACTTACTCCTACCTCTCGTCGTTCTTAGCCTAAGCTATGAATTGACAGAGGGGGTTAAAAGTGTCCAACCTTTTGTTTCCTGCTCAGTCGCCCTTGAGTGCCCAGGAAATGTGTTCCCAAGCTCGCACTTACACTTGCTTAGAACACCTCTCGATGCTCTGTAAGAGTTTCAAAGTTAGCTTTGAAATTTACATTCCAAAGACAGAACCAATTATTTTCATTCATGTAGCACAAACACAAACTTGCATAGTGATTTTCAAGAAAACAATCCTAAGGACCCCTGACTTTGATCCCCCTGGGTATGGTCAACTTCAAAATTCCCTAGCAAATATTCCTGATCTTAATTTAACTATAACCAGTCGATGTTTTTGTTGTACTCCCTGTGAGCTTTCCAACAAAACAAAAATCACGGCAAACGGATTTCGTATGAGGAAGTTATGCCGGTTCAGGGTTTTGGGGCTAAAACAGGATTGCGCTCGGTTATCAGGCAAACAGGAATTCTAAAGTTACTTGGGTCGTGTCCTCGTAATGCAATGGTACACCCTTGTGTTTGTCCCACGCTTGGCCAAAATTTAGACCACTACTTTTGCCTTGAAAATTTGACCTAAATTGCCCTTCTAACGTGTTCGCAAAGTCTGTCGGTCGCGATTGACAGGTCAGTCGCGATCGACGTGTCGATCGCGATTGACAGGTCCGTCGTGGCTGTCAGTCGCGATTGACTGGGGTTACGAAAAGTCAATCAGTCGTGGTCAAAGGGTCGTTGACTCTGTCGGTCGCGATTGATGAGTCGATCGCGATTGACAGGTCGGTCGCAAGGGTCTGTCGATCGTGGTCAATCAGTCGTTGACTGTGTCGATCGCGATTGACAGAGCCGTCGTGGTCTGTCCGTCGTGGTCAAACAGTCGTTGACTGCGTCGGTCGCGATTGATGAGTCGATCGCGATTGATGACTCGATCGCGATTGACACGTGTCGCGCGTATGATCCGTCAGTCGTGGTCAATCGGTCGTTGACTCTGTCGGTCGCGATTGACAGAGCCGTCATGGGCTGTCGGTCGCGATTGACGTGTCGATCGCGATTGATAGGTCTGTCCGTCGTGTTTTGTCGATCGCGATTGACAGAGCGATCGCGATTGACAGAAATCTGTGGAATTTCAAAAAACTAAACACATTTTTGGGAAGCTCTAGGCCTGTAGGTCATGGATATGCACTTTGTTTAGCAATTAGAGCAATTTTTCTGTCGGTCGCGATTGACAGAGCTCGGCGACACACAGACAATTACTCAGATTTACGTACCTGCGCGGAGTGCTGGGGATGATGATGCAGCCTGTACCTGCAAGACAGCTCAGAAAACATGCAAAAACAGCACATGCAAATTCGCTCTCTCGCTCTCTCTCACAAGTGAAATGGGGGAAATGAGGTGGAGATGGGGATATAGTCAAAAAACTGAAATTTTCGCGATGATGGAGATGGAGGTGGGAGATGGTAAAGAAAGTAAAAGAAAATCGATGAGAGTGAAGAAAATACCTACAATTCCAACGCGTCAACTCTACGTCTTACCATCACACGCTCGTCCTCAAAGCTCAATCCCCGGCAACGGCGCCAAAATTTGGTGTAGCTCAGTGATGAGTAGCACCTCCTTTAATGTCAATCCGGGAAGACGTGAGGATGGTATGAAGACCTCGAGCAAGTGGCGGCACAAGTGCGTGAGTGAGAAGCACACAAGCATGCACACACATACACACACACGCGCACACACGGCAAGACGAAGAGAGAGAATCAATGGAGTTCTTTAGATTACTTTCAAAAACTCTTACAAGTTTGTTTCAATTACAATCTAACCTCAAAAATGAGCTCTCTAGCTCCTTTTATAGTTTTTGACTAGCTTTGGCCCTGTCCAGACCTAGTGTCCGGCCTAGTTAAAAATTAGGTTCCAGGGCTTATTTGGGGGCTCAAACGAGATCTAAAAAATACGAAAATTGGTACGCAACTACTTCTAAGGCTCCTCAAGCTCAAGGACTCCTTGGCTTGCACAAAATGGAGCTACAAAAATGTGAAATGATATTTACAATGATTGTTAGTGATAAAAATCACTGTTGTTGTAGGGGTTTCTTCTAGTGATCTGCCATACATATCTTCGAGCTCCCTACTTGCTCTTCCTCCCTGCATGTCCATCTCTTTGATCTGCATTAGTGTCTTGAAAAAATATTGGCCTACTTGCCAGATCTTCTTTGACTGCCCTGTTTGCTTGTGCTGTCCCTTCGCTCTGACTCCCTTCTTTGACTTTCACGTCTTGTAAATCCTGGTGTACCAAGACTACTGCCAACAGTACCACTGTCTTTCTCTACTTGCCCTCTCTTTTCCTCCTTGCATGCTCTTCTAGCTAGGAGGGTGAACAAGGATGAACTACGAGAAGCACACATAAATCGCATAGATAAGCATAAGCTCTTTTCAATAGCCTACATAAAGCCCACATAGCATCTCTTGTATTCAAATTAATTGAGAGTGAGAGAGAACTCTCTCTATTGTTGGGCACTGCAAAAGCTTCTTGTGTGGGCTCTTGAGCTACCTGTGCTCGTATAGCATATGATTTGAATTAAGAAAAGATGCTTACATGATATGGATGACAAAAGTTTCTCTATGTGTGCATGATATCAAAAAACAAAAATCTTTTACTAGTCCATCATCTACATGCACTTGTCCTTTGTTTGCTTGATTCCACACGTCTGCAAAGAAGAAGATGTCACCTAATTTTGAATAACCACCTTTCCATCAAGGCACCAAGAAACCTTCTCTCCTCCACATCCATCTCCATCATACACTCCATGCATCTCTCCATGTGCTATGATATCAAATGTAAGAGAAGACGAGAATGACATGTCTAGGACTCACCTTCCAGCTAATATATAGCTCTCACCTAGTCACCATCTATAGTCCACCATGTGGTCTCACTATTCACCTATTCATGAATAGGCAATCAACCATAAGACTCATGGATCTCGGCCTTGGATTTCCCTCAAGTGCATCTTTGAAATATAACACTCCAAACATTGATCATAATCACAAGTAATAGTATTAGCCTGAAGTATCCTCATATCTTTGCAAATAATCATTGTTCACATATAAGAAAGTAAAATGAAATCCCTACATCCTACTAACCAAGAAGTTCTTGGTTTGTCATCCATATAATTTGGACTACGTTCTATTGGAAGTCTAGTTCAAATTCTAGACTTTCTCTTCTCCTTAGTTTTCAATGTGCATGTATAAGCATTCCTCTATTAGATTTAGATAATCCTTAAAGAACAACCTTCCCAAATGGTACTAGGTAATATTACCAAATACCAAGTAATAAAATGATGCTTCAACATATCAAACTTCTCCCTATTTCTTCTTATTCTAAAGTTGAAATTGATCACTCAATTTTCATTCTATCTTATTCCAATGAGTAGAAATCCTTGTCTAGTTGAAGAACAATACTAAGAAAAACAACTTCTTTCATAGACTCTTTAAGTGAACTTACTCTAACCATTGTGAATAATAGATCTCCATATTTCCTTGGATAGGATAGTGTCACTCCTATCTAGGAAATCTCTTTCCAAATAACGCTACTAAAGTGGTTTTCATTTACTTCCTCTAGAGAGAGTTCTTAACATTATCATATACTCAAGGAGTAAGTCACACATACTCCCCTAATGGTTATCTATTATATCATTCACCTTAACAATCTTTATGGTCTGAAATTCCTTAGGATCTTGAGATATAACTTCTATTTAAGTTACCTCACATATTTTGATGCATTTTTTGCTCTAATCTTACTTGATTCTTCTTATGTTTGTTCCACTCAATTCCATGAAAAACTTTAAGTTTCATATCACTTAAAAATCTTGAATTTCATAGGATCTTTAGATCTTATTTCTTAGATCTTGACCTTTACATTCTTATCCTTCTTCTTTAACCAATATGCCTAGAAACCCTAACTGAGTGAACTGTAACTGAGTGAAATATTCCCATTCATGTTCTATACTCATCTCTCTTTCCCTCTCTCCCTCTCTCTCTCTACTCTCTCTTTCTTAAATTTTTAGGATAGATAGGTGATGGAGAGTAGCCAAAGCAATTGATAGAGATTTGGGGGGAGTTATTTTTGGTGGTTCCAAAATTTGGCTAGATTGGAATCATGGTTGACTTGGTAGCTCCCTCCCTAGTGGTTAGCAACATTGTTCTCTAGGCCAAGGAAAGAAGAGGTATTGACTCTCTCCCATGTTTTGGAGTCAAGACACCATTGGTCTTGCTTTCAATGTCACATGTTTTAAAAAAGCAAGAGTAATTAAAGATTAAAGACACTAGTGGTCTTGCTCCGCTTAATCTTTTAATGCAACATGGCACCCATATAATTGTGTCTAAGTTGATTTTAATAAACATCTTCCCTCTATGATCAATATTAACATCGGTGAAGAAGACCTCAGGAAGAAAAAGTTATTTTTCAATAATTTACCTAATGCATGTATCCATTGTGACTTGCAAGGTCACATAATCAAAGATGGCCTGCTAAGACAAAGAACCCAAAAAAACGCATATGAGGAGTGAAGAAACGGCTGAGCCTTTTGTGATGCTAGAGAATCTAAAAAGGTCCAAATTAGAGGAGAAGCAAGCTCAAAAAAATCCACCTTGGAAATGGAGATGGTCAAAGAGACATAGCATTCTGAGCTTAGTTTTGATGGGTTCAACGAGGGGAACTATAAACAAAGAAGAATTCTCAAAAGTTATTAGGGTGTTGGATCTTCTCACACCAAGAATGATTTGGTGGTAAAGCTGGAAAGGATTTTTAGAAACCACTTTGGATGGGGGATCCCGATAGAAGAGGGGGGTGCCAAAGATCAAATGGGAAATATGATCTAGCACGTAGGATGCAGGTGGATTGGGTATTCAAGATGTTGGAGACTTGCTCAACAAGATGGTGGCCAAGTGGATGATAAAAGCATGGACTAATGCCAAAGCTTCTTGGGTGAAGCTTATTTTCAAAAATAGTGACATCATTTCTCTCACTATGCCCCCTAGGTGGAAAGATCTCAATTTTAACACTCAATTTTTCTCTCCATTTCTTGTTGTTCCTGAGGGCTTGGGTCTTGTGTGCTCAATGTGGAAAGGGTGGAACAAGATAAAACACTTGCTCCACTAATGAGGATTGGAAGTGGGCTATTGGCATTAAATAGCATGACTCTATTTGGCTCCGGATTTTTGGTATCATAGATGAAATCTTACAACCTCGAAAGAGTAAGATGCTTTGGATCAAAGGTTTTTGTATGTGGAAGGACCTTTGGACCAAGAGAAAAGACATTGGATCAAACTTGAGGATATCGATCCAAGTCATAGAGTCTACTTCAAAGACTTGTGCTTTCTAAGACAAAATCAATACTTGAGATAAAGCAATAAGCCACCTCATGCTTAGCCTAGAAACCTCATGTTTGGAAAGTCTAAGGTGGTATAATGGTAGTAAAATGGAGGATAAGTTGAGAATTAGAAGAGTTCTAGACTATCATCCCTTTCTTAACAAGAACTCAAATCTAATTTAATATTGGATTAGATGGGAATTAAAGTTCAAAGACCAATGGCACCCACTTATGGAGAAAAACAAAGTGTTCCTTACTCATCAAATCAACTAGAAACAAGCCTTGCTTGGTGAGGCTATTGGTTACTCATCTTCCTTGTGAAACATTGTCAGGGGTGAAGCACTCTCCAAAATTTGGAAGGAAAGATGTGTATTCAACTTTGGCAAGCTTCCCAAAGAGTTGTCAATAGAGAAATCTCTAGTATACTTTGGTCAAAAAATCCATGATTATAAGAAGTTTCCCATTCCCTTTTAGGCGTTAAAGGATTTTCATTCTAGAAGACAACAAGTTTGAAAACAAATCGATTACCTAGGACTAGAAGTCTATACACATTCTTTATAATTCTCTCCAACTTTCTTGTATTTTTTTCCTTGTCCATAATTGAAAGCACTCTTTGTAAAAATGATATACATTAAAGGTTAGGGATAAAAATAAATGAAGTTGATAAAGCTCTCATTCCTTGGATGGGGAATCAACTTGTTTTTCTCAATTTCTATGAATGCAAAAGTCAAAGTATGATAGAATGGGGGAATAACTCTTGTGCCATTTAATCCTCATGCCCAATTGATCAATGTTCTTTCCAATGAAGGCTCAAGAGGGTTAGTGTAAAATTTAGTGGTGTTCAACATGCTTTCGTAGCCCTCAAACTCTAATAATCAGTATTAGAACAAATCACCTCTTTCTTCATAGCATCATTGGAACCTTCCAATCATAGTATCAAAATCACACAAAACTTTATGATCATACTTGAATGTCATTAGAAGTTCAAGATGACTTCACATTGTGGTGTCAAAATTCTATTTTGAGCCCATTTTGGCCTCCAAATGCACTATCACGTTGACTATGCACATATCTTTGTCCTTTTGTGCCAAACATATATACAATTTTTGGTTCACCAATACAAGAATATCAAAGTATACTACAAGTTTAGTAGAAATTGTTTGGGTATTTCTATTCAACATTCTTTAGATAAAGCCAATTTTTTGCATGAGCTTATAGTCATTGGCCATGTCTAAAAGCAGTGATGTACAATATTGATTTTTTGTGGATACATTGGATGGTTCTTGCTACCCATTATGGGCATACATGATGTGTATCTATTTGTAGCAAAAGGCTTGTGGATATATTGTGTAGGATGTCTAAATGCGTACTCCAAATGTTATGACACACTTGATGTACCTTCTAAGCATGCCTATGATACTTGAATGTCGATGATGATGATCTTCAGTTTCCTAGTGCTACCATGGTTCCTACTGTACCTACTATTGAGGGGCTTTGTTGTGATGGTCGAGATGCAAAAGCACATGCACTAATATCTTTGAGTTTCAAACGTGCCATTATCCCTCACATCCACTCATGTGAAATAGCCAAAGATGATTGGGATGCTCTTACCACAGTATACCACGTAAGAAATGAGGCTCGTGTTTCTTAGCTTTCAAAACAATTAGAGAACGAGTGTATGAATGAATGAGATTTAATAAAATTGAAAAAAAAAACAAGGATTTGAAAGAGCAGTTTCTTTCTGTGGATGAAATCTTGCCAAGTACTTCAACTGTGCAAAAGGTTCATCATGTTCTTCTAGATTCTTATCATAATTTTTCTTCTACTCTTTGTCTATTGAAAAACGTTATCCAAATGCCTTCAATTTGATGACTTAGTCTTTATTTTTGGAAGAAGATATATCCAAAACAAATAGGCCAATTGTGCATTGTAGATCAAGATTTCTTAGGTAGTTAGAAGGGAAAAGGTAAAAGGATCTCATCTATTAGTAAGTAGAAATCTACTAATGTGACACAATCAAAGAAGAAAGGTAAAGATGACAAGAAAGAAAAAATAAAGAAGAGTTTTTCGAGTATTATAAAAAAAATTATTATGTCATTAAGGGTTTTCCTAAAGTGGCAGCAAAAGAGGCAAAGAAGAAAGAGGCTAGAATGGTTGTTGTAAAGGCCTCTACACCTAAAATTTAATTTTCTAACTTTATTCATAATGAAGAATGATCATTTAATACTCATTGTAGCTATGGACCATATTATTATGAGTAGTGTAGTTTGTAGTAGACTATAATGTTTGGTATTTTGATAGTGGTGCAACCAAACCTATTACCCCACAACATAGTTTCTTCACTTCACTCAAGTCTCTACAAGGAATGATTTCACATGTGCAAAAAAATCCTCTTATCGTATCATGGGAGTTGGAAATATCATTCTAACTATTGTTGATCATAAAACTCTCACATTTTCAGATGCCTTACATGTGCGAGAGATCGAGAAAAATCTATTTTCAACTTTAGCACTAGCCAAGACTGACTTGGTTGTTAAACTTGTTGGTGAAAGGTGTATATTTCATCTCATGAATGGTGATAATATCATTGCTTCTAGCATTTTATGGCATGTATGAACCTAGAGATTATGTAGAATTTTAGAATGATTCAACATGTGTGGTTGATGATTTTTACGCTATTTCAAATGCCTGACTTTGGCATGCACACTTCAGTCATGTGAATTTTGTTAGTTCGTTTCACCCACAAAAATTTCAAATGGTTTCCTATTTTCCCACACTTGAGGTACCTTCTAAGCATGTCTATGAGGGTTTTATTTTGATCAAAATGCGACATTCTTCCTTACCCAAAGATGGTTTGGTTAGAGTTGCACATAAATTGAAACTTCTTCATAATGATGTTTGTGGCCTTATGTGGAACCCTTGATTTGGGAATAATGTATAGTTCATGAATTTTATTAATGAATTTTCTAGACATCCATGGGTTTATCCATTCAAAGCAAAGTACAAAGTGCTTATGTTTTTAAAACAATTCTTTGTTATCGATCGAAATCTATCATGTCAAATGGGCATTCTCTATTTTGTTAAAGGGGAGCATGATATGTCTTCTTAGTTTAATGCATTTCTATCTAAATCTGGGGATACAAAGTCAATGTACACTGCCCCATATACCTTAATGAAGTGAGTTATTGAGAGGAAGAATAGGTCTCCCATGGAAAAGATAAAGTATATGGTTAAAATCCAAGCTTTACCACATAGCTTATGGCTTAAGGTTGCTAATGTGTGTAGGATATGTACTTAACACATGTCCTATCAAAGATGCAACCTATCACTCCATATAAGGATTGTCATGGTTACAAGACATTTATTTATCATCTACATATTCTTGGAGTTTCAAGGCAAAGGCTATAAGCTATGCCATTCACATACTAAATGTATTCTAGTTAGTCGTGATGTTGTTTTTGTGAAAGATGCAATTCATCCCTTACTTGCATGTACCAAGGAGAGATCAATCAACTCACGAGATATGTGTGAATATTTTCTACCTCTTTCTATAGGTGGTTAATCAAACGTTGTTGTTGGTCAGGATGGTGTAGTTCATAAGTTTCAAATGATGGTGCAGTTCATTCTATTTTTTATGCATACTAACAGGATGCACTTAATGCTGAGAGAGATAACATTGAAAAGGCAAAAGCTACAACTAGATGGTTGGTGTAGGCTTTGAAGGGTAGCAAGTTATATCCACTTTGTCATATCATACTTGTTTAGCTCTCATAATGCTCCTTTTGCATCAAATTTCTATGCTATGGTTGTCTCTAATATTTTTAATGAGAATGAGCCCATTTCTTTTGATGAGGCACATAAATAAAAACATTAGATGGTTGCTATGCAATCAGAGTTTGATGCCATTATGAAGAATGGTAACTATGATGTGCCTCTTCGAAGAAAGGCCATTGGCATTATGTGGATATACAAGTTAAAATGTAAGATGATGGAATAATTGACAAGTATAAGCCTAGGATTGTCTCCAAAGGTTATGCTCAAAACAAGGGCATTGATTTGGATGAGAACTTTTCTCCCATGTGCCGAATGACAATTGTTCATAGCATCTTATCACATTCAGCTCATCATCATTTGAATGTACATCAATTGGACATAAAAAATGCATTTATAAATGGTGATGTACATGAAAAGTGTATGTATTTCTGCCCCCTAGTTTTGTGCAAAAAGGGAATGAAAGAAAGTATGTAGGTTGAAAAGAGCATTGTATGGATTGAAGCAAGCACTATGTGCTTGCCATGAAAAGATACATGCATACTTGCTAGCACATGGATTTGAGAAAAGGCCAATACATAGCACCTTATATGTTAAGCATTCCTGATGCACTTCCGATCATGTTATATATGTTAACGATATGGTGCTCATTGGTCCTACCAAGAAGCATATTGTTGAATTTAAGGCTGATTTGGATGACTCTTTTGCGATGTTAGGTTTGGGATCTTTGCATCATTATTTGGCCATTCATCTTATGCAATTTTATGAGGGAATAGCATTGTGTTAAAAAAGAAATCAACACATTGGTATAATTTTTGGACCTGAAATTGCAAACCCATTGTCACTCCCATGGAGACATGTTGATGCTCGAGTCTTCATGATGTCGGAGATGCATTTGACATTGTTCTTGATTGGCAAACTGTCAGATGCTCAATTTATCTATGCATAAATCACATTCATATTTATACTCTTAGATGAGTGGGTTTATGCATAGCCCACATGTCAAGCATTGGCAGGCAATTAAGCACATCTTTCATTACTTGAGTGGTACCCAAATACTTGGGTTGTTTTATCCCAAGTGGGATCCTTACCACTAGGTTTACATTCTTTTTGAAATTTAGATTAAGATGGTTTCTACGACACTCAAGTGTCCATTAGTAGTTTTTGCTTCATGATTGATAGCTCATGCATATCTTGGTTGAGCAAGAAGTAACATACTATTGTCACTTCTAGTTGTGAGGCTGAGTACATGATAACTTTTATTGCTATTGTTAAGTGTGTGTGTGACTCACATGCATTGGCTAATTTTGATATTGGTCAGTCTTCCACCACCACTATCTTCACTGATATTTAGAGTGTATTGATTGGATCTTGTAGATGTATGTATGTATGTAGAGGATAGTAAAGAAACAAGATCTCACAAAAGCATAAACATAATAGAAAGAGACAAGAGACTAAACATGAGATTGGGTACAATCTTCCCCCACATAATCTGATGGACGAGTCTATCAAAGTATGTGTATTTATAGGTATTTCTCATTACATCCTGAATAGAAGATACATGAGAGCGGCAAATTCAAAAAGCGTGTGTTTACAAAAAGCTGCTTTATTTACAAAATCATATCTTTCTAAGCGATCTATTATTTTTACAAAAATGTTGCTTTGTAAAGTGATCTATTATTTTTACAAAAAATATCTAAAATACTATCTTTTAACTATCTTCAAAAATATCTGAATAAGTCCACCTACACTCACACCCTCATAAGTCTTCATGTGCTAAATCAAAACAAAAATCACATTAAAAACCTTAAGACATTAAAATCCATATAACACTCCATTATTCCAGAAATTATAGCATGCCTCCCAGTTGGTGAGCAACTCACCTTAGTTGATAAGAATAAAATAGACATGGATATTCAGTCACATGTCCCATCACTAAACAATCATAAGCATGTTCTATGTAAAAACACATGCATGGAAATGGAAAACTCGAACTTATGTGACTCTGAATGATATGTAGGGTTAAAGTCTTTTTTTGGAACCTAAATTTTGAAATCATGCAACCTAATAGTGACTACAAAACGAACATCTTTAGAATAATTTTTGGGAAATCATGATGTGGAAAAAATACATTTAATTAATAACTTACCATGATGAGGAAAAATACATTTAATAAATAACATTTAAGAAATTACTTAGCAAAATCTGTTGTATATGAGTAAGATCCATGGCCTTATATAAAATCAAAACCTATTACTAAACATGTGAAAAGAATGTTAGCAGTATTTGAATTGAAATAGAAAGGAAAGGTTTTGTCTTAGAAATATATAAAATAAAATAAATAAATAAATAAACAATGGAGAAGAGAGTGTTAGAAGTTATGTTAAATATCAATTAAAAGGAATGGAGTATCAATATGTGAAAGTAGGCTAGTGGATAAAGCTTATCTCTTGGAAGTGTGAGGTTGTGGGTTCAAATCCTCTACATGTTAAATAAGTAAGTAAGTAATCTAACTAGAGAAATAAGTAGGCTAACTAGCGAAATAAGGAAGCTCGTATTGCCACTCATAAGTTAGAATTGGTTGGCACATAGCCAACAGAACCAAAGTGAACCAAAAGAACCATGAGTGCCAGAGAAGCCAAAGATGCCAAAGATGCCAAAGTTATGCCATAGTTCTATGCCTTAGTCGATGCCTTGGAGCAAGCCAAAGGAGTAATCAAATGGATAGCCGAAGTAAGCCAAAGGAGTAACTGAATGGATAACCAAATTGATAAATAAACTTGATAAATGAACCAAACTCGAACAGCGAATAGTGCATAGGGAGCACACAAAGTATAGGGAGAACAGGGAGTACAGTGAGCATAGTGAACATAGTGAATACAGTCAAAGGAGTAACCGAATGGATAATTGAATTGATAAATGAACTTGATAGCCAAACCGAACTCGAATAGTGAACAATGCAAGATGAGTACAGTGAGTACATGGAGCACAGGGAGTATAGTGAGTACAGTGAGCACAATGAGCATAGTAAGCATAGTGAGTATAGTGAGTACAGTGAGCACAAAACCAAAGGAGTAACCAAATGGATAACTGCCATTTACCCTAAAAAATATGTGATTGAATAATAAAAAATACATTCCCTCGGTATGGATGATCACGTCCATACACTCCAATATAATCATATATCACTAGAATAATAGATATTTCATATGATAAACCAATGTCATTAAAAGTTAGCTTACTGAGAAACTTGTCCTTTATCTTTTTTTTTTAATGGAAAATGCTTATCCATGAATGATGAGTCCTTTTCTCCCAAGCAATACAAGAAAATTCTCCAAAGAGAAATAGTTTCAATGACCCCATACAAATGGAGCCTATTTGCAATCCATGTATCACATCCTCATGAAACCAAACATGAATTCTATATATATGATGGAATCCCAATAAAATCCAATAGAAAATATGTGTATGTGCATGTATGATTGTGAATTAGAATCTATTATGGTTTTCTAAGTCAACATTCATCCTTACTTCACAATAGTATGTGTATGTCTATGTGCATGTACGATTGTGAATTAAAATCTATTGTGGCATGCTGGAGAAGGGTTTAGATTCTTTTTTATAATTCAAGGGATGAGAAGGTCTTGATAATTCAAGTGGAGCTTTCTAGGTCACTAGATGGTTTTTTTCTATAGACTTTTCAACACCTTCTTAGATCCGTTGAATTATAAAGGGATCCAATAAAGTTTTCATCCATTTGAGTGAAGTGTTTTATGTGATATCCTCTTCACAATAGTATGTTTATGTGTATGTACACCTATGATTGCGAGTTACAGTCTACTCCAATTGTCTCACTCAACATTGATTCTAACTTCACAATAGTATGCATATCTGTATGTGCATTTATGATTGTGAGTTGAAATCTATCATGATTGTCTGACTCAACATTGATTCTTACTTCACATTGATATGTATATGTGTATGTTCATGCATGATTGTGAGTTAAAATCTATTGCTATTGTCTCACTCAACATTGAATGCATGTGTGTGTTTGTGCATGTATGCTTTTGAGTTAAAATCTATTGTGATTGTGTGAATCAACATTGATTCTTACTTCAAAATAATATGTGTATGTGTATGTGTGTGTGTATGATTGTGAGTTAAAATCTATTGTGATTGTCTGACTCAAGATTGATTCTTACTTCAAAGTAGTATGTGTATGTGTATATGTGTGTATGATTGTGAGCAAAAATCTATTGTGATTGTCTGACTCGACATTGATTCTTACTTCACAATAGTATGTGTATATGTACATGCATGTATGATTGTGAGTTCTTGTGATTGTCTACTCAACATTGAATGTATATGTATCTGTTTAACCATGTTTGATTGTGAGTTAAAATCTATCGTGATTTTCTAACTCAACATTGATTCTTACTTCACAATAGTATGTGTATGTGTATGTGTGTGTATGATTCTAAGTTAAATCTATTGTGATTATCTCACTCAACATTGATTCTTACTTCACAATAGTATGTGCACGTATGATTGTGAGGTAAAATCTATTGTGATTATCTCACTCAAAATTTATTCTTAGTTCGTATGATTGTGAATAAAAATCTATTGTGGTTGTTTGACTCAACATTGATTCTTACTTCACAATAGTATGTGTATGTGTTTGTGTGTGTATCATTGCGAGTTAAAATATATTGTGATTGTCCAAATCAACATTGATTCTTATTCACAAAAGTATGTGTATGTGTATGTGCATGTATGATTGTGAGTTAAAATCTATTATGATTTTTTAACATAACATTGATTCTTACTTCACAATAGTATGCGTATGTGTGTGTTTGTGTGTGCATGATTGTGAGTTAAAATTTATTGTGATTGTGTGACTCAACATTTATTCTTACTTCATAATAGTATGTGTATGTGTATGTGCATATATGATTGTGAGTTAAAATCTATTATGATTTTTTGACTCGACATTAATTCTTATTTCATAGTAGTATGTGCATGTGTATGTGTGTGTATGAATGTGAGTTAAAAACTATTGTTATATAAAATCTATTGTGATTGTTTGATCTACAACATTGATAACAAATTGATTATATGAAGAGGTAGAAATATCAATAGATAACTAGATAAATACATAAATTAATAAATTTAAAAACTTTGAGAGAGAGATTTAGAATAGATTTGTTATATTTTATGATATAGATTTTTTGGAATGTATATCTTATTTGATATGGATTTATGCTTTCCTTTTTGTAGATATGTAGTCTTTATTAAAGCAAACATTATGGGAAAGGGAAAAAAATAGTCATATGTGACTATTCATCAAGAGGGTACAATGCAAATGTTGTGGACATCGTTATGTAGGAAATGTAAATTAGATAAAAGAGGATCTTTTTAGTACAGGCATTGCAGGATGCTCTAATCCAAATAGTGATGTATGAGTAGTTTTGGCAAGTTACGTAAACAAATGTGAATTCCAAGATATCACATCAAAAAGATTTAAAAGCATGAATAGTTCACATTACTTTTAAAGTAGTCAAAGTGTAGAGCAAGAATAAGTAGATGTATCAATGAGAATAGAAGAATCTTGTGATACGTATACTCAAGTATATCAAACTATTTTTGAGAATAATTAGGATATTTCTATTTTATGTTCTTCATAAATGTCAAGAAAGATTGGACTAGGTGAATCTAGTAGAACAAGTGGATCTAATAATGTGTGACATAATATTGCTCATAATAAATCACAAAACACAATACATGTAGCTTTTGAAAAGCAAGATTATCTTCAGCATTCATCTCAAATGGACTCAAGCATTTTTAGCATGTGGAATTACTTTCAATGTTATTCACAAAGATGCCTTGATTTTCAATGTTATTCATAATCTGATTGTCAAAGATGCTTTGATGTCAACATCATGCAAACAAGGGGAATATGTAGATAAAGTGAAGAACAATAATGAAACTATCTTAAAATGAATAGTGCTTAATAATGTAATCATGTACGGATGCACAATAACACTAGATAGATGGAGAAGTTGATGCTATATTAGAATAAAATACAAGGGGAATATGTAGATAAAGTTAAGAACAATAATGAAGCTATCTTAAAATGAATAGTGCTTGATAATGTAATCATGTACGGATGCACAATAACACTAGATAGATGGAGAAGTTATCAAAAGAATCCATTAAATATTATCATGGTGATATGTCCAAAGGGAAGATGTTTTTGGAAGTAGTCGATAACTCTCTTAATAAGAAAAGTTCAACTTTACTTGTAAAGATATATGAACATGATATGTCTTACATGGGTGGCTGAAAGAATGTCACTACAAAAGTGACTATTAATGCATCTAATTTTTGAAGTGTTAGAATTGCGATACAAAACAAGTATAATGGCATTACTTGAGTTCCATGTGCATCTCACAAACTAAATCTACTATTGAAAGAGATAGGTAGACTATGTTTCATCAAACGAAGTTTATTAGATGCAAATCATGTGGTCAAATTCATCTCAATTTTCATATTTTCTCTTTTGTTCAAAATCCCCCAAGAAAGCAGTTCATATCTTTTCTGATGATTTGAAACAACTTATGTTGTGCCCCATGAATTATTTGAATTCAGTCTAGCACTTATAGAAATGATTGCAAATCGAAGTTGGGAGGCATGGGTTAGTATCCTTCTCATTGATTTTCGACTTTGAAGTGTATCTCTCTAATACAGTCACAAATATTTTGGTGTAATCTTGAAAAAATTATTGATATCAATAAAACTTTTGTGGAACTTTTTTGGATTGTTGATACCAATATGTTTATGATGGAAAATTTTACTGGATTATGTTTGAAGCTATTTAAAATTTGAAGGACTATAATAATATCTCATCATGAGAAAAAACTTAGATTGTATCATTAGCAAAGAAATGATGGATGCAAATGCATACTCATTTACATGGAACAACATTCATCTTGGATCCAAGATTTCAACTCAATGGTAGAGTTCCAAACAAAGAAGTCATGGAAAATTTCAAAACCAATGTAAATTATCACTTCCAAGCATAGATGGTTGAGATGCATTCCATCAGAGGGTAGCTTATGTAAATCGAGAAGGAAGTTTTAAAGATCTATGGCACATTGAAGTGATTCAAAAGCATCCACGTCCTATATGGTGGAATGATTATGGAGGTGAAATGGTGGAATGGAAACATATAGCTATGAGAGTTCTCTTAGTAACAACTTCAAGTGGTAGTTGTGAATGTAACTAGAATGTGTATGATTATGTTCATTCAAAGTGAAGAAATTGCTTGTGTATCATGTGCCAATGTCTTGATATATCTTTTTTTTAATATGCATTTGTTACATGCTCCAACCAACATAGCTTCTACAACAGGAGAACAAACGCTTGGACACTGTTTCAAACTCATGAAAGTTTAGCAAATGATTCATAGATTGACTGTGAATTAGATGTAGACCACAATGATGGTTCAAACATGGAAAAAATAGATGGTTGTTACCTATGATAGATGAAGATATTCAAAATGAAGAAAACGATGCATTCTAAATACTTTGAGTAGATTCAATTGCAAAAAAATATGCCTTTATCGTAAAGTGTTGATTCTAAATATTACAAAAAGTGGATTTTCTATTTAGTGTTTAGTTGATGTAATAATTTATGGATAGTAAACCAATCAAAAGATGATGATGCCTTTGATAGTCTTCCTTATATGTTATCATATGCATCTAGATATATTTGTAAATTTTTACTTGATTTTCTAAATCACCAATTTTTTATCATCATCTACGTAAACTTGGAATTGTTAAGCCTTCATTGTAAAAATCTGCTCCTTGTGATGATAAATCATGGATAAGGTTATGTTCTTTGGGTGGTAGAATATATGGCCGCTTTTGAGGAAGAGGGCCTTCATATCCTTGATTACAAAATTTAGCATGATTTTGAGGACAACCCTAA
The DNA here is from genome assembly GCA_020310875.1 of Ceratopteris richardii. Lineage (NCBI taxonomy): Eukaryota > Viridiplantae > Streptophyta > Polypodiopsida > Polypodiales > Pteridaceae > Ceratopteris > Ceratopteris richardii. The sequence goes on from CM035435.1 coordinate 56,091,618, forward strand.
TCTATACCTCCATTCTTCAGGTGATCATCCCAATATATATGTCGATGAAGAATATCTTTTAAAACAAAATTTGAATGAAATATAGTGTGATTTGATTATTGTTTGGTAATAAACATTCAACTTGAACAAAATGCTGAAGTAAATTTTTTTCTAATCCTTTATGTTGTAAGCCAAAAAGCTTTAATGGTATTGCGTCTTTCATTCTCCCTATAACTTGAAAGAGGAAATCACGAACAAAATGATTCGAACATAGCTTTCTACCTTCTTTCATTGATCATGGTTCTCTTGCTAAATCCTCTGGTTCTAAATCTTGTTGAAATAAAAAATGTTAAACCTAATCACATAAATTGAGCATTTTTTTAAGACAAAATCCATTGTGAATCAACATGATCAAGGTCGTTATTCATAACTGGTATTATTTCCATGTTTTACTTTCAAATCTTCAAAAAGAAACATTTATTTTCAATCATCAACATAATTCAATCCATATCATTGACATCATTCAATGCACTTCATTGACAATTTGTATTCCACATGATTCATGTCATTCAATCCACATAAATACATCATTCAATCAACATCGTTCACATCATTCAATCCGCATCATTCAATTGAATCCACATAATTCAAATGAATCCACATCATTCAATCCATTTGGTCCTTTCACATAAGAGGCTGGCACTTTCTCTATAAATGATGAAGTTCCTACTAATGTATAAGGGTAATGTTACATTCTTCAAGGATCATGAATTTAGAAGGCTCGTCTAGAGCAATTACAATTCTTTTTTAGATTTTGCAAGGGATACTAGGAAAAGAAAGTGACCCATTTTATTGAAAATTTTGGGGGCCTACTCTTCTTCTCTTCCTTCTTCTGCTTTCTTCTCCCTCTTGTGTTCAATCCTCTTAGTTCTTTGCAACACTTATGATGATCAAAAAACATAAAAAACAATCACATGAATACAAATCATACATATGTAAGAGACATATATGCATGATACACAATAAACATAACAATAAAATAGAAAAAAAATAACGGAAATCAATATAGAAGGGACGTCTATGACTGGTATGTTGGACAATAAAGCTCTATGAACTTTTCTAAAATGCGTGTATAAATGATTTTTTTTTATCTCTCTCTCTCTCTCTCTCTCTCTCTCTCTCTCTCTCTATATATATATATATATATATATATATATATATATATATATATATATATATATATATATATATATATATATTCTTTTTTTTGCATAGAAAACACTCTTCAATCAAAAGCGCTTTGGACAGAAAGCATTTCAATCAACTTTCAATAAAAAAATAAACTCTGATTTTTTGTTTGAAAGTATTCAAAAATTCTTGAATAAACCAATTATGTTCACTATTTTTTAATTATTCAATCAAATAAATGCAACATAGTGTATTAGTTGAAAACTTTAGAACCCCTCCATGCTCTCTCATGAAACCCACCTTTGGAATCCTTTTTTGTTGGTCTCCCTAATGGTGTAGCAACATGTATGCTTCACCATTTAACTCAAGTGACACCTTGACTAGCTTTTCCATTTCTTATGGTACCCCATAGTCTCATATTCTCCTTACAAGACTCTTTTGAAGGTAAAAGTCCTTTATTATTCTAGAGATGATCATGTTCTCTTCTTAGATTCTTGCCAAAGTTGCAACTTCCTAATATCTTTAAGTTTTTTGCACATATTCATTTTCAATGAAATGTATAAGTATATGCATTCCATCATGGTGCATCTAGAGAATTTGGGAGAGTTGAAGGTCTTCATATGCCTCTTACTTTGGCAAATTTGTCAAAATTGTATCTTTTGCTTAGATTTTCGAGTGATTTTATTTTTTTCTAATTTTCCATGCATTGATGTTGTTCAAGAGTGGTTTGTGGAGAAAAAAGGCTTTCATTTTATTGATCTAAAAAAGTATAAGACAAGTCAATTGGTCAAATCATGCCCTTCATCTTTCATGAAATCAAGAATTAAATATTGTGTATTTGAAAGTTTTCATGCAAATGAATGCTAGCCCTAAGATAGTGGTAATCCAATGGTTGTCATGTGTTAATCTCTTGAGGATTGGCACAAATACACCTCAACCTTTATATTGGATTTGATCATCCTATGGCGCAAAACAAAATGGACATATCCAACCATGCACTTTAGCTTACATCATCCATATGACCTTTTTATACAAGGACACCCAAATATAGGCATAGGCAATCGTATATGAGCCCTCAAATTTAGATATGATCGAGAGTCAATGTCAATTAATGGAGCTAAAACCTTGAGGATAAGATGTAAGCCATTTGATGCATGGAAAATCTTTAATAGAGAAATATTTGCACCATTCGAAAGTGTTTTCCATTTTTCCTTTGATTAACCCAAGGAAACTCACATTTTATTTAATTCCTAACCATCAATCAATATCTATCCAAGGTCCAAAAACAATGCCATATGTGCTTTACATTTCCAACTGTGGTTCTTTAGCCATATAAGACAAAAAGGTCAATTTATCGTTTAAGTGATTAAGCTTTTGATGATGTATCAAAAGCCTATTGGAGCAACTTTTGATGATGTATCAATTTTGTGGCAAATAAAGTGCCCCTTGAAGAGTACATTCTTCTCTTAATGGTGAGTGGATTCTATAAAATTAATGGAGAAAGCTATGCATGTGCATATGCAACCCACCTATGCCTATCCCCTTTGATACACGCTCAAATCACAAATAAAACTTGTTTGGTTTCGTGATGGCTATAATTTTCCTCCTTTTTAAGGAATAAAACCAACCAAATCATTCTCTCTTTTGGGAGAAGCTAGTACATGAATTCGGATAACTTATAGTTTGCATTGTTACAAAATCTATAAGCAATAACTAATGTAAACTATAATTGGAAGTTTTTCTCGGCTTTCAAGTGAATTTCAAAGCATTTTAGAGGCTAGAAAGTAGGAAAGTATGTCCATGTTAGAGGTGAAAATGTTTATGCCAAAAGATCATCAAAGACATCACTAATGCCATCTCTATAATTGTGTCAAGGTAGTTGTTGAAGATTTTTCTTCGCCAATATCAACCAAGCATTCTCCATTTCAACTTGTCTATAGATCATTGGGAAGCATGAAAGATAATATTTTCCATAATTTTTTTTGGAATCAGGTTCACAGAAAGGGGGGAGAGTGCATCCAATATCAGTAAAATTTCTCACTCAAAATGCACAAGAAAGCAAAAACATGAACTTTTCAAGAAGAGAAATCACACTTTACTTGATGCAGTTGTACAAGTGAGGTCTTGGCCTTTATGTGGCTTCTCACAAGACCATTCCTTTTTAATTTTTGAGAAATCCTAAAATAAAAATAAAGAACGCTAAAATATTCTATCTTGTAGGGTTTTGTGAGTGAAGACTCTTCCCTTCAATACAATGAAATGCTAGCAAAGCCTCAACTTTATACAGCTCTTCCATGAATTTCAGAGTTTTTTTGGGGGTCTCGCCATAGATGTGTAACACTCAGCAAACATCATTCAATCAACATATAGTCAACCTATTTGACATCACCTCAAGATTATTGATAACCTCTCCCATCTTTGCTTCAAGAAGACTTGTAGACCCATAGGGATGCCTAGAAGTCTATATACATATTATTCCTTGATAACTTGACAACCCTACCCCTCAATCTATTGAATTCTCATACTTTTGAGCATCAATACCACCATGTTCCCTTGCTTGATCTTGGATTTGATGCATTCAAAGCTTTTATTGACGAAATCTAATAACTCTCTATCATAAAAAACCCTATTGAAAACTCATTTGTTGGCAATATATGGGAAACTTTTAAGGTTCAATTGAAAATTTATATAAAAAAGTGCAATGTCCTTAATATCCCCTCTGAGGTCCTTTTCCTAAGAAAGATTGCTAAGCTTATCATTCATAATTTAGAAGGGTAGTGAGGATAGAGAGCATCCTTATTTGCTCAAGCACTTGATATCAAAGGTGTCCAAATGATTTTATAAATGTTTATTCAAATGATGAAATTTCCCACTAAGAAAAAAACCATGTATAGAAACTATCTTGTAAGGCTGAAGACTTAATGGGACTAAAGAATGATGTATTGCCAAACCATGAGTAGGCCTTATATAAGTTGATATTAACAAGTATGAAGTCGTGCTTAAATTCATTGGAGACTTTCATCCATAAAGACTCCAATAATGGGCATTTCCCTTGATGCAGCATTTATGATCATTACTAATCCATCTATTCATTTATATTTTAATCCTATTGTCCAAGATCCATGAAATATCTTATAGTTTTTATGTGATCTATCTTGAATTTTTTGTTTTTCTCTTTTTTTCTTTGTTGTGAACTAGACCGATGGCCCTCTTTCCTACTTACTTTGGGAGAGCAATAAATTTCATATCATTCTTTTGGAAAATATTTAAATGCTCCACAAACACTTCTTTGACGACATGAAGAAGTTTCTCATTGGATATCATAAATAAGCTTATGACATAGATTTTTGAGTGGTTTAGATAAATCTCAAATAGGACATCGTTTGATCATTCTCATGTAGGGCCAAAGTCTCAAAGGTAGACCTAAGTGTTTAGTGTCCATTTGAAAGGAAAAAATGGCCACCAGACACTTCTTTGTATATGTTCTTTAATAAAACATATAGTGGCTTGGTCAGACATGGACTAGAAGTTCGATCACACTTGTTACACTTAAGAAGTTTGTGTTCATGCTCCTCGTGTGCTGTGTTTTTCTGCGTGTTCTGCATCCTCTGAGCAGAGTACCATGTGCGATGGTCGGAGCTCAGATTTCTTCTATGAGGATATCGTCGTGGAGCTCTCAAAAAGGAGAGTGCACTGTGGTGCATCGCCATCAAAATACTTCATTGGTATCTGTTAGAAGAAACATGTTTTTAAAGGGAAATTATTTGTAAAAATGTCAAAAATTTGTAGAAATATTTATACAAATGATGTAAAACTGAGGAAGAGTCTTCCTCATGTAAATTAGAATCATATGTATTTTTTCTAGAATTTTTGGAAGCTCTTTGATAGCATATTTTTAGAATAGAAGGGAAAAGGACCAAAATTCAAGTGTGAAAAGGGACACTTTAAAAATTATAAAAGATAATTTCCTTTATTTTGAGAGGGTTGGTTGTATTATTTTTGCTATCCAAAGTAATGTGAAGAGCTCTCCTGCAAAAAATCGTGTTTTTTCCCCTTTCATGCTCTTTCTTTTGATTTGTTGAGTCTATTCTTTGTGTGATCCATGGAATTTGTGAGCTTCAGTTGTGCATTTCTGAGTAAGATGTATGAAGAGAGGTGATTCTCAGTGTATTGAGTAAGAAAGTGTAGAAAAACAAAGCTAGAAATGGAATTCACAGAATTTCCATTGTCTCGTCTGTGTGATACAGGTACTGTTTTTGAAATTTGACTTCATAATTGTATTCTACTATGGAAATGGCACAGTTTAGGCACAAAGATCACTGAAAATGCTATTGTAGAACTCAAGATAATCAAAACCCTAGATATTTCTCTCCTTCTTCATAATTTCTCAAAAAAACAATCATCTTAACTCTTATTCTTGGATTCCATTAACTAGAAGGGGTTGTGGTCTTGCTTGGCCTGTGAGGGTAGCTCTTGCATCGGGCATCTTTCCACATATTGTCTAAAGCTACGTCCTACGAGTCTAACTGTTTCCTGAGGGGTTTGTTTAAAGCTATGAATCAATGAAGACGTGTCATGCCTGATTCCACTTTTAGAGAATTCCGTGATGAATGACTCTAAAAAGTGATGGATGTCCCTAAATTACCGTTGTTGCAATGGTTGGAACCAAGTTAAAGCCGTGTTCTTTAACATTAGTCCAAATGCGTTATATTGTCTTCTACTTGTTCTGCTCGTAGCACTTGCTTAAATTCCGCTACATGGTCATAGGGATCTCCTATCCCGTCAAAGTAGTTTTTCATGGATTTTACTAACTGGGTGGGTCTTAATACCCTGGGGTGTTCATGTGGTCTAGGTAGAGGAAAATCATCTCTACCACCTGGTATTCTTGGTTCCCTTTGTCTTTCCACTATGTCCGTGTCTACGGTGGTTCTATCTCACAAATTATCTTATCTAAAATACGTCTTCTTTTTGAAAAACAATTGAGGTCACGTAGTACTCGTAAAGAGCTTTCTAACAAGCTATAAAGCTCAAAAAATGGACTTCGGATAAAATAGATATGAGCGTTCAGGCCCTCGGGGGTAAAAACTGATAAACAGGTTTTTCTCCAAATATGAGCTAAGGAGTCTCCTATGAGCTTAATGATCCAAAAGTTTTCAAAAAATAGCCCAAAATTTGCCCAAAAAATCAAACCCTAAAAATTGCGTTTGGGGTGGACAATCACAATGGTCTGCAACAATCGTGACGGTCTGGGACCGTCGCGATGGTGTAGATGAACCGTCGCGATGGCGTGGAGCGTGAACTGTCGCGATGGTCTAAATGTGAGCAATTGCGATAGTCTGAATGAACCGTCGCAATGGCGTGAAGTGAACAATCGCGATGGCGTGAAAATGAACCGTCGCGATGGTCTAATCGACGAGCAATCATGATGGTGTTGGTCAACAATCAACGAGACAATCGCAATGGCGTGAGCCCATCGTGATGGTCACGAGGCACGATGGCATGAGCCAATCGCGATGGTTCAAATTTCGAGGCGTCGTGATGGTCTGAGGGTATCGTCGCGACGGTCTGAGAGTATCGTCGGGATGGTCTAAGGGTATCGTCGCGATGGACTAGCTTGTCACGTGGCAACGTCGGCGCGATGGCATGGGCCAATCGCGATGGCGTGGGGTCGACGGGATCGTCGCGATGGTCAAGGACCGTCGCGATGGTTCAAGTGAACCGTCGTGATGGCGTGAGACCGTCGCGATGGTCTGGTGAGCCGTCGCGATGGCATGAGCCAATCGTGATGGTGTGACGCAATTGCAATGGCGTGAGCCAATCACGATGGTCCACCAAACTATGAATTTTTGCAAAGCATTTGTGGATTCGTGTATGCGCTGGTGTCACCTACCTTGTGGAGAACTCGCTTACCAAAAATGTCGAAGTTGACAGACCATCGCGATGGTCTGACACACGGGGCAAAAATCTGACAGAAAGTACATTTTTACCTTTTGGAATCTTTCCTGATGCTCTGGAGCTCTGTACTTGCAACAAAACTCAAAAACACAAAAGTACATGCAAGCACAAAAGCTCTCTCTCTCTCTCTCGCATGCACAAATGAGGGGAAATGAGGAGAATGGGTGGATATGGTGAATTTTCTTATTTTTTTGGAGTTGAAGATGATGATGTGGTGATGAATATGGAGTGTGGGGGAGGTGAAAAACACTAAAAACTAACTAAAAACAACAACAAAAACTGAAATTTTTACCTTCCAACGCCACTTCTTGCTATACTCTTACCATCACACATTCATCCTAGACTTGATCCCCGGCAACGGCGCCAAATTTGGTGTTGCTCTAGCACAATGGTGAGAACCACGTTAAGAAGCTCCACCTCCTCAATGTCAATCCGCCGAAGAGATAGAAGTGATATGAAGATCGTGAATGTGAGATGTAGTGAGAGTGAAGGTGAGAAGCATAGAGATGCACACATACATACACACACACAACAAAGAGACAAGCAAGACAGAATGGAAGGTAGGAAATCAACCCTATTACTCAAGAACACTCTTACAAGCTCAAAATAGCTCTAAGCTCTTCTCTACTCAAACAAGCTAACCTCAAAAATGAGCTCTCTAGCTCTTTTTATAGATTGTAGACTAGTTTTGACCAGTTTCACATCTAGTGACCGGCATAGTTAAAAAATAGGTTCTAGGTGCTATTTGGAGGGGTAAACGATGTCTTAAAATAGCCAAAATTGGTAGGATTGTTATACCTAATCTCTTCAAGCTCGAGGACTCCTCGGATTGCACAAAATGGAGCTATAAATTACAAAAAGGGGTTCTCTATGTTACATATGGTACAAAAGTGATGAAAATCATTGTTGGAGGTTTTGAAAAGTATTTATAAAACATAATTCTTTGAAAAAATGATTCGACTGACTCCCTGCTTCTTCGTTATGCTCTGTCTTCACATGCTTCCGCGTCTTCTATGCCTCTGGCTACTGCCAACAACCCCCCCAGGCTCGCTTAAGTGTGGCAATAGCTTGTCACTAAGCTACACTCTTGTGGTTTTTGAAAAAGGGGAAAGACTAAGGTTAACATTACCTTGAACATGTTTTGGTCCCTCAAAGCTTCATTCTTTTCTTTCAAAGCCTATTTTTGAAGCATTTTTGGGGTGATTTTTGGAGCCATTTTGGAGTACTTTCGTGCATAGGTCTCTTCACACAGGTTCAAGAACATCAACAAGTGTGTTCCTTGTATTTCCCTGAAAATAAATATTCACCTTTTTTGTCGTGTTTTCAAACACACTCGTAAAACTATAGTTTTCTCGAAAGCCACTACAAATTTACACAGGTTTTTTAACCTAAACAACAGAGTTGATAGACACTTGCAGGTGTTGTTGCCTAGCTTTTGGGGCCTCCACTGATGATCTCCAACAATCCCCTAAACACGCGCAGTGTTCACGCACGGAATGATGCTGCATTCTATCCCAACCACGGGTCCTCTACCTCTTTTGTTGTACCTACAAGGATTTCACCTCCTTCCCATTTAGCCACACCTCATATCTCGCCTCATATCTTGATTGACTCGGCCTCCACATCCAATCCCCATCGGCAACCTCCTGCTAAGAATCCTGGAATTTCCCAATCCCATTCTCCATCTCATCAAAATGAAACTGCCACAAATAATCCAGCCCCACTACATCCAATGCACTCCCATACGCACTCTCCTGTCCCTGCTATTCATCCTACATACATCTCCCCCGTTCCTACCACAATCCCTCATACAATATCGACTCCATCCACTCGTCCAATCAATTCCCATGCCCATACCGCCAATCCTCCATCTCCATCGATACCCCTGCCTATGCACCAAACCATCCAGCATATGCAACACACCATCCCACAAATTCCTCTGATCACCCTTCTAATGTCCCTTTGTTTCTCAATCTACTCCACGATGCTAGTGTCGTTGCGGTAGGCGGTGCTAATGCCTCCCGAGAATCCCTTGATTTCATCTTAGCAGTGGCAACCATTCATCAACAATATATTGCAACAATTGATCACATTAGTAGGCTCACCACATCTCAATGGAAATCCCTCCAAGATTCAGTGCGCTTGCTACAAGAGGAAAGAGATTGGTATCGCGATGTAGCAGATTCAGCAACTCAAGCTCTAACAGAGCTCCAGAATTGCTATTCCATGGGTCTCTGTGGCAGCGCGGCATGTCATCGTATTCGGAGAGAGAGGGATCAAATTCGAAGTTTTATGAGCAACCTCACAGTCATGCTCGAACAAGCCTCGGTCCCCCCACCTTCTTCTTCAACTCCATCGGTTGATCACCAGGCTGATCCACCTTCTCTACAGTCAGGCCCATCACACCCTCCTACCAATCCTTAATTTTGTCTCTCTGCTATGACCCTTGCCATCTTTATCTCCTTTCACCTCACCCTAATAATTACATATTTAGATAGTCCTGAGCACTGATGATTCTCAACAATAATTGCACAACCTTATCTATTTACTTTTTGGATATCCTACGTAATAAAGAAATCCCTTATCTCGTCTCCATTGGATCTTTTGTTCATATCTTTTGTTTGTAGTCTCTTCAGGACGGAGAGTACAGACGATGGTGGGCATCTGTTCATCTGGCCAATAGCTAGCAGCAAGTGTTAAAGCCAAGTGATAAAGGGCAAATGTCAAAGTGATGCACATGTTGAGTAAATTGATCAAGCGATGCACATGTGAAGTAAAGATTGCAGTGTATTTCTAAGGTTCCAAAAGGTTCCAAGGGTTTTAAGATATTCTACGCGTAGAAGGAAACACAAAAGTCTAAACTTGTCTCATCTACATTTTTATTTGGTCATTTGATTTGGTCACTAAAGGACAAAACAAGGATTTGGCTAAGCTGGACACATTGGAAGACAATCTTGGAGGCAAGAAAAGTGAGCACCAAGATACTCTGGCAGTTAGGAGCGTACGTGAACTGACACTAAAGGGAAGGCAATGCATTATTCTTGGGAGACTAACAAGGTGAATATAGTCTACACCAGGAGAGAGAAAAAAAGAGACATATAGTGAGTGTGTGAAGCAGAGAAGTGAAGTGAAAGATAGGCAAGAAGAGTGACTTAGAAGTGTGCAGAGAAGTACTAAGCCATGCAACCAAAGGTCAGAAAGTCCCATTGAAGTTGTGCGCGTCGACAAAAGGTGTCCATCCCTCCCCCTATTGGAAGCTTGAGTGCAAGGTGTGCACAAGTGCAAGCTCTTGGACAAAGTGGAGGTCTGGTGCAAAGAAGGTTGGCGGCAGCAAGAATGTTGGGTATTTTGTACTTATTGATTGTGCACCCTTTGAGATTTCGCACAGAGAGTAGTTAGATTATGTTGTACATCATTAATGTAGTTTTTCTCCTTATGATCAATCTATAGAAGCTTTCAGTGTTGTATCCTTTTTCTTATCTTTCTCCCTTCTCCTACAAACACTCAAGTCCCTTTCTGTGCAAGAAATCCTCAACAAGCTCATACTTGATTTATTGGCAAGGCTTCATAAGATCAACCTCTTGTAAAAAGTTCTTCACATTTACCTTTGTAAAAGTGGTACACATCCACGTGGAGTTAGGAAGCTCTAAAATCATGGCTCATTTGGTTGTTGAGTGATGAGGGAATCTATCCTATACTTTAGGATTTACCTTTTTGGATAGATCTTTGAATTTGAATTCAAACTTTGGCTCCAAGTACAACTATAATAAGAGAATCAAATTCTGCATGTTATCTCAAGCTCATGAGATGATTTTGAAGAGATTCATTATGAAGTGAAAGCTCATCTCATAACTTATTCACCTCTCACACATTGAGCAATGTATGATTGCCAATGACATTGTATTTGTATATGATTTAATACATATATGATTATTACATTCTCATCTCACTTCTTTGTTATAACTCCATCAAAAAAGTGATTTTCTTAGAGCTTGTTCTCAGCGCATGATTGATCATTTGTCATGCTTTAACAGGTGGTAGATTCAGCATATTGTCTATTACATGACTACAAAGTTTCATTGGCACTTCTTTTCTAGATCCTGAGATATTAACACATCTTTGCTCACTGGTCTGTTGACTGTTGAACCCCGAAATTGTCGGGATGGTCTTATGATTTGCGAAACATCTTTATATGTGTGTAGTCCATCATTTTTTATGAAATCACTCATGATTGATAGCTTACTAAGCTAATTAGAGTTTCCCAAAAGGAATTAAACCAATTGCTACATTGCTGAGAGAATTGTTCAAAACACTAAACGGGTGTAGGAACAAAAATAGCAAGTTTCTTGATCTTGGATCAACTCCAACCTATCTGTTTTGATCCATTGATTAGTGGATCATGTTCCAAACAAAATATATGATTATTTGTGATCATTAGCTAGCTAAGGAGGCCCACTACACTCTCCAATAATCATTATTATTAGGTATGAACTAGGATCTAGCAACACCACTTCATCTCTTGTGACTATCCACCATCTCCTCCTACAGTAGTATGAGAGCAACAACAAGCAAGATGGGAGATGGATTTCCATCCTTCACTCACAAATTGGACGAAAACAACTATTGAGCATGTCACTAAGGATGCAAGCCTTCCTTCAAGGGAGAAGTCTATATGGATAGATCTCAAGAGATGAAGAAATGCCAATCTTCAGGAGCAAGCATCAACCTACAAGGGAAGAGCAAGAAAGGTTGACCACATGGTGTGCAAAGGATGCTCTTGCCAGATCATATCTACTAAACTCAATCTCTGATTTCTTGTTACCACACATTAGGAATTGCAAGACGTCCCAAGAGACTTGGGAAGTACTCTCATCATATTTCTCCTAAAATACAAGAGCTAGGAAGAATCAGTTATGGATGGAATTTACAACTCTAAAGAAACAACCAAAGCAAGGAGTGGCTGATTATGTAACCAAGATGAAAGATGTGGCTGATTAGCTTGCAAGCATTGGAGAGGAGATAGAAGAAGAACACATAGTAAGGCACATCATTAATGGCATCAAAGCTGATGACAAGAGGAGTCATTCGCCATAGTGATGGACCTCTACATGGATATGCAAATACCAGACCTCAACACCTTGATGGGGCAACTCTTCACCCATGAGACAAAGCTCAACAAAAATGGTGACAACTCTAGAGGTAATCAATCTTCTGCCCTTTATACAGATAAGAATAAAGTTAATTATAAAGGTAAAAGTAAGAAGAATGAAGAAGAGGCTAGTACCTCTCAAGATAATTATGCAAGAAGAGGAAGAGGTGCTAGAGGAAGGGGCAGAGGAGGAAAGCAAGGTAGGGGGAGATCCTACAACAATTCACCTTGCAACATTTGTGGTCTTACCAACCACATCACAGAAGAATGCTTCAAGAATACGGAATCAAAGGGGAAGAGGCTTCCATAGAGTCAACTATGGACAATCCAAAGGTAGATACAACAATGGTGGAGGCAACTATAACCATAACTACAATCAAGGCTACAATAACAACAATCATCAAGGAGGTTTTAGAGGAAGAAGGAATTACAACAACTATACTGAATACCAAGAAGATTCACTTATCATCATGAACATGACATCCAAGAAAGGTAAAGATTATGAGAATCTTTTCTATATTGATTCACGTTGTTCCAATCATGTAGCTTGGAATGTAGCTTTATTATCTAATCTTGAAGAGCCCAAAGGGAAGCATGAAGTACAGACAGGTGATGATACTAAACACTTAGTCAAGCAAATTGGAAATGTCAAAACATCTGATGGTAGCATGAACCTTTTGAGTAAAGTTCTGTATGTGGCAACTATAACCAAGAACCTAATTAGTGTTGGGCAGATTGTTGAGAAAGGCTTACAGGTCAGATTCACTAAGCATGGAGCATATGTGGAAGACCCTCAACAAGGCTTCAAAAGGATTGCTAAAGGTGAGAAATCTGGTAGATTATTCACATTTGAGATTGACGACACAAGGAACATAGCACTATTCAATTATAGAGATTAAACCCTATCTGAGTTAGAAATATGGCACAAAAGGCTAGGACACATAGGAAAAAGAACTCTAAAGCAAATATGCAAGGACCAAAGTGTGCTTGGCATTCCCAATGTGATCAAGCAACATATGATATACAAATGTGGAGCATGCCAATTTGTCAAAGCTCATAGTCAACCATTCAATAGGAAGGGATACATTCATGAAGACTATTTGGAGCTTGTACACACTGATGTGTGGGGTCCTAGCAAAGATCCATCAATCTCAGGTTCAAGGTACTATGTTTCATTTATTGATGATTATAGTAGATGGAAAATCCTTTACTTCATGAAACATAAGGATGAGGTATTTACATGTTTCAAAAAGTACTTGGCATTAGTTGAAAACCAAACAGGAAGGAGCTTGAAGAGGATCAGATCTGATGGAAGTGGTGAGTATTTTTCACATGAATTTGATTCATTTCTATAGGACAGAGGCATAAAGAGGGAATTAACAACAAGATATACTCCTAAATTGAATGGAGTGGCAAAGAGAAGGAATAGGTTAATTGTTGAAGTTGTTGGGTCTATGTTGAATGAGAAGAAGCTACCTAATTACCTATGGACAGAGGCTGTTTCCATAGCCACCTACTTGATCAATAGGCTCCCATCCAAATACTTGGATGGTATGAAATCATATGAAGCATGGAATGGCAAGAGGCCCTCATTGCACCATTGCAAAATATTCGGGTGCATTGCGTATGCACACATTCCTTCACAAATTAGAGGGAAGCTTGACCCTAAAGCTGAGAAATGTATATTCATTGGGTATGATCAGAACCAAAAGAGCTATAGGCTATACAATCCTAGTAAGAAAACATTTATAGTTAGTAGGGATGTAGTAGTATACAATCCAAGTATTCAAGTACCACTCAAGTAGCAAAAGATGCAGTTAACCGCATGCCAATGCTTGACACTTGGGAAATGCATAACCTTGCTCATCTATAAGATAGAAAACTCAATATCTGGCTGAGTAATACATAAGTAAATCAAGCATCCAACAACCTACTGATATAGAACAACATCAAATGCATCTCCAACATCATGAAGACTCAATCACAGACTTGTCCCCATAGGAGTAGCAATAGATTTGCAATCTTGAAGGCCAAAACACTACAATAATGTGTCAAAATATTTGGTTTGACACAAAGCTATTCTACCATCAACTTGCATAAACTAGATGCCCAAATAATGATGCAAATGCCCCAAATCTGACATCTCAAATGAGGCATGCACATCAGCCTTAAAATGAGCAATATGCTTCTTTTCATGTCTAGTAAGAAACATGTCATCAAGATACACAACAATGATCAAAAGCACATCATTTACATGCTTAACATATAAGGTGCTCTCAATTGGACTATTCTCAAAACCATGTGCAATCAAGTAGGCATGTATCATTTCATACCAAGAACGTGGTGCTTGTTTCAAACCATATAACACCTTTTTCAACCTGCACACTTTGTTTTCATGCCCTTTTTTGCACATCATGTAAATCTGCATCAGAAATGGAATAATCTACATCATCACATGAAACATGTAAGGGCTGAGAACTTGCCTCATTAGGACCAACACTAGACTATCCACATGTATAAGGAGGCAGCAATGTGTCATACATGTCTTTGGAGCTAACGGATGTCTCTGTAGTACATGAAAGTAATTTCTGAATAGCATCTTCCACAAAAACAACATCATGCCTTTGCTTTCAGAACCATACCCAACAAAAATATGTTTCACTACGTCCTAAGAGAATTGATCATGAAGATCATCCACTTCTTGAATAGGAGGAAAGTTCGTGCTCTCCTTGGCACACTTCTCCTCTTGTATCTCTCCTAAGAACTCTTGGGATTAGTGGTCTTCAACGGAAGGAATTCCATCATCCATATAATTAGGAACGTAAGCTTCATGTGATGGTAAGCTTATTCTATCACTTCCACTAATATGAGCCTCTGGTATAGCTATGGTCTTTGGTTTAGCTACCAACTACTCTATCCTCTCCAAAAGTCCTTTGAAATGTAAATGTGTCTTCATTAAGTTTTTCTGATTAAAAAGGTGTCTACATCCAACATAGTATGAGCTAATCCTACCATTTTAACAAAAATCTTAGTGCTTTCAACCTCTGAATCCACTCAGGGGTAACATTTATGTAACTCAACCACATTTTTCCCTTCTTATATTCAATCCTAGTAGGCTTTGAACATCATGTCTAGGTCTTCAAGAGTATGATCTCCTAAGAGTGAGCTTACTCTAGGTGGTGGTAGGATGGATGGTCATGTTTGATGAGGTAGATTTGAAGGTTTTGGTGTTTTAGACGTGATCTTAAATATCTTTGTTTTTTTTTTCTCAAGGCTCTCTAGGTGGTGGTAGGATGGATGGTCATGTTTGATGAGGTGGATTCAAAGGATAGCCGAGAGATAATGAAGAGACAATTGTCCTTTCTAGCCCATTGTCCCTTCATTCTCTCTCAACTATCCTTCTAATATCTTGTTCTTTTTGTATCTATACTTTTTGAATCACTATCCTCTGACTTCGTCTCCTAATGTACACCTAGAGTCTTTTGTGGAGCATGTGCTCTAATGAGTGCTTGTATAGGGACAATATTCATCAAACTGGCATTGGGTTCCATGATCAAACCAATGCATAGTTAACTTGTCCTCAGGTTTTACATGCTTCTTGTCCTTGAGTGCTAGCATCTACCAAGTAAAGGTATTCTTCTTCTCAATCACAAAGGGGCTCCATGATGACGGATTCATCGTCCTCATCACTAGCTTCCATTATTACCGACATACTAGGTTCACACTCTTCAATGATTGGATTGAACATGAGGGGCTCTATGATGAATATTGAGATTTCATAGCCATCTTCCTCACAATGGGATCTCCACTGTTCCTCATTTACAACTATGTACATTGTGGCTAAGATCTATGTCTAACCATGGGGTTCAAATTCCTTGTCTGGTAATACCATATGTGCATAGGCTAGTTCTTGAAAAGATCTAGGGTTTTCATTAGCACCTAAGTTTCTAGCTTCATATCTCTTATCGTCTTCTACTACAACCTTACACATCTGTAAGTGCATATATTCATGCATCCATGAAGAATCCAATCCTATGGAATGCATTGATTCTATCTAATCTACTACTTTATGGACTATGTTCCATTGCAAGGGTGGTACACCTCTATGAGAGTAGTCCTTGAGATTGGCCTTTGTATTTACACCTAACTGTTGTAAATACAATGAATTGGCTTCCCAATCTTGCGCTACCTGCAATTGCCTCATGAATGGCCTACCTAAAATCATCTCATAAACATGATTCTTTCCAAAATCACATATGGCAAAAAGTATCTTCAAAATCTACACCACAAGTAGTGAGAGATATCCCTTCTAGTAATTTGAGGGGCTTCCCAATATGTCCCTTTTCCATTTACAATTTCATTCTAGTTGGTATGAGAGATGGCTTTTGTTGGGAGAGATGGATGGATACGTCAAGGAAGTGAGGTGGTAGTACTAAAGCCTGCTTTGTACCTACCCTAAATCACTTCAGAGTTTGATAGTAGGACCTTATAGCTTGAAACTTACACCAAGAAAGTGCCTATGTACTTTGGAGTAGATACTTGAACCAATTGAATCAGAACAGACTACTTCACAAATAGCTAGTGTCATAAACTTGCTATTTTTGTCTAGACACTTGCTAGTTCTTTTGCTTAGTGCTCACAGTATAGTAGCAATTGATTAAATTCATTTTTAGGGAACTTAATTAGCTTAGATAGCTAGTGATTACAAGTGGAATCATCTAAAATGATAAACCATATGTTGAGAAATCAATTTAGCAATCCAAGGCTTATCCCCAACTTTTTAGGGACTGAAGAGTAGATGACTAATGAGCAGTTTGATGGTGATTTCTCCCAAATGGATAAACCAAATATAATGAAACTTTGGGAGCATAAAATAGACTTCAATCTGGTTCCCAAAAGCTATAGATCATGCAAAGTGATTGAGAAATCACTGAGATATGATCAACCAAAGTTCACTATTCTGAGTAGTCATAGCAAAGACGTAGACAAAGATGATCAAAGAAGTATATGTATAATAGCACATGATTATACAAGATCATTGGCATGGAAATGATGCACAATGATAGTAGTCTAAGTGAGCTATGGTGTAAGACACTTAGCTACTGCAAATGATGATGAAAAAGACTATCAATCAGGCTCATAGGCCGTGAGTTTTACAAGATCTTTTATAAGAGATCCATTTCTCAAGTTTGAATTTGAATTTCAAACTTGGCTCCAACTAAAAGTATCTCCTCTCATCTAGGAGATATTCTCTCAATCTAAAGTTGTAACCAAAATTCTTTCTAACTCCACGAGTTGTAGCCTTTTACAAGATTCTCTCAATAATTTATCCTTTTACAAATGGTAAATGATCCAATGCTACAAGCAATGGTTCACATTCTTCATCAAGTAGTTGCACGTATTTTCTTCCATGCCTAGCCAAATGTGAAGGCTTGAACATTTTCACCAACAGCTCCTCCTCAAGCCAAAAATCTTGGCTTGCACTTCTTCATGAATCCTCTTGAATGCCCTGCAATCCAATCAGGGTTTTAAACATGCAAAGTTTTGTACCATCAAGTGCTTTGGTTAACAAACCTGCACATTGCATATTTGTGGATACATATGCAAGCTGAATCTCTTTGTTCAATAGCTTCTCTCTAACATAGTGATAGTGCACTTCTATATGCTTGGTTCTTGCATGATAAATGGGATTGGCTGCAAGATGCAAAGAACTACTGTTGCCACAAAAGATCATAAGTGAATGAGTGTGAAGTCCCAATCTGAGTAGAGCAATGTAATCCAAATGGCTTCTTGTGTAGCATTTGCTAATCCCCTCTATTTAGCCTCTGTTGAAGATAGAGCAATAAATATCCAGAAGTACTCCTTCTATCATCCTTACATCCTGCCCAATCTGCATCTGAGTATAACTTAATGTCCAAATTTGATGTGCATGGGAGTAAAGACTTTGGTTTTGAGTACCTTTGAGATATTTCAAAATCCTTTTAGGAGCTTCCAAGTGAGGTGCTCTAAGTTTATGCTTAATGTTGCATAGTTAAGACTTCCAAGTATGCTTTGGTATCCTACAATGTCTTCAAGCAAATCAACTTCATGAGCACTCATTTTATGATTTACCTCCATAGGGGTGCTAGCTATCTTTGCATTTTCCAAGTGGAACTTCTTCAACATGTCCTGCACATATTTCCTTTGAGTGATATAAATTCCAGAGTTAGTGTAGACTAACTCAAGTCCAAGAAAATACTTCAAAAACCCTACACCACTGATTTTGAACTCCTGCATCATCTGGTTTTTGAGTTGTTTGATGCCATTGGCATCACTACCTGTCAGAATGATGTCATCAACATACACACACAAGTATATCATTTCTGAATTACTCCTCTTGACAAACAGAGAAGAATCTACTTTTCTCATCATGAATCCTTGATCTTGAAGGTAGGTTGTTAACATATGGTTGCATGCCCTAGGTGCCTGCTTCAGACCATAAAGATATTTGTTCAATTTGCACACATGATTTACCTTGTTTGGGTCTTCATATCCAGGAGGTTGAGCCATATAAACATCCTCTAAAATCTAGCCATTGAGAAAGACATTTTTCACATCTAGTTGATACATATTCCAATTTCTAAATGCAGCTACATTTACTCTGATGGTTGGCATTTTAGCCACAGGTGAGAAAGTTTCTTCATAATCTACTCCTTGGGTTTGTGCAAAACCCTTAGCCACAAGTCTAGATTTATACCTATTTATGGATCCATTTGAGTTTCTTTTGATTTTGTAAATCCATCTAGAACCAATTACCTTCATTGATGCCTTCTTGGGTACTAGCTCTCAAGTTTCATTATCTTGGAGTGCTTCTATTCCTTCATCCATAGCTTCTTTCCATTCTGCTTTGGGAATTGCTTCTCATATGAAGAAGTTCTTCAAGTGATGAATCCTTAGCAAGATAAATGGAATGCTTAGTAACTAAAGAAGTATCATACCCATATCTGATTGGCTTCTTACTGTCTCTTTGTGATCTTCTCAAGGCTTGGTTGGATGATTCAATTATGTCTTCCAACCTCTTGATCTTGGCCTTTCCTTTTGATTTCCATGCTTTGAACTCTTCCAAGTTGATAGTGTCCTCATCATCTGATTTGATGTCTTCAATTGTGCTTGGCTCCTCCTTGGTAAGGCTTGGAAATTCCTCTTCCAAGTCCTATGGCAATTTGACCTTCTTGCATTCACTTTCAAACCAAGAATCATTCTCATCAAACACAACATCTCTACTAACCATAAATCCTTTGTTGGATGGATTAAAAAACCTGCATCCTTTCTGATTTAAATCATACCCTATGAAGATGCATTTCTCTGCCTTAGGACCTAGCTTACCTCTGATTTGAGATGGAACATGCACATAAGCAACACTTCCAAATATTCTACAATGATCAAGTGATGGTCTCCTACCATGCCATGCCTCATATGGGGTCATCCCATCAAGTGACTTGAAGGGTAACCTATTAATAAGTTAAGTGGCAGTAGAAACACTCTTTGCCCACAAGTAATTAGGCAACCTTTTTTTCATTAAGCATTGATCTAGCTGCTTCCACAATCAATCTGTTCCTCCTCTCTACTACTCCATTTTGCTCATGAGTATACCTAGTAGTAATCTCCCTTTTGATACCTCTGTCCTGCAAAAATGCATCAAATTCATTGGAGAGGTACTCACCTCCTCCATGTGACCTTATCCTCTTTCGGCTTTTTCTTGTTTGATTTTCCACAAGTGCAAGATACTTCTTGAAACAACTGAATACTTCATCTTTATGTTTCATGAAATACAAGATAGTCCACCTACTAAAATCATCAATGAATGACACATAGTACCTTGAGCCTGAAAGTGAAGGATCCTTGCTTGGTCCCCACACATCTATGTGGACAAGTTCCAAATAATCCTCATGCATATAGCCTTTCTTTGTAAAGGGTAACCTGTGTGATTTACCAAACTGGCATGCACCACATTTATAGATCATATGTTTCTTGGATACATTAGGTATCCCAAGTACATATTGATCTCTACATATCTACTTCAAGGTTCTCTCACCAATATGCCCTAATATTTTGTGCCAAATCTCTAACTCAGACAAAGCTTGATCCTTATAATTGTAAAGTGCAATGTTTCTAGTATCCTCAAGCTCAAATGTAAATAATCTACTTGTTTTCTCTCCCTTAGCAATTCTCTTGAATCCATGTTGGGGGTCCTAACCTGCAAACCCTTTTCCACTATTTGTCTAACACTCATTAGATTCTTTGTGATAGTAGGTACATAAACAACTCCGCTCAATAGATTCCTATTCCCATAAGAAGTTTTAAAATTTCCTACCTTGACCACTGAATTCTTGGTGTCATCACGTGTCTACACTTGGTGCTTTCTCTTGGGCTATTCAAGATCAGAAAGGAGAGCTACATTGCCTGCTACATGGTTTGAACAACGTGATTCAATATAGAAGAGGTGCTCATCATTCATACCTTGTTTTGAAGTCATGTTCATAATGAGAAGAGAATCTTCTTGATCCTCTCTATAATTGTTGAATTATTTGCTTGATTTGTATCCTCCTTGATAATTGTTGTTGTAATTGTTGTTGTAGCCATGGTTGTATCCTTGATTATGGTTGAATCTTCCTCTTGATTGTGTGTAGCCACCTCTTTGAAATCCTCTTCCTCTCTGGTTCTTGAAGTTCTTATAGCACTCCTCTGTTGTGTGATTAGATAGTCCACATATATTGCATGGGGAAGAGTTGAAGGGTCTCCCCCTACCTTGCTTACCTCCTCTGCCTCTTCCTCTTGAGTTCGTACCTCTCCCTGCATAGTTAGCTTGAGAAGTAGTACCTTCATCTTCAACGTTCTTGCTCTTTCCTTTATCTTAAATCTTCCCTTTATCTGTATAGAGGGTAGAAGAATTGTTACTTCTTGATGGTTCTCCATTTTTGTTGAGCTTGGCTTCATGGGTAAATAGTTTTCCCATGAGAGTGGTAAGATCTAGAATTTGCATATCCATGTAAAGGTCCATAGCAGTTGTGAAAGCTTCCCACTTATCATCTGCCTTGATGCCATTGATTTTCTGTCTCACTATTTTCTCCTCTTCAATCTCCTCTCCTATGCTTGCCAACTAATCAACCACATCTTTTACCTTCGTCACATACTCTGAAACATTCTGCTTAGGTTGCTTTCTTTGAGTAGTAAACTCAATCCATAATTGATTTTTTCTAGCTCTTATATTGGAAGAAAAATATGAAGATAATGTATCCCAAGTCTCTTGGGAAATTTTACAATTCTTGATGTGAGGAAGAAGGAAGTTAGAAATAGAGTTAAGTAGATATGACCTTGCTAAACCATCTTTGGCACACCATGAGTTGAGTCTTTCAAGCTCCTCTCTTGTAGGTTGACCTTTGCTTCTGAATATGGGCATCTCCTCATCTCTTGATATGTATCCATAGAGACTCCTTCCTTGTCAATAAGTCTTCATCCTCAAGGACCATGCTGGATGATTATTCATGTCCAATTTATCAATAAAAAAAGGAAAACCATCAGTCAACTTTAGCTCCATATGGGAAACTTGCTAAAGCCAAGAAAGTGAGGTGGTACTGCTAAAGCCTGCTTTGTACCTACCCTTAATCACTTCAAAGTTTGATATTAGGCCCTGCTTTGTACCTACCCTTTTTACCTTAACTTGCTAAAGCCAAGAAAGTGAGGTGGTACTGCTAAAGCCTGCTTTGTACCTACCCTTAATCACTTCAAAGTTTGATATTAGGCCCTTTTAGCTTGCAAATGACATCAAGAAAAAGCATATGTACTTTGGAGTAGATGCGTGAACAAATTGAATCAAAACAGACTACTTCACAAATAGCTAGTGTCACAAAACTTGCTATTTTTATCTAGATACCTGCTAATTCTTTTGCTCAGTGCTCATAGTACAGTAGAAATTAATTAAATTCCTTTTGCAGGAACTTAATTAGCTTAGATAGCTAGTGATTACAAGTGGAATCATAAAAAATGATAAACCATGCATTGAGAAATCAATTTAGCAATCCAAGGCTTACCCCCGACTTTTTAGGGACTAAATAGTAGATGACTAGTGAGGAGTTTGATGGCAATTTATCCCAAATGGATGAAACAAATGTAATAAAACTTTGGCAGCATAAAATAGATGTCAAGTTGGTTCCAACAAGCTATAGATCATGCAAAATGGTTGAGAAATCACTGAGATATGGTCAACCACAGTTTACTATTTTGAGTAGTCATAGCAGAGAAGTAGATAGAGATGATCAAAGAAGTATATGTATTATAGCACATGATTATACAAGATCATTGGCATTGAAATGATGCACGATGATAGTGGTCTAAGTGAGCTATGGTGTAAGACACTTAGCTACTACAAATGATGATGAAGAAGACCATCAATCAGGCTCATAGGCCGTGAGTTTTACAAGCTCTTTTATAAGAGATCTTTTTCTTAAGTTTGAATTTGAATTTCAAACTTGGCTCCAACTAAAAGTATCTCCTCTAATCTAGGAGATATTCTCTCAATCTAAAGTTGTAACCAACATTCTACCTAACTCCACAAGTTGTAGCCTTTTACAAGATTCTCTCAATAATTTATCCTTTTACTAATGGTAAATGATCCAACGTTACAAGCAATTGTTCACATGCTTCATCAAGTAGTTGAACATATTTTCTTCCATGCCTAGACAAATGTGAAGGCTTGGACTTGCACCAATAGCTTTCCCCAACCTTTCCATAGGGAAGTGGTGGCAATAGCAAAACATGCTCCCGAATCTTAAATGGATTTTGTTGTGTAGCCCTAATACGTGATAGGCAGATAAGTGTTTCTTTCCTCTCCTTTGCTCATATGTTAGGTATTTTGCATACTTTCCTTTGTCAACTTGCTTGAGAGTGGGAATTAACATCTTCTAGTAGTTGGTTAGATACATGCTTCCACAAAGTTTTAATTTTAAGTAGATCCTCTAAGGTGAGACGGCACTCCACTTTAGTGTTCTTCACTACTTTAGTGTTCCTAGGTAGAAATGATTCATAATTTTTAACCATGAGTATGGGGTTTCTCATTTGAATAGACTTAGATTCCCATGGGCCTTTAAACTGTGGCAATTTGTGTAAATAATTGGATTCAAAGTCTAATCTTTCACTTGATTGTATTTCCTCTTTCTCTTTGTATATGGAGGGAACGTCCTGGGGCAATTGATCATAAAGATCATCCAGTATGCATGTCTATGTATGTATGCATGTATGTGTATGTATGCATGTGTGTGTATGTATGCATGTGAGTGTATGTGTGTTTATATGTGCATATGTGTGTGTATATGCATGTGTGTGTATGCATGTGTGTATGTATGTATGCATATGCATGTGTATGCATGTGTGTGTATGTATGCATATGAGTGTATGTATGCATGTGAGTGTATGTGTGTGTGTCTATGTTTGTGTATGTATGTGTATGTGTATATGTATATGTGTGTTTATGTGTGTGTATGTATGTGTAAGTATCTATATGTGCATGTGCATGTGTGTGTATATGTGTTTGTATCTATGTGTAAGTATCTATATGTGTATGTGTATGTCTGTATATGTATGTATGCATGTTAGTGTATATGTGTTTCTATGTGTGTGTATATATATGTATGTATTATATATGTATGTGTGTGTCTGCATATGTGTGTGTGTGCTTGTGTTTATGTATATATACATATGCATGTGTGTATGTATGTATACATATGCATGTGTGTATGTATGTATACATATGCATGTGTGTGTACGAATGCATGTGAGTATTTATGCACATATGTGTATGTATGCACATGTAGGTATGTATGCACATGTGTGTATGTATGCACCTGTGTCTCTATGCATATGTGTCTGTATGTGCATGTGTCTGTATACATGTGTCTATGTATGTATGCATATGTGTGTATGTATGCATATGAGTGTATGTGTGTGTGTGCGTGTCAATGTGAGTGTATGTGTGTGTATGTGTATATGTATAAGTACCTATATGTGTATGTGTGTGTATGTGTATGTGTGCATTTGTAAATGTGTGTGTATGCATATCATATATGTGTGCATTTTTGTATGTGTGTATATGTGTGTATGTATGTGTGTGTATATGTGTGTATATGTGTGCATGTGTGTGTATTCATATGTGTGTGTATGTGCATGTGTGTGCATACATGTGTCTATGTATGTATGCATACACGTGTATGCATGTGTGTATGTATGCATGTGTATGTATATGTGCAAGTATATATGTGTATGTGTATGTGTATATTTCTATGTGTGTGTATGATTTTGTGTGTATATGTGTATATGTATGTGTGTGTATATGTGTGCATGTGTGTTGTGTATGCATGTGTTCATGGGGGATGATTCTAACACCTCAATGCAAAAATGGAAGATGGTTGCCCTCCACTAGGCCCACAAGCAGTGATATATTCTCACTATTCTGAACTTTTCTCTACACTAGTACATAGACTTAAAATGAAATTTTGCAGAATTGTAGTAAACTGTAAGAGCTACGCAACAAGATTTAAATCCTCCCAAATGAATATTCCAGCTGGGAGAACCACCCTCTACAAAACAGGCTACTTGTTGCAACACTCTGCCTATGTGCAGAGATATACCTTCACAAAGTTGGCCATTTCTCACAACTCAGTCAAATAACTTGTAACTTTGGCAAAGTTCAGGGCACTATGTGATAGACCAAATGAAGCTTAAAATTAGTGAAAATGAGTCTAATGAGAGAGCAAACAATTCTCTACAATCTAGTACAATCAGATTTGGAAAAGCCTAACTACACCTCTAGATAGAGAGGAGCAAAATCATGAGAAAATGAGGTAAGCAAGCAAGGGGGCTGCTTGCTAGAGTTTATGACTTCACTAAACTAAGTGGGAAACTCGTGGAATGCATACAACTCAAGAAACAAAGGAGGGATGATGCTTATATAGAGTTTTACTTTTCCTACAATCTAGCTAACCACCCACCAATCCGTTTAGGTGCACTTTTTGGTGGCTGATTTAATGAGATTTGAATTTGATTGAGTTTGGTGGAGCTTCTAACTTTATTCCACAAATTTGGGTCCTCCTTTTTTATTTTTCGACTTGAAAAACTTATGGTTGAGCATTTTTGCATGATTGAGACTTGATTTTCAACACTCCCCCTCAAGTCTGAATGCCTAGGTCCTTCATTCCAATGCATGCCTTGAAGTGTTGTAGCTTTACTCCATCCAATGCTTTGGTACACATATCTACATATTGGTCCTTTGTATTGAGATGCTCCACCTTGACATCCTTTGACATGATCTTCTCTCTAATAAAGTGGTAATGCACTTTTATATGCTTTGACCTTGCATGGAACATCGGATTTTGAGCCAAGCATATGCTACTTATGTTGTCACAAGAAATAGGTACTTTCTTAACCTGCAAATCAAGATCAACAAAAAAATTCTTGAGCCACATAAGCTCACATGAGACTTGTGCTAATCCTCTATACTCAGCTTTGGTTGATGAGAGAGCCGTTGTTGGTTGTTTCTTTGACATCCATGAGATGTTCTTCTTCCCTAACATGATAACATATCCACTAGTGCTCCTCCTGTCATCTTCAGAACCTTCCCAATCAGGATCACAATAAGCTTGTACATTTAATCCATCATCAAATGGATAATATAGACCTTCATTCACTGATCCTTTGAGGTACCTAAGTACCCTTTTGGCTACAACAAGATGAGGTACTCTTGGTGCTTGCAAAAAATTGAGATCACTCCAACTACATGTGCAATATCTGGTCTTGTCCTAGTAGCATACAAGAGAGAGCCAATTATTGACCTATACATGGTGACATCCTTCACTTCTTCACCTTCATGAGCACTTAGTTTAACACTTACTTCTAATGGATTTGAAATGGGCTTACAATCACACAAGCCAAACTTCTTCAAAAGATCTAGAATGTATTTCCTTTGCATCAAGTATATACCTTCCTCTTTATATAGTACTTCAATCCCAAGGAAGTACCTTAAAATCCCTAAATCTGAGATTTTAAACTCACATACAAGCTTCCTCTTTATGTCCTTGATGTTGGCTTCATCATCCCCTATAATGATCAAATCATCAACATATATACAAATGAAAAAAATTCTGCTACCTTCCTTCTTCACAAAGAGTGATGGGTCTGCATGACTCTGATTGTATCCACATTTTACCAAGTAGTCCACAAGTCTTTAGTTCCAAGATCTTGGGGCTTGCTTGAGTCTAAAGAGCCTTCTTTAGCCTGCATACATGATGTGGAAACCTCTCATATTCAAAGCCTTGGGGCTGCTCAATGAAGACTACCTCTTCAAGCTCTCCATTTAGGAAAGCATTCTTCACATCCAATTGGTACATCTTCCAACCTTTTGAGGCTGAAATTGCAATCAATCTTCTTATGGTGGACATCTTAGCTACTGGACTGAATGTTTCCTTAAAGTCAATTCCATAGGTTTGAGCAAAACCTTTGGCAACTACCCTTGCTTTATACCTAGAGATGCTCCCATCTGCATGCCTCTTTACCTTGTACACATATTTGTTGCCAATGACTTTCATGTCCTTTGTTCTTGGCTCCAATGACCAATTATCATTTTCTTCAAGTGTTTTGACTTCCTCCTCCATGGATTCAATCCATTCCCTATGCTTATTTGCTTCTTCAAAAAAGTTAGGTTCTTCACAAGCTATAACTTGACTCATGTAGGCATAGTGTCTTGCAATGAATGAATCATAAGTAAACCTTTGAACAAGGTATTTAACCCTATTGGATGACCTTACATCACCATTAGGCAGTAGGAATCTCCTCCTCCTTGTTGAAAGTTTTTCAAGCTCAAGAGTGTGGGAACATGCCCCAAATTGAACCTTCCACATCATCCACAATCAAAGGAGGCTGATTTCCACGAGTTGGAGGCATCCAATTATGCCCATAATGGAAAGAAGTTGATTAGAGAAGATTTAGCTCACCTCTTGATGTGATTGGACCTCACTTTTGACATGTATATGCTTTTGATTGGTTAAAGAGGTTAGTATGTGGTCTTTAAAACCTCTAATGAGTTGTATTATGACTTAGAGTCGTGGAAATACGTGCCCAAGCTGCCCCCTTGCTTAAGCACACCCCCTACTAGCTGTTCTCTGCATATTTTGCAGAAATTTCACTTTTACACACTCTATCTATCTAGATGTTTTTGGCAGACCCCCCGTCTTGTAATTGTTGTTTCTCTTTCATCCGGAATCCATTTGCAATGCTTTTTGTCTTGTTGGAAAGCTTGTAAGTTCTACTTTGTCTGGTATAAGTCTCAGGTTCAGTGCCTGCACATGTGCAGAGAAATGTCCAGAACAGTGTCTGTCTAGTTAGCTCATACTCTGTGAAGAGATCAAGTTATCTATTTTGTTGCAGCTGGTTAAGGCATCATCCAGTATCCAAATGGAGTTATTTTACTCTCAATTGAAAGCTCTTAAAGTCTAGTTTATGTCTGCAAAATTTCATTTTCAGTCTCTACATATACTCAGAGAAACTCAGAAAATACAGAACCTATGTCTGAAATATTTCAGGATCCTAGGAGGGTTCATTTGCTTTTGTTGTGCACATAGGAGTGTTTATCCTCAAGCAGTGGTATCAGAGCTATAAGTGGAGTATCAAAGAGAGAAGAAGAAGCTAGTGAAGTGAAGTAAAGACTTCATCAAAGTTTGAAGGAAGGAAGCAAAGAACGCGCACGTCAACAACAAGGGGAAGCAAATACATCATCAAATCAAAGACGAGGCTTCATCAAGAGGAGTAGCTCTATTTTTTGAGGTAAAAGACATCCTTTTCAACTTCATTGCATCAAGGGGGAGGTTCAAAAGAGTTAGGAGGCACCATGGCTGATCTCAATGCTCAGATTGAGAAGCTCGAAAAAGGAAACTACCAACCGTTGTCGTCGAGATTTGCTCTCCTCTCTCACTTGTGAAGGCCTACAAAAAAAACATATTTGGTGAAGGTAGTCAGAATTCCCCGAGAAGTCCAGGATGCATCAAGGATGTCAAAGGAAGGTCACATACAAAGTTTCAAAGAAATCAAGAAAGTCCATGGTAGCGGTCAAAGCTGGTCAAAGCTGGTCAAAGTTGGGAAATTAGGGAAAAAATTTCATTGTCACCAAATTAGATGAAAATCCATATACTTGTAAAGATTTTCAAAGGCAGTCTATAGCCCAAATTTCAGCAGAAAATGGATTTTGTAGCACATTGATATGCTATGTTCATTTTGTAAAAATGTAATTTTTCTAGTTTGACCCTACAAATTCTTGTATAGAAAATTATGTTAGCCATATGGTTTGGCATGTATAAAGATCATATGTGGCTACATATTTGTACAAATTTTCAAGGCTATCAGAGCTTCCTAGAGACCTTAATGCCACCTTGCAAGCTTCCAAATGTAGTCAAACTTGTACAAGGGAGATTCAGATGGGAGTTTTTTCTGCAGATTCCTGAAGGAGATCTTTGGAAACATAGTCCTAAAAAGTTTCATCTTCATCAAAGCCTATTTGGAGGGTCAAAGAGTACAAAGTCTAGTTTTCAGGATCACCGCATTTTTCTAGTTTAAGCAAATTGAAGGGTTGAAGGGCCACCACATGGCGAAAGCTGATTGAGCCATGTTGTACGATCAAGATGAGCTCATATTCAAGGGTGGAGATGCACTTATGTTTAAAGCAAGGAGGATCCATGAGTTTTTCCGTAAATAAGACTTTTTTTACAATCAAAGATCAATAATGCAGTGTCTCTCCAAAAATAGTGGCTTATCTTATCCGAATTGATGTCAGCACTGATCCGACGGTCCAGATCATCCCCAGATCCAATGGTGGAGAATGAGGGCGCCTAAATTTCACTCCTTTACACTAGATTTGATAGAAAGAACAATTCCAAGCCATTGATTTGATTAATCAAATGGTTGTAATCGAAAGTAGTGATCCTAGAGTTGAGAGTTGATTTCTCTAGATCCAAGGGCCCAAATTCATTCAAAAAACTATATAAACCCCCTCCAAACTCCTAGAGCATCATTGTTAGGCATCCATAGGGCTCATGCTAGCTTACGGTTTCCTTGAGACGATCACCCTCGATTGAGCGAGTGAGGATCCAAGGTGAGCTAGTATGAGTATAGAACCTAGTTTCAAATTTAAGTTAGAACTCCAATCTAGGATAGGCTCTTGAAACCAGCATCTCTATCTTGACTCACCCTCGGTGGAGCGTGTGAGTGAGTTAGAGCTGATTTTAATGAGTCTTAGACTTCTTTACTTAGAGGTTACGAGCCTAGACAGACATAGGGTCACTGGAGTGGAACTCACCTTCTTACGTGTGACATTCGGTTGAACTGTCATGGTTTGAGGGTCGGAACCACCTTTGATCAGTAGACTGCTTAGCATGACGTTCCACGACGATATTTTACATGTAACTTAATTCAAATCCTTTTAATTCATGTCACTTGTCACTTGTCTCTTGTCTCCTCTCTCAATCTCTTAAGTATTTTTACATGTCTTCTATTTCTTCTATGTGTGAGAAGGCTCCGCAGTATTGCGTTGAACCAGTGAGGATGTTTCTTTGAGCTTGTGAGTAAACTCTATCATCATAATTCACTTGCATGTATATAATCCATACATACCCATACATATTGATTAGTTTCTGAAAGTGTATAAGAAGCTCCAATATTGGACCATTCTTCTTTTCGAAATTGGTTTATGTGTAAGGGTTCCATCTATTTTCGTCATGCATACATATCATCCAAAGAAGACTATGCATATGGATTGGAATTAGGAAGTGTTTAAGAAGCTCCTTCAATGGACCATTCTTCCTTCCAAGTTTCATTCGTATGTATGGTTCTCTTTCATTCTTATCATTCATGTTCATAAATCTAACTTGCACTCCTACATTCCTATTCCCATAATCATTTCAACATCTCTCTCTTCTCCATACTCAACATTAATTTCACTTTCATGTCCTTAAACCTTCCAACATTCATTAGCTTCATACACC
Organism: Ceratopteris richardii; assembly: GCA_020310875.1. Classification (NCBI taxonomy): domain Eukaryota; kingdom Viridiplantae; phylum Streptophyta; class Polypodiopsida; order Polypodiales; family Pteridaceae; genus Ceratopteris; species Ceratopteris richardii. The sequence continues at coordinate 56,121,948 of CM035435.1, forward strand.
CTGTGTGTGCCACGACTGGACCCGATCTGCCCGGATTGCGATCACCTCCACATTTGAACCCGACGTGAAACGCTTCGTGGCATTTGCTTCTGATCTTGTTGGGAGGTTGTGATCCATATCCTTTGTTTCATATTTTTCATCCTCATCATATCATCATCATCAGTCGAGTGTTGCACTGGATTTCTCACAGTATCGTGCACATCTTCGTCGTGAAGTAAACGCATTTGTGAGAGATCTAGAGCATCGTGCATCACTTGCTTATTCACATAAGATGGAGGAAGGATTCAAATCCCTTATTGTTGAGAAACAAGGCCAAAGAATAGTCTCTTCTATGTTGAGAGAGAAGGGAAAATTCAATGGCATCAACATCACAAGCTACTTAGATTTGTTTGAAGAGCAAGCTATGATTTTTGGTCTTCCCGAAGATCTTTTGATATCATTCTTTGAACGAATTGTTGATAGCTCTATCATAAACCGTGTCACTCAATATGATAGTCTTCCTTGGAGTGATTTTAGAAAGGAGATGCTCAAAGAATTCTATCTTGAAGATTATAGCCAACATAATCGATATGGATTCTTACGATGGGTCAATTCTCCAAAGCCTAGTAGCTCTATTACTCACTTACAAAATGAGTATATTAGACGCTATGAACAACTTCCTGATGAGGATAAGATAACTTTGGAACCTGATCTTGTGATCAATTTTCTTAAGCTTCTTCATCCTGAAACTCGTAGGGAAGTTGAACGGCGATTAGAAGAACCAGATAAGCGCTATGGTCTTACTGACAATTGGCAAAAAGTGTGTAAAGTAGTAGAGGCTGTAGCCCATAGACATCAAAGACAATCCATGCTTTATGAGCAAACTAGTCTTCCTCAAGCTAGCCTTCCACAAACTAAGGAGCAAGTTAGAGAACAATCCCATGCTATGCTTTTTGACTCTACTCCTATTCCTCAAATGATGGAGCCTAATCAAGGTTTTAAAGTAGAGCCAAATAAAAGTGTAGTTGAACAATCTCAAGTGGATATTCTCACTAAGCAAATGGAAAGTCTTATTGCTACACAATCCAATTTGGCCAAGACTATAGATGCTTTACAATCTAATTACACCAAAACTTTCCAAAATCAAATGAACCCAATGACTTTTCAAGAGCCTAATCAACATGTTATAGCTACCAATCAAAATCCACAAGTAGCTCCTACTCAAGCATATCAAGTTCCTCGAATGCATAATCCTTCAATGCAAAATCCTCATCCTCATGTGCAAAATCCTCAAATGTATCAAAACCTGTATCCTCAAGCTTCTCAAATAGCTTTTCAAAATCCTCAAAATCAAAATTTTCAAAATCATCAACCATATAATATGGAAGCTCCTCTTGCACCTCAAGTACCACATGTTGCTCCCCAAGCTCCTCAAATACATTAATTGCATTTTCAAAATCCTAATTATCCTGTTCAAGCAATACCTTATCAACAAAATCCTCAATTTCAAAATTTCCCACCACAAGTTAATCAAAATCCTCAAAATCAAAATGGTTTTGTGCGTGGCCCTCGTAGGTGTCCTTGGTGTGATTCGTTAGAGCACTTTTTGAGAGATTGTGAATTATTGAAGGCTGCTAAGGAGCAACGACTAGTAATAGACATAGACAAGAAAATCTGTGACTATCGATCTAGGCTACCTTTGCAAGGAAATTATGGTAAGGGAGGAATGAAAAAACATTATGAAAATATAACCATAATGGACGTAGGAACTAGAGGACTGAAACTAGAAGCTCTTGATGAACAACAAGTAGAATCAAGTAAACCCACAAAGGAAGGTGATTTTTCCATAGAGGCTTTAGTAAGAGCACGGGATGAGATTAGGAGAATAACGGCTTGGGAGTCACCGATAGAAGATCAATCTCTTATTTCTCACATATCCAATGTAGAAGAAAAACAAAAAAGAGATGAAGCTGAGCCTAGTGAAAGAAGAGTGACTCGAAAACAAACCTCAGAGGGAATAGAAACAATCATAGAGCAAGGAGAAACATCACAATCCAAAGATAAAAAACAAGAATCAGAACCCAATGAACAAAAACAAGAGGAGAAACAAAAAGGGAAGAAGACAAAGCAAAGAAAAACAAAACCAAAGCCTTTAGATAAACAAGAACAATCAAAACAAACTGAAGACCAAACACGAGAACATGAACAAAAACAAGACCCTGAGCAAAAACAAAAGAAACCAAAGAGAAAACCTAAAGCCATCTTGATTTCAGAAATTGAGAGAAAAATAGATCCTATGGAGATTTTAGATGACATTTTGCTTAAGAGTCAACTGACTATGTCTTTAGAACAAGTTTTCTCTATTGCAAAGCCTATTTTTAAAGATAACTTTATCGGCCTAATTAAAAGGAAGAGGTTTCCGCTTAATCTAGATACTGAGATGCAAGATTCTCTAGATCAAGATCAAGCTATGAATGAAGCCTTAAACTTTGATGAATCTGATGAAGAGGACTTTGATGATGATGAAGTAAATGTTAATAAAAATTTCTTAGGACCTATTCAACCTGACCATGAAAATCATGAAAACAATCCTGAAAGTCACTTTAAAAGAACATTTTGGTCTAGACGTACATCAGAGATGCATGTTAAAATAGGAAATGATAAGAACACTATCACTGTAAATGCATTAGTAGATTCCGGCTCTGAAATCAATGTGATTTCAAGAGAAGTCTATGATAAGTTTCGATGGCCCATAGATAAAGATTGTGGATGGCGTATGAGAACTGCAGATAATGGTGTAGGTACCCTGTATGGAGCTTGTGCTAGTGTGCCCATATCCATAGGAGGAATCACAGAAGAATTTCACTTTTTTATTCAAGATAATTGCTCCTATGAAGTTCTCTTAGGTCAACCCTTTATTTGTGAGAGTTGTATGGAAACTAAAGCCATGGATGATGGGTCTACCTATGCTAGATTCAAGTATAAGGATGGAATGCAATCACTTCAAGTCATGACAGTAGGAGTGAATCATCCTAGAAATCGATTGTCAATTAGAAAGAAACCTATTGTTACTCAGGGTCATGAGCATGCTTGTAGTGATTGTGCACCTCGATTCATGTTTGGAGCTACATATGATCAAAATTTCGGATAGAATCCATTGTTGAGCGGGACAACAGTGGATATTGGTTTGACATCTTGCATCCAACCAACAAGTACAATAGTTTGTCACTTTGTTTTCCACATTCTAGATTAGATTTTCTTCATAAGAGTCAATTGTCCAAGTCTTTTATCCAAAAAACCCAAAAAAATTATAAAAACAACAAAATCATGGAACATGATGAGAACATTGAGCATGTGATTGAAACATCTCATTGTTTCTCTACTCTTGAGGAGTTAGAGTTATGTCTTCAACAAAATTCTAATTCCCATATTATTCTTCTTTCTTCCCTTGATGAGTATGCTCTAATCCAAGAGTATGCTCTCAATGTTGACAAGTGCTCAAAATTTATTCAAACACATGATGCCTTAGTTGAAACAAAGTACAAAACTGTAGACAAAAAAATCAAACCCATAGCTCAACCATTACCTCAAGGAAGTAATGAAAAAATTATTGATGTGAAAAATGATCCAATTCTTCGGGATAAGAAAAACATAGGACATACATTCACGGATGAGACAATCAAACAGGTGAAAATTGGTAGAGATGATGACTTTCTTTTGCCAGCAGAGAGAGATAAATTCGAGGGAGTCATATGTAGCCATGGAAAAGCCTTTACTATGTATCCTCATGAGATTGGTTGTGTAGATCCTAAGCTAGTTGCACCCATGATAATCTTTACTATTCCACATATTCCATGGAATCTTCTTCCTATACCTGTTCCAAAGGCTCACTTACCTGAGCTAATGAAACTACTTAAGGAGAAGATAAACATGAGAATTTTAGAGCCATCTTTTGCACCTTACTCAAACATATGGTTCACTGTGCCTAAAAAGAATGGGAAACCACGTTTTATTCAAGATCTCCAACCCGTCAATAAAGTCACCATAAGGAATGTAGGAACAGGACCCATTGTAGATGAGTTTGCTGAATCATTTTCTGGACATTCTATCTATTCAATGGGTGATCTATATTTTGGATATGACCAATTCCAATTAGCAATTGATAGTCGTGACATAACCACAATGAAAACTCCTTTAGGCTTAGTGCGAATGTGTACTTTACCTCAAGGAGCGACTAATTCTGTGGCTCATATGATGAGTGCTATGAATATGGTCTTACATGACTTTATCCCTCATATAACTATGCCATTCATTGATGATATTCCAATTAAAGGGAGTGAGGAACGTGTAAAGGACATTACTTTAGATTCATCTAGATGTCGTAAATTTGTTCTTGACCATATCTCTGATTGTGAAAGAATATTTCAACGATTTGAAGAGGTAGGTCTCACATTTTCCATAGAAAAATCTGTTTTTGGTGTCAACGAGGTTCTTATTGTTGGACATTTATGTGGCCATTATGGTCGAAAGCCATACCCACAAAAAGTTGATGCCATTAGCAAGATTTCTGAAACATGTAACAACGTGAGTGAGGTACGTAGATTTCTTGGTGCTTGCATCTTTTATGTTATTTGGATCCCACACTTTGCTCATGTTGCTGATTGTCTCTATGACTTGTTGAGGAAGAAACGAAAATTTATTTGGACTGACAAACACACTCAAGCTATGCGTAAATTGAAGAAATTATTGCTTAAAGCTCCCATCCTTAAGCGTGTAGACTATTCTGCTAACAAACCTATTATATTGACTGTTGATACTAGTCCTATTGGTATAGGTTGGGTCATAAGTCAAGACAATAGTGAAGGGAATAGATATGCAATTAGGTTTGGTGCCAAAATTCTACATGAAACACAACGAAAATATCCACAGATCAAACGAGAACTATGGGGTATGGTAACAGCTTTGAAAATAGACAAAGAATATTTCATTGGTGCAAATGTCAAAGTTGAGACTGATTGTTTGCCTCTCATTGGAATGATAGCCAATTGTTCATCTCCTGATATAGCCATGCTTAGATGGATCTCATATATTAAGTTCATAAATCCTGAGTTAGTTCATATTTCAGGTAAGTCAAACTCAGTTGCTGATATGTTATCGAGAGCTAGATTTGATGATGATCTTGAAAATGATCTAATAAAGAATGTGAACTTAATTGACTATGTTCCACATATATATATGAGTATGAGCAATTTCATGAGTCTGAGTACGAAAATGAATGGAGAGACATAGGAAAGTATCTGAGTACACTACAACCATTACCTAATTGGACTATGAATAGATTCCGTAACATTAGGAAACGAGCTTATAACTTTTTCCTATGTAATGGTTATCTTTGGAGACATGCTAAGGGTAAGGTTAAGAATCCACAACGAGTCCTAGGAAAACGAGATCTTCAATTGCAAGTAATGAAGGAAATGCATGAGACATTATGGGCCAGTCATAAAGGATTTTTTGGAACATATGAAAAAATTAGAAGTACCTATTATTGGCCTAGGATGTATGTTGACATTAGTAGCTATGTTTCTACATGTTCTACTTGTCAACTTCATTCATCAGTCAAACATAGAGATCCGTTGCATCCTACTTATCCACCTTGTATTCACTACAAGTGGGTAGTAGATCTTGTAACTATGCCTAAAGGTATTGACAAAATGCGTTACATTGTACTTGCAAGAGAAGATTTAACTAATCATGTAGAGGGACGTGCATTACGATCTAAGACCACTTACAATGTTTGCAAATTCTTGCTTGAAGATGTCATAAGTCGCTTTGGGTACATAGAGAAAGTAGTTGCCGATCGTGGAGAGTTAAATGCGAGAGAAGCTAAAGAGTTCTTTGAGCGTCACGGTATTCGTTTGTCTCTCACTACTGCATATAATCCAGAGGCCAATGGTAAAATAGAGAGAGGGCATCCACCTATTGTGAAAGCCATATCTAAAGCATGTAACGGTGACATCAAACAATGGCCTAAATTCTTACCTTTTTCACTTTGGGCAGATAGAATGACATGCACACGTACTACTGGATATATGCCTGCTGAACTCATGTACTGTCAAAAACCATTGTTTCCAATTCAGTCTCATATTTCTGCATGGTCAAATTTGCCTTGGTCTGAAAACATGTCTACTGATGATTTTTTGAGTTTGCGTATTAAACAGTTAGAACAAGGTAAATTAAGACTTGATGATGCTGTTGAAAAATTAAGAGAATCTAGAATGAAGAACAAGCATTATTTTGATAAAACTCATCGATTGCGTCCTAAGCCAATTGAAGTAGGAGATTGGATCCTCATTTATGATAGTACATTTGACTCTCAATATGATGCACGCAAAAAGCTCACTCAACGGTGGTTTGGGCCATACATTGTATCAAAAGTCAACATCAATGGTACGTATGCTCTTTGTGAATTAAATGGTTTTGCACTAAAAACTTTGATTGCAGGTAAAAGGATAAAGCTATTCAAGAAACGTGATAATGACGAGTTCATTTTGGATGAGGACATTGAAGAAGATGACAACAATGAGGCCGATTCATAAACAAGAGTATCCATGTTATAAAAATAAAAAAAAGAAAAAAAATAATAATAAAAAACATATAAAAACATCATTAATTTTCAAGTTCATGTTGCTTTGTTTTTTTTCAAGTTCATTCTATTTTTTTTCCATGCTTGTTTCATGCATGTTTTTTTCAGCCTTTGCATTGCATTGCATATCCACATCACTTGAGTCAAAAAAAGGCAAATGATGATTTCTCTACTTGTGTAAAATTTTATCTTAAGTAGTAACTTATCTACCAAGAAATTGTTTATAATCTAGGATTGTGGAAAGATAGGGCATGTAGATTTGGAGGTTTATTTTGGTGACAAGACTTTCATATATAAACATGCATATGTATCCTGTATCGAAAGCATAATTGTTGAAATCCTATCTCCTGCTACTGCATGTTTCTACATCCTTAGTCCATCTCACAGCACTTGTATCGGAGTTTAAACGACTGTTCTCCGTCATCAAAAATGGTTGTACCTTGTATCGGGGTTTAATTTTTCCTCGTCAAAAAAATAAATAAAATAAAATAAAAATAAAAAAATGCTACATGTTACCAAGAAGTTTACACTTTCTTCCACCCCAAAAAAGTGATCGTAACCATAAAGTTGCCGAATCATCATCATCATCGAAAAAAAAAAAAAGAGCAAGCCAAAGGCATAGTAGAATAAATCATGGGCTATATAGGCAGATTTATGCATTAGTGGAGTTTAGTTAGATTTCCTTGCATGTTATTAGAGACAGAGCATATTCATATTTATGTAGGAAAAGAGTTGATCTAAAATAAGCTAAAGATGAAAGATGTCTCTTGAAAATCCTAAATCTTTGTTTATAATCATATTTAAGGTAGATTGCTTTATGAAAAAGGTACAAAATTTCTTCAAGATGAGAGGAACTGATGCTTAAAACGACTCAATACATCCACTTCCACTTCATATTGATGCTTGTTTTTTTTCTTTCTTGTTGCCAATGTTGCTTGTTCATTTGCATATATGTTGCCTGTTTCAATTCTTTCTTTCATGCAAATTTTGCTTCATGTCAGGTTACCTACTAATTCATGCATATAATCAATTTTCCTTCCATGTTTCTTATGTTACCTATAAAAGAATTTGATGCCTGGAACATTTTGTTTTTCACAGATGCTAGAGTGGCGCTTCCGGAGGAATCGCAGGTTTAGTGGGGGCGAATGTCGTCAAGATTTGCTCTCCTCTCTCACTTGTGAAGGCCTACCAAAAAAACATATTTGGTGAAGGTAGCCAGAATTCCCCGAGAAGTCCAGGATGCATCAAGGATGTCAAAGGAAGGTCACATACAAAGTTTCAAAGAAATCAAGAAAGTCCATGGTAGCGGTCAAAGCTGGTCAAAGTTGGGAAATTAGGGCAAAAATTTCATTGTCACCAAATTAGATGAAAATCCATATACTTGTAAAGATTGTCAAAGGCAGTCTATAGCCCAAATTTCAGCAGAAAATGGATTTTGTAGCACATTGATATGCTATGTTCATTTTGTAAAAATGTAATTTTTCTAGTTTGACCCTACAAATTCTTGTATAGAAAATTATGTTAGCCATATGGTTTGGCATGTATAAAGATCATATGTGGCTACATATTTGTACAAATTTTCAAGGCTATCAGAGCTTCCTAGAGACCTTAATGCCACCTTGCAAGCTTCCAAATGTAGTCAAACTTGTACAAGGGAGATTCAGATGGGAGTTTTTTTTGCAGATTCCTGAAGGAGATCTTTGGAAACATAGTCCTACAAAGTTTCATCTTAATCAAAGCCTATTTGGAGGGTCAAAGAGTACAAAGTCTAGTTTTCAAGATCACCGCAGTTTTCTAGTTTAAGCAAATTGAAGGGTTGAAGGGCCACCACATGGCGAAAGCTGATTGAGCCATGTTGTACGATCAAGATGAGCTCATATTCAAGGGTGGAGATGCACTTATGCTTAAAGCAAGGAGGATCCACGAGTTTTTCCATAAAAGAAGACTTTTTTTACAATCAAAGATCAATAATGCAGTGTTTCTCCAAAAATAGTGGCTTATCTTATCCGAATTGATATCAGCACTGATCCGACGGTCCAGATCATCCCCAGATCCAATGGTGGAGAATGAGGGCGCCTAAATTTCACTCCTTTACACTAGATTTGATAGAAAGAACAATTCCAAGCCATTGATTTGATTAATCAAATGGTTGTAATCGAAAGTAGTGATCCTAGAGTTGAGAGTTGATTTCTCTAGATCCAAGGGCCTAAATTCATTCAAAAAACTATATAAACCCCCCTCCAAACTCCTAGAGCATCATTGTTAGGCATCCATAGGGCTCATGCTAGCTTACGGTTTCCTTGAGACGATCACCCTCTGTTGAGCGAGTGAGGATCCAAGGTGAGCTAGTATGAGTATAGAACCTAGTTTCAAATTTAAGTTAGAACTCCAATCTAGGATAGGCTCTTGAAACCAGCATCTCTATCTTGACTCACCCTCGGTGCAGCGTGTGAGTGAGTTAGAGCTGACTTTAATGAGTCTTAGACTTCTTTAGTTAGACGTTACGAGCCTAGACAGACATAGGGTCACTGGAGTGGAACTCACCTTCTTACGTGTGACATTCGGTTGAACTGTCATGGTTTGAGGGTCGGAACCACCTTTGATCAGTAGACTGCTTAGCATGATGTTCCACGACGATATTTTACATGTAACTTAATTCAAATCCTTTTAATTCATGTCACTTGTCACTTGTCTCTTGTCTCCTCTCTCAGTCTCTTAAGTATTTTTACATGTCTTCTATTTCTTCTATGTGTGAGAAGGCTCCGCAGTATTGCGTTGAACCAGTGAGGATGTTTCTTTGAGCTTGTGAGTAAACTCTATCATCATAATTCACTTGCATGCATATAATCCATACATACCCATACATATTGATTAGTTTCTGAAAGTGTATAAGAAGCTCCAATATTGGACCATTCTTCCTTTCGAAACTGGTTTATGTATAAGGGTTCCATCTATTCTCGTCATGCATACATATCATCCAAAGAAGACTATGCATATGGATTGGAATTAGGAAGTGTTTAAGAAGCTCCTTCAATGGACCATTCTTCCTTCCAAATTTCATTCGTATGTATGGTTCTCTTTCATTCTTATCATTCATGTTCATAAATCTAACTTGCACTCCTACATTCCTATTCCCATAATCATTTCAACATCTCTCTCTTCTCCATACTCAACATTAATTTCACTTTCATGTCCTTAAACCTTCCAACATTCATTAGCTTCATACACCCTGTGTGTGCCACGACCGGACCCGATCCACCCGGATTGCGATCACCTCCACACCGTGGCGATTTAGAATAAGCAATTTTTTGATGGGGAAAGGTTTGTGGGGACTTGTGAGTGGTGGAGAGCCAAAACCCTACATAGATGAGGTAAATCCAACCAATGACCAGAGAAGAGCAGTAAGAGAGTGGGATGAAAGGGACAAAAGGGTCATTTTCATTTTATCTCAGCATATTAGCAACTCTATGGTAGGGCATATTCAAGATTTGGATACATCGAAGAAGGTGTGGGAGTGCTTGGAGAGATTGTATTCAACGTCCACAAAAGCTAGAAAAATTCAGCTCAAGAATGAGCTAAATAATCTTAGGAAAAGCCCCTCTCAAGGTGCTAATGATTACATATTAAAGGTTAAAGAGCTTGCAGATGCACTAGGGTCAATCGGTTGTGCCCTAGATGATGACGATCTTGTCGCCCACACCCTAAATGGACTTAGGGATGATGAAAAATGGAGGGCTTTCACAACTTCAGTGTATGTAAGGGACTCTCTTCCTGATTTTGATCAACTAATCACTCTCATGGTGATAGAGGAGATGAACCTTGGTGGTCATAATGCCAAGGATAGCCAAGGGCAATTGTTGTATGCAGGTAGAGGGAGAGGAAGACACAACCGAGGTGCTACAAGAGGAAGAGGAAGATATCAAAGCAACCAAGGAGGTCAAGGACAACAAGAAAACGCAGGGCAAAGAGGTGGAAGAGCCACAAATAGAGGAAGAGGTGGAAGATTTGGTGGAAGAGGACAAGCCACTTCAAATGGATGCTTTGTATGCGGTAAGCCTGGTCATTTTGCAAATCAATGCTATCATAGAGCTCAAAGACAATGGAATCAAAGCAACAACAACAACAATTATAGAGGGCAAGGTAATTATGCAAACACATCATCCAGCCAAGGGAATGATTATTTACTTGCCATGAGGTATGGTGAAGATACAACTCAAGCTAGTGAAGATGTATGGTATGTAGACAGTGGATGTAGCAATCATATGTCATGTCGAAAGGAGTTTTTTAGTAATTTGCAGGTCCCAAAGCATCAAGGGCATGTGGAAATAGGTGATAACTGAGAGCATATCATTCAACATGTGGGAGATATCAGTTTGGAAGGAAATCAAAGAGCAAAGTGCTTATCAGAGGTATTACATGTCCCTACTATTACCAAAAACTTGATTTCGGTAGGCCAAATGGTAGAAAAAGGCTATCAAGTTAGGTTCAATGAAAGAGGATGTTTTGTTGAGGATCCAAGGGCAGGTTTCAAGCTCATAGCAAAAGGAAAAAGGCAAGGGAGAATGTTCACAATGGACATAAATCAGCCACACCATTCAATGTATGTCACATATGGAGACAAGAGGATAGCAGATTTGGATCTATGGCATAAACGAATAGGTCACATCAACCTACAAAAGCTCAAGGACATGCAAAGGAGGAGCTTGGTAAGAGGCCTACCAAATTTTACATCTAAAATGTTGCATGAAATTCGTGTAGCTTTCCAACAAGGAAAACAATCAAGGCTACCCTTCAAGAAGAGTACCTATTTAAGTGCAAATGTTTTAGACCTCATTCACACGGATGTTTGGGGTCCAACAAGAGAAGCATCCCTTGCTGGAAATAGGTATTTTGTAACCTTCATTGATGACTTTTCAAGAAAAGTGTGGTTGTATTGCATTAGAAACAAATCAGATGTGTTCCACTACTTCAAGAAATTCAAAGCACAGGTGGAGAAGGAATCTGGCAAGTTTATCAAAACTTTGAGATCCGATGGAGGGGGAGAGTACTTCTCCCATGAATTTTCTGAATTTTTGCAGGTCAATGGCATCAAAAGACAATTTACATGTAGGTATACCTCTCAACAAAGTGGGGTAGCAGAGAGAAAGAACAGACACATAGCAGAGGTAGCAAGGTGTATGCTCAACGAAATGAATATGCCGCATTGTTATTGGGGAGAGGCTACATATACAGCCACATACATCATGAATAGATGTCCTACATCAGGTATACATCATCTAACCCCTGAGGAAGCATGGAGTGGAAGAAAACCTTGCATTTTACATCTTAGAGTCTTTGGTTGTATATGCTATGTTGTTGCAGAGCTAAAGAGCGCACAAAGCAGAGAAAAAGATGGGCCCCAAAATTTTTCCGATTTGGACCACATATTTTTGTAACATATTCATTTTTGTAATATATTTCCCTTTGTAAAGGCACTAGAGGAGTCCTCTAGATGCATTCCCACAGAAGAGTAGAAGCTTACCCATGTAAAATAGTAGAAAATTAGCTCTTAGTGAATAAAGTGCCGGTCACTTGTGTGAAAGGACCATTTTTAGGGCACTAGTATATAAGTCAAATGCGACTCTTTGTAGAAGATTTTTTTGCCATTGTGAGAATAGAGAGCACAGAAATTCGAATTTGTGTCTTCTTCCCTCTTCATCTTCTTCTTCGTGAGCTTGTATGCATGTGTGTTGCTTGGAAAGAGTGCTTGTGAGTGTTGTCTATCCTTGAGAGTGTTTCTTTGCTGTAGGAAAGGTGTGTGCGAGGTGTAGGAGGTGCTGAAGCGTAGGAAAGTATTTTCGTGATTCAGTATTTCTGTCATAACTTGAAGTAGGAGCGTCGGAATTGAGTGAAACCACTGCCATTGGATGCGTCTTCTCGAGAGCTTCGAAACGCATATGCTATTCGCTATGTTTGGAGCTCGGAGCTAGGAGAAAAGTCCAAAATACTGACGGCTGCTGCACCAAGTATCGCTTCGTCTTGACCTACTGTTGAAGCTTGTTAGGATAAGCATTTACCTCATTTTCATTCTTGAGTAGTGCATTTACATTGACCATTACGTGATTGCATGTCCTCATACACTCGGCTAGGTTAGTATACTCTTCGGATTGATAAATTAAAAGCGTGTATCCCCACTATATGCACTTGTGAGGGGATTGAGGTATAGTCTCTTTCTCCGCAAGTCCCTAAGTTGAAGCTTAGGTCAACACACTTTTTGGCGCCGTTGCCGGGGAGTGACGAATCAAACCGAGGCATCCGTGTGATGGTAAGTAGCTTTTTTCTTTGAAGAACTTGGAGGAGCGGAAATCTTCTCTTCTTTGGTAAGTCAATTTCAACCGCACTTGCTACTTCTCATTCTTGGAGTGTGTGTAGTGAGTTGATAGATTAGGGAAGTGAGTAGAAGAAGTAGAATAGGAGTGAGTGGAGAGTAGAGTAGGTTTTAGGATAGTTCAAAAATTTTCCTTTTTCTGTAAGCTAGGAATTCCCAAGTATAAAAGCCAAAAATTTTTCATTTTTCAAGTTACTTGTTGAACAAGTATCGTGGAGAGCTGTGTCGAGTGTCGTGTGAGTCCAGCGATCGTTTTGAGGAAAGCAAGCAATAGGGGAGAATTCAGTGCAAAAGAGTTGGACCAAGAGATCATGGGAGCTTCCAAGGTAAACTAAACCACCTGTTTGCTCAAAAATTTCCAGTATTTCAACCTAGGAAAGGAAGAAAACGACCTGCGCTGAGTGTCGTTTGGGTCTTCAGGGGGTTAAAAGTCTTTGGTTGATTGATACAGTAGGTGAGGGTAAGAGAGAAGAGCGAGGTGAGAAAGGGGGAAACATCAAATCTCAAAAAAAAAACATTACAAAAATTTGAAAAAGGGTCAAGTATCGCTTTGCTCCTGCGGTCGAGTATCGTTTTACTCCTGCGGTTGAGTATCGCGATATTTCCCAGCGGTCGTCGATCGTTTCGTTAGAGATCGTTTTGATCAGAGGTCGTAGATCGCGTATCGTTTGCCAAGTATCGTTATCCAGAGATCGCGATACTTGTCAAAGGTCGTGTATCGTTTGTCACGAGTGTCGTCGGTCGTCGATCGTTTGGCGGAGATCGCGACACTTGTTACAGATCGGTATCGTTTCAGTTGAGTATCGCCGATCGTTTCTGGTGAAGATCGTAGATCGTTTCTATTCGAGTATCGTGTATCGTCCAGTGAGAGATCGTGTGTCGTTTCAGCCCAAGTATCGCCGATCGTTTCTCTCAGAGATCGTCGGTCGTGTATCGTTTTCAGCCAGAGATCGTTTTGATCAAGTATCGTTTTACCCAAGTGTCGTTTTCCAGCGATCGTTTTGTTCAAGTATCGTTTGTCAGCGATCGTTTTCCCAGCGATATTTCCCAGCGGTCGTAGATCGTTTCAGACAGAGGTCGTAGATCGTTTCATTGAGAGGTCGCGTATCGTTCCCAGTCAGAGATCGTTTAGGGAAAGATCGTTTTTCAGCGATCGTTTCACCCAAGTATCGTCTGTCAGCGATGGTTTCACCCAAGTATCGTCTGTCAGCAATCGTTTTACCCAAGTGTCGTTTGTCAGCGATCGTTTTCTCAGAGATCGTGAGAGCCAAGTATCGTGACTTGAAATTTTCTTTCAGTCACATTCCTGCCTAAGTTTTCCCTAGACTTCTGAGCCATAACATTAGGACTCTAGAGGCTAAAGGTGGACCAGAATTGATCAGAGCTCTTAAGTGAATGAACCTGAGGCCAGGAAGAACCCTAGGAAGCCGAAGAAGTGTAATTTCTTCTGTAGGGAGTGCAGCCGAACCAAGTAACCGTTCACACTATTCTGAGACCTCCAGTGAGTCAGAAGGAGAAATCCCCATGGCTTCCGAGGATATGCAAAACACTGTGCCCATGATTGGTCAGATGTCCATCATTGAGGGCGAATACAGAACTTCCTTAGAGTATGTGAGCACTAACCACAATGAGATCCCTATCTATTTGGATGGTCTAAACAGATCAGTGGCCAGACTGAGGAAGGCTTCAGAAGCCTACATAGTGCCAAGACCAGCAGTCAAGTACATAGGAGGACTGTACATGGATAAACAAGACATTCAATACGTGGTCACAGAACATCCTGAAATCATTAATGAGCGTGGTGAGGAAAATAATACTTCAAGTTTAAATGGATATGAAACTGAAGTACAAGTGACTACTCCTAGAGGGAGATCGACAATTACTAAACTTTGGAGAGGAGACTTAGTTCCCCAGGATGACACTCTAATAGATGTGTATTTGATCAACGGGATGGAGCACCTGCTCAGAGCCCATTCCTCTATTTGGGAAGCTGCTCCTAATCCAGTTACCATCTATGAGTTACAAGATCCCGAATTCCCCACCATCATCACATATTTGGACAAAAACCACAGAAGGTATTGGCCAGTCACTGAATTAGAGAGAGCTGAGCTGAAATATCAGAACATCCCAGTGTTCCCCCCAAGGGACCAAGCCACTACTTCACGGAACCCACATGGAACTTCTCAAAATGATTCAAGTCAACATTCGGGACAAACACAACAAACTCAACAAACCCAGATCCCTGTCAGACCACATGTTCAATTCGCAATGCCTGCCACTAATCCTAATTATCGGCCACAACCAGCCATTGACCCAAGACATGGAGTTCATGCTCCAATCAGACCACAGGTAGTACGAGGACCAGGCATACCAATAGGAAGACCCAATTACCCTGTAATGCCGAGACAACCTGAAGCAGGAAGGAGACTAAGGCCGATTCAAGTGGCCAAGTGCATGAGAAATCATTATGATGGCTCGAGTGAACCCTATAACCACATAGCAGAATTTAAACAAGTAGTCAGAGCCGAGCAGGTAGATGACTTCATGATTCAATATGAGTCCTTTGGCCTTACCTTGTCTGACACAGCCCTGGCCTGGTTTCAGCCATTGGATCCAAATGCCTTCCAGAACATGGATCAGGTGTATCAAGAAATGATTGAAGAATTTACCAAATCTGAAATTAAAAACAATTCTTCGTCATTAATCCACAGCTTCAAACAAGCTCCAACTGAGTCAGTCAGATTGGCTGCCAGGAGATTCAAGCAGTATGTGGATAGATGCCCCGTAGAGGAGAGACCAACTCAAAATAAAATGGTATCATTGTTCTTAGAAGGACTGTTGAACGGAACCTTGAGGTCACTAGTGTACGTGAAGAGAGTTCAAACTTTACAAGAGTGTATGAAGGAATGTATAGACCTAGAAGATAATCTTGCAGAAGACTTGAAAATACCCCAAGGGAGTGTGAAAAGCGAAGAGTCATCAAATAGCACATCAAACCCTAAAAACAACATAGAGGAAATTGCCGACTTGCTAGCAAAAAAACTGAATATGCAAGGACAGAGGAATTATCCCACCAATCCTATGAGAATGGCTATGCTTAGAAGATGTATACAGTGCGGAGGAGATCATCCTTCTCACTTGTGTACCAGGGGAGTAGTCCCACCACCTGCCTATGCTCCTCATAGACCCTCTGTCCCCGGACCACTGCAATATTGCAGTATAGAGCAGAGATACACAAACCATAGCACTGAGAACTGCCCTTACAATAGGCAAACCAGACCCACACAGCCCCATGTGAGATCATATGGATATCCGCAGAACCAGCAAGGAGGAGAAACCTTTAGATATCCCTCATACCAGCCGCAGGCACCAATACCACGACCATACGCATACCAGGGATATACACAGCTTCAACCAGTGCTAGGACAACAACCGCCCCACCCTCAGAACGTTGTCCCAGTTAAGATAGCGCAACCAGAGGAAAACTTAGAAAGGGCCATAGTGCCAGCTACACCGTTGACTAGCAGTGAACCATGTGACTCATTTTACGAACCTAGTCAAGGAACATTCCCAGGTTATGAGAACTCAACAATGGAATATGGGCAACAATATGACCCATATGCTTATGGCATGGAGACGTCAGAGAGTTCATATAACTACGAGCAGGACTACGTACCTTTAATGTACACAGCTCCTAGAGCAACCATGCCACCTCGACCAATGAATAGACCGCCTGTACCTAGAGGACCATGCTACAGGTGTGGAGGTGACCACTATATCAGAGAATGTACATTGCCAAATCCACCACCACCACAACGAATTTGGGAAGGATACTGTAGCGATTGTGGAAAGGAACATCTTTTCAGAGATTGTCCTAAGAACCCAAACAAAATCACATCTAATGTACAGATTAACGTAATAGAAGTAATTGAATCAGGGAGTGACAAAGAGTACACTATACCTTTAAAAGCCATAACAAGAGCAAAGGCTAGAGAAAACCCTGATAAAACTGAAGAAAATAATCGAAGTGACAAAGAGGGAAATACACCCATCCCTCACAGAGTAGAAGACTCCGAAGAACCAGAAAAAAGTATCGCCAGTAAAAGATCCCAAAGATGGAAGCAAAGGAGAGACAGGATAAAAGAAAAAAAGTTATTGCAAAAGAAGGAAAATGAAAAGAGTAAAAAGAAATCAACAGAAGAAGCACAAGTGGAAGAAGAAAATAAAATGGAGGAAGAAAAGAAGGAGGTAGGATCGGTATTAGCAGACCCAATGCCTGAAGAATTAGCCATGTGGATTCAGGCATACAAGGCGAGAATAAAAGCAGGACCTACCATAGAACAACATGAGAGAGAGTATCCGAGAGGCGACTTAGAGAAAGAAAGATTGGAAATCTGCAAAAAATTGATAGAAGTTGCCCAACAAACATTAGAAAAAACCGCATCATCTTTACCAAACAACCGAATTTGCGAAGAAAAATTCCAAGAGTGTCTAAACAATCAGGAAAAGCCTAACGTAAATAGACCTCTGGATGATGAACTTGGTATTGAGAGAAAGGAAGGATCCATAGTCCCTGAAACAGAAGGAGATTGGACTAAGGATTTATGGGCGCGAGTTCAAGAGGACAAGTGGAAAAAGGTAGAAGGAATGGAACCGCCCTTTGAAGAATTGGAAGCAGAAAACGAAATAGAGGATTCAATACCTGAACTTAATTCCGAAGAAATTTTTCCAATGGATGCAAGTGACAAAGAAGTGGAAGACGATGTAAAGGAACTACCCAATTACACCGGGGAATACGAGCACAACTCAGAATTGTATCGCATTCCATCAATACAGAGACGAGAAACGAATCCATCAGTTCAAACATCGGAGATCATACAACGCCTTAGAGAGGTGAAAATCCCATGTACCTTAACATTCGAAGAACTGTTAAAGGTAAAACCACATTTAAAAGAGAAATTGATCAATCAGTGGGAAGTCAAGGAAGAAAAGAAGGAGGTAGATGACGAAGTGAAAACGGTGAGAATTCCAGTGGATAAAGTAGGAGACTTTAGTGAAGGAGATGAAGGAAATACCTGTCTTCCAATCACTTATAGGGGTTACACAACCAAAGCCATACTAGATTCAGGAGCTGGTGTTGGCATTGCCACCAAAGAAATTTGGGAGAAATGGGGAAAACCAGCATTGAGACCAACACGTATGAAAATTCAAATGGCAGATGGACATACGGAAAGACCCCTAGGATTGTTGGAACGAGTAATCTTCACTACGTGCGGAGTGGAATTCGAACATACTTTAGCAATATGTCACTTTGAAAGGCCGAGCAACTATGAGATGATCTTGGGAAGGCCATTCATGAGACAGCTAAAGGTCGTACAAGATTGGGGAAAGGATGCAGTGTACCTACAACACGCAGGAGTCACCACTAGGATCAACCTACATACGTACACATATCAAGATGTACCACCTCTGCAATGGAATCAAATCCATAAAGAGGAAGACGATCAATCGATTCATAGTGCAGGTTCCAGTGACCAATCCTGGATGAACGAGGACACTCATCTATGGATATGCCAAGCTGCAAAAAAGGAAGAAGAGAGAAGAAAAAGTTGGCAGCAGAAACAAGGTGTAGTGAGATCGGTACAAGATCCAGCTTATATGCCACAAGTATTTCCAGACGAAGAATTCGAACCTCACGGTTGGATGGAAATCTTAGCCACCCTCGATGTTTGTGTAAACGAAGAAGTGGTAACTATGAACGAATGTATTGATGAGGAGGGTTATGACATTAGTTTGTATATGGTAGTCCTTCAGGAGGCAGAAGAAGGAGAAGTAATTGAGAAAGACTGGAAGGAGGACTACGAGAGCATTGAGATGGAACCAGAACCCATGGATCTAGGGATTAGTACCACCAACATGGATATCATTGCCAATGAACAACACAAGGATCTCACACAAAAGGAAGAATTAGAAGTTGAAAGGGAGTTAGAAGATGAAGATAATAAGCTTCAAGACCAATTTGAGGTACCAGCTCATTTCAAAAAATATGAAGTGGAAGAGAGGAAGATTGCTATTCAAATGCCTAAAAGAGAAGCACAACCTGGAATAGCATATGATAATAAAGAGCAAACCAAGAAAATAGTTGTAACCATGGAAGGAGGAGAGGAAAGATGTACTTTCATAGGACAGGATGTCTCAGCGGAAGAAGAGCAAGAGTTAATTCGACTCATAAGAGAATACCGGGATGTCTTTGCTTGGACTTATAAGGATTTAAAAGGAGTAGACCCCTCTATATGTGCGCATAGAATCCCCATGACATCCGAAGCCAAACCTTCTAAACAGAGACCTTATACTTATAATGATGTGTATTCAGCCAAGATAAAAGAAGAAATAGATAAGTTGTTGGATGCTGGATTCATATACGAGATAGAACACACAGAATGGGTATCGCCATTGGTAGTAGTGCCCAAGAAAAACGGAAAATTGAGAGTGTGCATAAATCTGAAGAAGGTGAATGCAGCCACTATACGTGACAGCTACCCATTACCGATTACGGATCATCTATTGGAGAGGGTAGCAGGTAAAGAGGTCTATAGCTTCCTAGATGGTTTCTCCGGATACAATCAGGTGGCTATTGCGACCGAGGACCAACACAAGACAGCATTTGCCACTGAATGGGGAGTGTATGCATTCAGAGTGATGCCCTTTGGACTCACTAATGCACTGGCTACCTTCCAACGATTAATGTGTCACGTTTTCAAAGAATTTTTGAAAAAAAGCATGGAAGTGTATGTAGATGACCTTTGCACGTATTCCAATCAAAGACCCGATCACATACCGGAATTAAGGAAGATATTCAACAAATGTAGGCAGTATAGAGTCTGCTTAAACCCAGAAAAATGTGTCTTCATGGTAAGACAAGGAAAAATACTAGGACACATAGTCTCAAGAAATGGAATATCTACGGATGAGGACAAGATTAAAGTCATATTGGACTTACCAAGACCCAAAAATGTAAAGGAAGTACAAGCCTTTATGGGACATTGTGGATATTACCGTAGGTTTATTCACATGTATGCCATAATAGCTAAGCCCTTATACGGTCTATTGACTCAGTTCACTTGGACAGACGAGTGTGAGAAGGCCTTCAACGAGCTTAAAAAGAGGCTGAGTACAGCCCCAATTCTAAAATCACCCAACTGGAGTAAGCCTTTTCATATTCATGTTGATGCTTCGAACTATGCAATTGGATGTATCCTAGCTCAACCGGCTGATGAAGGAAAGCTTGACCATCCAATCGCTTATGCGAGTAGACAATTAAACCAAGCCGAAAGAAATTACACGACTACAGAAAGAGAGGGCTTAGGAATGGTTTATGCAGTAAAGAAGTTTAGACATTACCTCTTAGCCAACAAATTCAAATTCTTCATAGACCATCAAGCTTTGTTGTATTTAGTCAACAAACCTTGTAGCACGGGAAGGTTGGTACGATGGTTCTTGTTACTAATGGAGTTTGACTTTGAGGTGATAGTCAAAAAAGGGAACACACATGTGAGAGCAGACCACCTTTCTAGGTTAAAGCACGGAGAGCCACCTAGCGGAGTTCCTGATGATCTACCAGACACCTATCTTTTTAACCTGGAAGTATGTCCTCAATGGGCCGAAAAGTTGATCCCTATACTTACACATGGACCTAAAGATGGGATCACGCCAAACCGAAAGCAAGATCTTTGGAGGACTAAGAATCTTCACATTATTGCTGGAAGTTTATACCACCAGGATTCAAGCGGACTGCTGATGAGATGCGTGGAAGAAGATGAACAAAAAATGTGGCTTCAGAAAGCACACATAAATCAATGGAACACTCACTTGAACGCAATTGGAACATGGCAAACACTCAAGAGATTTGGCATATATTGGCCAACCATGCAACGAGATGCACATCATTATGTGTCAACCTGTCCAACCTGTCAAGAACAAATCCCAGATGAGAACTCTACGTTATGCTATTCTACAATAGCACCAAGGTGGAGCATGCCTTTAGTAAAGTTCTTGAAAACTCGAGAGTACCCTGATGGAGCTACCCTAGCAAGAAAACGTGCTCTTGAAGAACAGAGCAAGGATTACGTCATCCTAGGAAAACAACTCTTTAAACGCGGGAAGGATAACCAGCTAAGCTTGTGCATTCATGAAAATGAATATCTCTCTGTCTTAGAAATGGCACATGCAGGAGCTGCGGGAGGACATTTCTCAGCAGACAGAACGGTCAAGATGATTCTCTTTGCAGGCTTGTGGTGGCCAACTCTACACATGGATGCGGAGACATATGTGAGAAGCTGCGAAACATGCCAGAGAGCAAAATATCCCATTAGAAGAGATGACATGCCTTTATGACCCATGGTTTGTGCGAGAGCATTTACCAAGTGGGGTATTGACTTCATAGGACCTATCAGTCCACCTGCGAAAGGATCTCATGCTGAGTACATCATAGTAGCCACCGACTACTTAACAAAGTGGGTAGAAGCAAAAGCCACTAGAAAGAATGATGCCCAAACCACAGCAAAATTTCTTTTTGAGCACATTTTCACACGCTTTGGACTACCGATCGAGATAGTGAGTGATCGAGGAACGCATTTCTTAAACGAAGTCATTGAATCACTAATGAATGACTTTCTTGTGATTCATAAAAAATCAGCCCCATATCATCCTCAAGCTAATGGGCAAGCTGAAAGTTCCAACAAGGTACTATGTACTATATTAACAAAGATTGTCAATAATGGAAGGTCAGATTGGGACAAACAATTGCATCACGCAATTTGGGCCTTCCGTGTGGCATATAAAACGGCCATTGGAACCACGCCTTTCAACCTAGTGTATGGGCAAAATGCAATTTTGCCAATTGACTTCTTAGTACCTACCTTGAAAGTGGCCCAGCAGTATGAGTGGAACGGTCATGAATTATCTCAACAATTAGATCAAATTGAAAAGCTGCACGAGACTAGATTGCAAGCGGTAGCAGGCATCTATGCCGCCAAACGGAGACAAAAGGCTTATTATGATGCACATATAAAAGACAAGGGACTGAAAGAAGGCGATTTAGTCCTAGTATACACACTCAAACAACATGCAAAGAAGCTCCAAAAACGCGGATATGGACCCATGATTATAAATCGAATCTCTACTAGTGGTGCAGTCAATCTCGCCACACTAGACGGAGATATTCTTCCCAACTACATCAGTGGATGCAGAGTGAAAAGATTCATGGAACCATTGACTGATCAAATGCTAGCACGACTCTTAGGAGCTCAGAGTAGGAAAAAGGAAGAAGAACGCATACGAGAAGAAGCTAGACAGGAAGCCCTAGAACGTATCAGAAAACGGAAAGAGTGGATGAGAGAAAGAGACGAGAGATATCGAGTAGGAGAAGAACTCATCCCAATGGCTAATTTTAGAGCCACTGAGAACTCTGGACAACAAAGAAGACAGCCTTACCTGAATCTGGGAGCAGGACGAAAAGAGTACCACTTAGTGGATGCTCTCGTAGACACAGGAGCAGCAATAAGCTGCATTAGATTTTCTTTGTCTCAGAGACTTAAAGAGGAGATACGCCCATCGAAGGCACAGCTAATTGGGATAGGAGGAAAAGTTACTCAATGCATAGGAGAGATAACTTTACCTTTACATATGGGCAACAACACTATGGAGCAGAGACTCTTAGTGTGTCAGGACCAAGATCTGCTTGAAGATGTGGTGTTAGGACAAGATTGGATCTATGAATATGAGGTAACCATTCAATTGGCTTTAGGATACATCTCGGCCAGAATAGGACCTCGTGAAGTATTTAGTTTGCTAGACGAACGACCACCCAACGCTGCTATTATAGAGCCAGAAGTCCATCCTAACGAACAAAGTCATGATTGTATGTTCACTAGCAATATAGGAACCCCATCGTCAAGTACTTCATGTGAAAATACCGTAAGTCCTGTGTGCACTCCACCCTTGAGTACAGAGAGTCACAAGAGTGCACAAAAACAGGAGATCCAACCTAGTGAACCACAAAGCACAAGAGAGACTATTCCTCTGCAAGAAGTGAAGTCTACACCTGTGAAAGTGTACCCCATTCCACATTCTACACGAGCTTGGATAAGAAAGGACCAAAAGAAGGCATATCTCCAGCAACAGAAACGTCTTCGACATCAGCATGTCCAATCAAAGAAGAAGACAAAGAGTTTCGAACACTTCAGGCAACCACGACTCAATAGCATATGGATCCCAAAAAAGCTGATAACTGCTCAACCTGATCGAACAAAAATATGGATCCAAAAGTCATGTACCCAAAGGACGACCATCCCAAACAAGGAACATCCTCAGAAGAGCTATCATACTCAACAGGGTCAACAGGCACGTCAACCGAGAAAGAGGGTATATTGGAGGAAAAAGGAATCTCCAAATGCAATACAAACCGACTTGAGATTCACAAAACAGAATCAGCAGACATACTACCGAAGAAGAACCGCATTCATCAAAAAGGTGGAAAATACAGTACATTCCATCCAAGTGAAGCAAGTTTGGATGCCGAAAGACAAGACAAGCTGCATACATCAAGCAACTACTTCCAATTGCACACATGAGGAGTTGTCAAGATCCAGAGTATGCATGATAGGGCCACATTACAAGGCCAAGCATTCGGCACGTCCTTCTTCTACTTTCGGATAGTCATGCACATTTTCCCTTTGGAAATAGGAGAGCACTTGTACATACATAAAATATTACTCCAAAAAAAAATTCACTACCCGCTTCGGCTATGTACTAACTTTTATGTTTTCTTTTCAGCAAGAAATATAAAAATACATGAAAAAAAATTCAGGTATTACCTTTCTCACACCCACGGGAAAGGGACGGCACCATGCACTCGGAGCAACATCGAATTATTAATCAACATATGGAGGAGGATTTCTGAAAAACATATGGACACTAATTCATTCTCTATATTGAGTGCAGATGACATCTTCTGACTCAGAAGCTACACAGCAGGAAGAGGAACTACTTCTTCCATTGGGGTCAATAACCAAGGTCAGAGGACATTGGTTTCGAGATGACCAACCTATCTCGGAACTTCTCTTTATGGCAACCATCAAAATTATGGATAGGGATCACTATTTCCCTATTATGTCACAAGATTTCAAGACCATAATACAAGGGTTACCACATATCGAGGAAGTATGGACCCAAGCTGGAATTGAAGCATTTTTAAAGATACCTATATGCGTACCAGACTTCCAAAGATATACGCAGGTAATGAATACCATGCAGCCGGCTGCTACAAAGATCTCGGTTCCAGAAGCAAAGGTATTGGACAAGGTGGGCACATGGAAGACAATTCAATTCACTCATGAATTGATCAATAAAGCCTTTGGATGGAATCAAGAAGGAATTACTAATGTCAAAGAGGAATGCCATGACCCCAAGAAAAGATCATTCCTGGAGATTAACAGAATAGATATTGAAGACGCGGTACATTTGGTACATCAACACTTTTGTTTTCCTGGCATGAACAGATACACTGCACCACAAAAGATTGTAGTACAACTCCTATCGCATGCCATGAGACAGATAGGAAACAAAGTGAATCTCACAGGTTACGTACAAGAACGATTGTTTGAAGCTCAGAAGAAATGGGGGCAAAAGAAGTTCCTGAACGGTGGTTCAGCTTTAACTTTATTGATATATGAAGCTCTAGACATGAAACACTGCTTACGGGAGATGCCGACATCAGAAGGGCTAGCAAAGTATGCAAAATCCGCTTCGGTCCCTAAGAAGAAGAAAGCAGTAGTTGTGGTTGAAGAGGCTGGAACCAGCACACAGAAACCCATGAGGGGTACGAAACGCTTGCGAGAAGAGGAAGCCCAAGCAACACCTCAGTCTAAGAGAACGCATCTCTTGCCTAAGATCACGACGGCTCAAATGCCGATTTCAAAAAGAGATTTGTCTGCTGCCCTCGAGCAAACACACCAGTATATGCAAGGGCAGGTGAATCTAAATGTCCAAGGACATCATTATAGACAAGCAAGTCAAGTTCAGCAAAAACAGAGTACAGAAAAGACTCCAAAACAACCTGGAAGATACCAAGAATTGGGCATCGATGACTCTAGTATGAATACGGAATCCAGTCCTGAGAAAGACACGTTAGATACTGATATCAGGACAGAAACTTATGAAGAAGAAGGACCAGAAATCAATCAAATGGAAGTGACACCGGACACCCAAAAGGAAAAAGAAAAGAAGGTGGATGATGCTAAGGAACAGGAGCACGTCATTCAGTTGAATGACACTACAAAAATGAGCATCAAGGAAGATACGACTACTGGGGTTACACATGTCAAAGCACCTATTAAAGAGGAAGAACAAACCCCAGTGAATAAGGAAACGGGAGAGCTCCAACAAGAAACCATAATCGAGGTGCCTGATGACACATCTCAAGGACAGGATGAAAACATGGGGGCTGAGCCAAGGATCCAGCTTCAGATCAGGCAGCCCCATGATACTACCTTACACATTGCTCAAGGCAAAGACGTGACTACTGGAGAAGAACCCACAATACCTAAAACATGGCTCAATGTGGATGTGACTCAACTGAAGCCTGTGGTAAAGCAAATGATCCAGACAGCCATGGATACGCAACAGCAAATGATGGATATAGATGCAGACTATGACAAAGCCATGAAAGAAAAGAATCAGTTTCAAGTTATGAGTGAACAGTTGTCTGCACAACTAATTCAGGTACAAAAAGAGATAGCCACCAAAAGCACTGAGCTGTTAGAAACACAAACACAATATGAATCATTAAGCACTCAGCATCACCAACTGCGAAACCAGCTCGAGGGCCTACAGAAATTATATGATGCTACTACAGCAGAAAAAGAAAGAATGAAGACCAGAAGTACTCTACTAGAGACACAGCTGAAGTTATATCTGGATGAGAATGATACTTTACGCAACAGAAATAAAGAGTTGACGAAATCACTGTTATATGACCAACCAATAAAGCAACAGGAATCAACTGAAAGTAAAGAAGATGAATTAAGAGATCAACTCGCACAATATGAAGCTTTGCTAAAACAAGAGCGCGCAGTAAGAGAAGAAGCAGAACATAAGCACAATCAGGAAATATGTGAGCTCAAAAGGCAGCTGAATTCAGCACAAGCAAAACTGGTACAGAGCTACAGTGAAAACATGGATCACGTAGCTGACATAGGTAAGGAGCTCCTAGCCACCAAAGAAAAACTCGGGGAAGCCATACAACAGATAAAGGAAAAAGATGACTGCATTGAAGAGCTAAAAAATCAGCAGAAAGGCAAAGAACCGATCGGGACATCAGTAGTGCCAGAAAAAGAACATCCTACTGACGAGGTAGAGGTAAGCCCTCTATCTCAACCGATCTATCATTCTCCAATACATGAGCAGATGGCGGATATGCATGATGATCATCCAATGCCATACACTGCAGAAATAAGTCAGAAGGAACGGGCACTAGTGGTGTCCCGATTAACGGAAAATTTTGAGAATGAAGTCATCAAGGTCATGAAGGAAGCAAAAATCAAAGGTAAAGACTTGGAAAAGATCATCAAGCCTTTCAACATTCCATATGGACTGTTGAAAGAGAAAACAAGGCAATATATAAAGAAGGTTACACACAAAAGTCCAGATGAGCAGCTCAATTTCAAGAATGACACATTCATGTACACTCAAGCAGAGTTCGAAGCTGCACAACCGGTGTGGAGGAGAAAATTTTTGGAGAAACATCCCACACTACGGGTGCACTGGCAAGCCGCACCTTACTTATTACAGGTAAACCCTTCGTTTTGTCCAACACCACGAAGAAGGGATACAAAGGACTTTTTGGATTTACAACGCAGCGGCAATATTAATAAACAGTGGCTAAACTATCCGATGTTACCTAGCCCGCCACATAACTATTTGCCAACAGAGGATTATATGATCAAAACAATAGAATTTTGGCTCCAAAACTATGCGACAGTACCAGACTTAGCAGTTAAGATGACAAATAAAATACTTAGTATGCTACTTACAGTTTTGAAGGTCTTCAAACATGCGGCATATACATTTCTGAACTTCATCGGCATTAATCAAGGCACATATATACTTATTTTCGATCTATCAGTAATGCCGAGCCGCCCCACAATAATGGCATACTATTCCAGACTCATGTTTTTGCCAAGCCCGTATATGCAAACATTTGAAGAAGCATTTTTTACAGGATTTTTTGAAATAGATTCAGAGATCTTTTTGAAGATGTCATCTAATCTGAATGCCAGACTTGTGGCATACGAATTAAGCTTCTTCGCAGATCACAGACAACCGCCCAACGATGGAGTAAAAGCTGAACAATGGAAACAGATCATGATACGTGAAGCCAATCTGCTCAATGATACAGAGCAACAAGTATACAGAACATATGCCCGGCGCTTATCAAAGCCTGTCGGGGACGACAGAGTTCAGGAGGGGGGCAGTGTTGAGGGCGAGACGAGTAAGAAGAGGAAAAAAAGAAAGCAACGAAAGAAACAGCTTCACTAAAAGACAGATTTGAAGATGCATCTCTGCAGGAAGCCCCGCAGGGGCGCACACACCAAGGAAAAGCACGCAGCTGGAAGAAGGGATCAGGGCCAACATGTATCACTTATGTGGATGCTTCAACCTCTTGAGTGGCAGAGGTTTCAGATCAAGGCTTACGAGCTACATCCGCATATGTGCACTAATGGCGTGCGTGACAAACCGAATCAACCAGGTCCAAAGTGTGCAACCAGGACAAACCAGAAGCGCCTCTAAAACGTAATGCAAGATCAAGATTCAGACAACACTGACCACTGGGCGCGTGCGCAAAGCAAAGTCTATCAAGGGCGCGTGCACAAAGCAAAGTCTGTCAAGGGACGACAGAGGCGAAGAGGGGGAGAGTGTTGCAGAGCTAAAGAGCGCACAAAGCAGAGAAAAAGATGGGCCCCAAAATTTTTCCGATTTGGACCACATATTTTTGTAACATATTCATTTTTGTAATATATTTCCCTTTGTAAAGGCACTAGAGGAGTCCTCTAGATGCATTCCCACAGAAGAGTAGAAGCTTACCCATGTAAAATAGTAGAAAATTAGCTCTTAGTGAATAAAGTGCCGGTCACTTGTGTGAAAGGACCATTTTTAGGGCACTAGTATATAAGTCAAATGCGACTCTTTGTAGAAGATTTTTTTGCCATTGTGAGAATAGAGAGCACAGAAATTCGAATTTGTGTCTTCTTCCTTCTTCATCTTCTTCTTCGTGAGCTTGTATGCATGTGTGTTGCTTGGAAAGAGTGCTTGTGAGTGTTGTCTATCCTTGAGAGTGTTTCTTTGCTGTAGGAAAGGTGTGTGCGAGGTGTAGGAGGTGCTGAAGCGTAGGAAAGTATTTTCGCGATTCAGTATTTCTGTCATAACTTGAAGTAGGAGCGTCGGAATTGAGTGAAACCACTGCCATTGGATGCGTCTTCTCGAGAGCTTCGAAACGCATATGCTATTCGCTATGTTTGGAGCTCGGAGCTAGGAGAAAAGTCCAAAATACTGACGGCTGCTGCACCAAGTATCGCTTCGTCTTGACCTACTGTTGAAGCTTGTTAGGATAAGCATTTACCTCATTTTCATTCTTGAGTAGTGCATTTACATTGACCATTACGTGATTGCATGTCCTCATACACTCGGCTAGGTTAGTATACTCTTCGGATTGATAAATTAAAAGCGTGTATCCCCACTATATGCACTTGTGAGGGGATTGAGGTATAGTCTCTTTCTCCGCAAGTCCCTAAGTTGAAGCTTAGGTCAACATATGTACATGTACCTCAAGAGTTGAGGTCAAAGTTAGATGCCAAATCTGAAAGATGTATTTTTTTGGGATATTCTATGGAACAAAAGGGGTATAAATGCTATAACCCCATCACCAAGGAGCTGAAGGTAAGTAGGGATGTTGTCTTTGATGAGTTGAAGCCTTGGTATGCATGCACGAGTCCATTGCAGGTTGAAGACATAGGTGAGACAGATTTGAAGAATGATGATAGAGTTCAAGAAAGCATGGATTTAAGTGGTCCAAGCAACTCATGCAACACAAGGACACCCTCACCATGGAGTGGAAGGCTTAGGGAAAGAGAGACCAGCTCTGAAGAAAGCAAAGTCAAAGGCAAAGAGAGATTTTAGTTGAAGAAGGAAGCTATGTGGACGAGAGCATGTTGGAAGATGAAGAGATAGAAGAAATTCAAACTCCAGGAGTGTCAAAACAAAGAAAGAAGATGGCAACCACACCAAAAGGAAGTGAAAGAAGGTCTTCAAGAGTAAGATATCCAGTACAAAGGTTAACATATGATAATTTCATTGCAAAGCATTATGCATACATGACTCAGGTAATCAAGGACAAAGAACCAACTAGTTATGAAGAAGCTAAGGATCACAAGGAATGGCAAGAGGCAATGAAGGAAGAGCTCAAAGCACTTGATGAGAACCATACTTGGAACTTGGTACCAGCTCAAGAAGGCATGAAGGTGATAGGTAATAAGTGGGTTTACAAAATTAAAAGAAATTCAGATGGTTCCATTGCTAGGTACAAAGCAAGGTTGGTGGCGAAAGGCTTCTCCCAAAGCTACAGGATAGATTATGATGAAACTTTCAGCCCCGTAGACAAGATGCCAACAATTAGGACTTTGATTGCAGTGGCCACATCAAGGAAATGGAGCTTATATCAGTTGGATGTGAAGAATGCCTTCCTCAATGGAGAGCTTGAAGAAGTAGTCTACATGAGCCAACCTCAAGGATTTGCTAGTATGAGGTACCCAAATCATGTTTGCAAGCTAAGGAAAGCACTATATGGACTAAAGCAAGCCCCAAGGGCCTGGAATCAGAGGTTAGTGGATTATTTATCAAGTTGTGGATACAAAGAAAGTGTTGCAGATCCATCACTTTACGTGAAGAAGCAAGGAGACAAGACGGTATACATATGCATCTATGTGGATGATTTGATCATCACAGGAAGTGATATTGCAGGTATTAAAGATATCAAATCAAAGCTAGGGAAGGAGTTCAAGATATCTGATCTTGGAACACTAAAGTACTTCTTGGGAATAGAGGTAATCTATGCACACGATGGCATCAAAGAAAATACTTGTTGGATGTGCTATACAAGTTTGGTATGAGTGGTTGTAAGCCACTTTCTCAGCCCATGGAGCCCAATACAAAGTTGGTTGCAGGTCAAGGAGAGGCTATACAAGATATTACACTATATAGAAGCATAATTGGTTCATTAATTTATGCTACATTCACTAGACCTGATCTTGCATATGTAGTAGGTGTTCTCTCTCAATTTTTGCATGCACCTACTCATGATCATCTTATGGCGGCTAGAAAGGTGCTTCGTTACATCAAGCACACCATCAACCAAGGTCTATTTTACTCATATGATGCTGATCTAAGTGTCAAAGGATATAGTGATGCTGATTGGGCAGGTAGCAAGGATGATCGAAGGAGTACATCGGGTTATGTTTTCATGATAGGTACAAAAGTGATCTCTTGGAGCTCTAAGAAGCAACCCACTGTTGCTCTTTCATCCACAGAGGCTGAGTACAAAGGTTTAGCATTGGCTACATGTGAGCTATTATGGCTTAAGAAGCTACTTAAGGACTTGGAAGTAGAAGTGGAGGAGTTTCCTCTTTATGGAGACAACATTTCAAGCATCTATCTAGCTAACAATCCCATGTTTCATGCAAGGAGCAAGCACATAGAGGTTCATTACCACTTCGTTAGAGAAAAGGTGATGGCAAAAGAGCTAGATATAAGGTACGTGAACACTAAAATGCAGGTTGCAGACATGATGACAAAGTTTCTTGAAGGTACAAAGCTTGGAGGATTCAAGGAAGCTATCAACATAAGAGACATAGGCTGAAGCAATGAAAGGAAAAGACTTGAGCTTGAGGGGGAGTGTTGAAAGTTTTTCAAGCTCAAGAGTGTGGGAACATGCCCCAAATTGAACCTTCCACATCATCCACAATCAAAGGAGGCTGATTTCCACGAGTTGGAGGCATCCAATTATGCCCATAATGGAAAGAAGTTGATTAGAGAAGATTTAGCTCACCTCTTGATGTGATTGGACCTCACTTTTGACATGTATATGCTTTTGATTGGTTAAAGAGGTTAGTATGTGGTCTTTAAAACCTCTAATGAGTTGTATTATGACTTAGAGTCGTGGAAATACGTGCCCAAGCTGCCCCCTTGCTTAAGCACACCCCCTACTAGCTATTCTCTGCATATTTTGCAGAAATTTCACTTTTACACACTCTATCTATCTGGATGTTTTTGGCAGACCCCCCGGTCTTGTAATTGTTGTTTCTCCTTCATCCGGAAATTAAATCACGGAGTTTCTAATTTTTCGATATCTTTGTCACTTGTAGATTCCATGTCTACCCATCGATGGTCTTCGCCATTTACCTTTTCCTTTCCATGATCTGTAGGATTTGGTCCATCTTGAATTCTTCCTTTGTATGCTCTTATTAGAGTCTCCAGACTTTGTGAATTTTTTTCCTCCTCCTGAGTCTGTGTATTTTGTGGTTGACTATTGTTTGAATGTTCCATAGTCTCTTCTTCCAAATTTTTACCCGTTCTCATTTTTCTTTCCCATCTTTCTTTTTGTCTGTTTTTCTTTTCTTTTGGAAATGGAATTTTCTAATGTTCTTGTGTATGTGTCTCCTTTGTTGTTTCTTGTTGTTTAGCTTGTGCTCTTGTTATAGCATTCATAGTTGCTTGATCATGGTCACTCAATTCTTCTTGCTCCATTATGTTAACTGTTTTTAATGGTATGTTACTAGATGTGTTCTATTGTTTTGAGGGTTTCTCGGACAATCCTTTATTAAGTGTTCCCTGCCACAATCTTTTCAATAAGCTCCTTCTATTCTTAGTGTAGGAGGTTGTGGGAAATCTCTAATGAAATGTTCTCCCCCACATCTATAACAAGTTATCTTTTGACTTCCTTTGAATTGGGGTTTCTTATTGGACATGTAATTATTAGTTATGTACATGAATGTGGCTGTGTCCATTTCAATTCTCCCGTTTCCCAAGTCCAGGGCTTGGAGTTCTAGTTCTCTCTGTTCATATCCTTCCCAATCTTCCTGATATCCTTCATTCCAATGATACTCCTCTCTGTAAGATGATCTAAGTCTTGAGCTTTCTTCTTCTATTGTTGTGTATTTTACTGGTACTACATTTGTTGGTAAAGGTGGTTGTTGTCCAAGTACAGGTCTTGGTTGCTCAACAAATCCAGATTCTCTTTGTAAGTTGTGTTGGTTCACATATTCTCTTTCTTTAATGGGTTGTTTATTGTAGAAGCATTCTTCTCTGGTATGGTTTTTCCATTTTTTTTATAATGTACAATATTTGAGTGTTTTTCTATCTTGCAAATGTTGTGGATTTTGATAAGGACATTGTTGAACCAAATGATTTTCTCCACAGTTATAGCATTTCTTATTTGTTGCTATCCTGGTGTTTATCAAATTTGTCTTGGTGCTAACTTCTAGGGCTTTAGCAATGGCTTGTGCTAATTCTTCTGCTGGTGGGATTTTATCTTCATTTGTTCTTGGTTGATCAAATGCTAATAGATCTTGTCCTCTGTTATCCTCTAAGTCTATTGCCTCTTTCACACATGATCCTAGATCAAGACATCTCCTATAATGCACCAAGGTTCTTAATTGTGCACTTCTCAATCCTTCTATGAATAGAAATACTTGCCTTGCCATGGATGGTACCTCCTCTCTTGGACATCTATCAATGTATTGCTTGAATCTCCTAGCTGCCTCTCTGACATTTTCATCTTTTTGTTGTTTAAAACTATGTATTAGGGTAGTTGTACTATGTTTTATTCCAATTTTTGAGAATTCCCCTATGAAGGCTTCAAGGAAAGATTCAATATCTGGATACATTTCCTTTCTCAATGGAATGAACCAAGATAGTGCAGGTCTAGTTAGGTTAGACCAAATGCTTCAAATTGTACTTTGTAATCCTCTACTTCTTTTGCCCTAATTACTTGTCTGAATTCTACAGCATGAGCATGAGGATCAGAATATCCTTCATATTGATTCTTCATGCATTTACCTACTTGATAGGGCCTAAGCATTCTTCCATGATTTTGCCACTGATGTCTCCTTCTGATTGGAAAATCATTCATTCCTTCTGCTTTCTTTCAAAAGGATTTGGGGAAGTGTGTACTCTCCTACCTTGTTGTTGTTCAACATTAGTGTGAGTTTCATTTTGTCTTGGCAAGTTTGGTTGCCCTAGGTTTTGTTCCCAAGGTCTCTTGTCTACACTTGCCCTAAATCATTAGAGTTTTTTGGATCTTGTGAGAATATGTATACACATCCCTGTCTATCCTCATATATGCCATCCTTAAATTGTGCTACTGGTGTTATATTTAAGGGAACTTCTAAGTTTCTCATCCTAATGAGAAACTTATGCATACCATCTTGATATTTTGCTTTGTTCCCCGACAACGGCACCAAAAAATGTTTGTTGTTACCCTTTTGAGTTGTCCTCTCCAATCATTTTAGCATAAAGGATCAACTACACATCTTTAAATTGTCAATTCCGGAAGTATGCAAAGACCACAACCCCTTCTAGTTAATGAAATCCAAGAATAGGGATTAAGATGACTGTTTTTCTGAGAAATTATGAAGAAGGAGAGAAATATCTAGGGTTTTGATTATCTTTAGTTTTACAACAGCATTTTCAATGATTTTTGTAAAGTGTGTCATTTTCTCTGTAGAATACAATTATGAAGTCAAACTTCCAAAACAGTACTTGTATCACACAAAGAAGACAATCGTGATTCTGTGAAAACTAAGAATTTCCATGTCCAGCTTTGTTCTTCTACACTTTTTTACTCAATACACTGAGAATCACCTCTCTTCATACACATTACTCAGAAATACACAACTGAAGCTTACAAATTCCATGGATCACACAAAGAATAGACTCAACAAATCAAAAGAAGGTACATGAAAGGAGAAACACGATTTTCTGCAGGAGAACTCTTCACATTACTTGGATAGCAAAAATAATACAACCAACCCTCTTAAAATAGAGGAAATTATCTTTTATACATTTTCAAGTGTCGTCTTTCACACTTGAATTTTGGTCTTTTTCCTTTCTAATCTAAAAATATGCTATCAAAGAGCAGACTCTTCCTCATTTTTACATCATTTGTATAAATATTTCTACAAGTTTTTTATTTACTAATAATTTCCTTTCAAAAAATGCTTCTTCTAACAATCCACTTGCAAAACTCGTTATTGAGCCTTTTTGCATGATGGAGACTTGATTTTCAACATGTGTGTGTATGCATGTGTATATGTATATGCATGTGTGTGTATGCATATGTGCGTATGTATGTGCATATGCAAAAGACCACTCCTTCGCTCATTCACTCCTTCAATGGCTCCTTCCCTCATTCTCTCTCACTTGATCGCGGCAAATGTGCCACGAGAAATTATTATTTTTTCATATTCATGAAGTGTCGCTTATGCCAAGCTAACTTCCTAAGAGGAAGAGGAGGTGGCAAAGGTAGAGGAAGAGGTAGAAGTAATAAATATGGAGTCAAAGCTTGCTGGATTTGTGGTAAGACAAATCAGTTAGCTCATGATTGTTGGCATAATACTCAGAATAATGGTGGATATAATCAGAACTTTAATTCAAGAGGAAGAGGTGGCAAAAATCAAAGAGGTAACTTCAGAGGTAGAGATAGTAGAGGTTACTTTGGAAGAAATGCAAGTAGAGGATTCCAAAGTCAACAATACAACAATACTTATTATAGCTATGCTTCAGATCAGAAGGAAGATTCAACATTGATAATGAATGCAGCTTGTGAAAGGCAAAGTGAAGATCAAAGAGTCTTCTACATTGACTCAGGGTGTAGCAATCACCTGAGTGGAAACATAGCCTTGATGACTTATTTGGAGAGTAAGGTAACTAATCATGTAGTTCAAACAGGTGACAATACAAAGAACAATGTGAAGTCAATTGGATCAGTGAAGGCCAAGGATGGAAGTACTCTCTTGAGTAAGGTTTTGTATGTTCCTACAATTCCAAAGAATCCGATAAGTGTAGGACAAATTGTTGAAAAAGTTTATGAAGTTAGGTTCACTAATGAAGAAGTTTTTGTGGAAGACCCTAGCAATGGGTATAAAAAAATTGTTTCAGGGAAGAAAGAAGGAAGACTCTTCACATTGAAGATTCAAGGTAACATTGGTCATGCCTTGTACACCTATGGAGGACACAAGATCTCACAGTTAGATCTTTGGCACAAAAGGCTTGGACATTTCAATGAAACAGGTATTAAAGATATGGTTAACAATGGTTCAGTGCTTGGATTGCCTAATGTTGCAGGTCAACATATGACATACAAATGTGAGGCATGTCAATTAGGTAAGGCTCATAAGCAGTCTTATTCCAAGCATGGTTTTATGTATTCAGAGAAGCTTGAGTTTGTACACACAGGTGTGTGGGGACCATCAAAGGATTTCAGTATCAATGGTTCAAGGTATTATGTGATTTATGTTGATTATGCTACAAGATGGATCACTATTTATGTGATCAAAGATAAGTCAGAGGTATTCAATACATGCAAACATTATCATGTGCATGCAGAGAGAATTACAGGTCAAAAGTTGAAGAGACTAAGGTCAGATGGAGGGGGAGAGTATTTCTCTAATGAGTTCAGTGATTACTTGTGCAATGTAGGTATAAAGAGAGAGGTTACTTGCACGTACTCTCCTCAAAAAAATGGTGTAGCATAAAGGAGGAATAGAACTCTTGTTGAGTTTGCAAGATCCATGATGAAGGAGAAAAATTGCCCAAATTATTTGTGGGCTGAGGCTGTAAATACAGCCACATATTTGGTCAATAGATTACCATGTAAAGCTTTGCAGGGTATGACACCATATGAGGAATGGAGGGGTAAGAGACCTACCTTAGATCCTTGCAAAGTATTTGGATGTTTGGCATATGCATATGTGCCATCTCAATTAAGGCACAAATTGGAACCTAAAGCTGAAAAGTATGTGTTCATTGGATATGATGATAAGCAGATGGGATTCAGGTTGCAGAGTCCATCCACAAAACAATTTCTTGTGTCTAAGGATGTTACATTTGATGAGCAAGGTACTTGGTATGCAGGTACACTTAATGTTCATGCAGGTGATGAAGAAATTGTGAATCAAAAGAAAGGTAAATCAAAGGTTTAGATATTTGATGAAGAGGAGAACAATGAAGTATAGGTTGAAGTTGAAGAAGTGCCAAGGTTTGATCTAGAGTGTGATGAACCAGAAACCTCAAGGAGTGGAGAACTCAGAAGGTCAACAAGACATAAATGGAAACCTACAAGGTATAGCTATGACACTTCTTTTTTGGCTACCAAAGATTATGCTTATATGATAAAGGCAGATGAAGACCCTTCTACATATGAAGAGGCAAAAGGTAAAGAAAATTGGGACAAGGCTATGCAAGAAGAGTATGATGCATTGATGAAGAATCAGACATGGGATTTGGTTCCTAAACCAAATAGTCAGAAGATCATTGGATGCAAACGGGTCTACAAGACAAAGAGGTTTGTAGATGGAAGTGTGTCTAGGTATAAAGCTAGACTTGTTGTGAAAGGGTTTGCTCAGACATATAGTATAAATTATGATGAGACCTATAGTCCTATGGCAAAGATGACAACCATCAGGACAGTCATAGCTATTGCTGCATGTAAAGGTTGGAAATTATGTCAATTAGATGTGAAGAATGCTTTTCTAAATGGTTACATTTCAGATGATGTTTTCATGGAGCAACCACAAGGTTTCAGAGATAAAAGGTATCCAGATTATGTATGTAAGCTTAAGAGAGCTTTGTATGGTTTGAAGCAGGCCCCAAGGGCATGGAATTATAGACTTGTGAAGTTCTTGAAGGAACTTGGTTTTCAAGTATCTAAAGCAGATAGTAGCTTGCTTGTTAAAGCAAGTGATGATGGGATCATTTACATGTGCATATATGTTGATGATATAATTCTTACAAGTACAGATGAGAAAGGCATTCAAAGCCTAAAGAATCAAATGGACAAAGAGTTCAAGATTAGTGACTTGGGAGACTTTTCATATTTCTTGGGCATGAAGATCTCTTACACTCAACATGGGGCGTATGTAACTCAAGAAAGGTATTTGAAAAACTTGTTGATCAAGTTTAAAATGGATGATTGCAGGGTAGCACCTACTCCAATGGAGGTGAATCACAAATTGAGCAGATATGGAGGAGAAGAGTTCAAGGACATGAAGCTATATCAAAGTTTGGTTGGTAGTCTGATCTATGCTACATTAACTAGGCTTGATTTGTCATATGCAGTTGGAGTATTATCTCAATTCATGCATTGTCCTAGGAAAGAACATTGGATTGTAGGACAAGTGTTGAGGTACATAAAGGGTACACTCAAAGAGGGTTTGTATTATGGTTTTACATCAGATACAAACATCAAGATATATAGTGATATAGATTGGGCAGGTAATCCGGATGATAGGAGATCAACTTATGGATACTTGTGTTATGTGGGAGATAAGTTAATTTCATGGTGTTCAAAGAAGCAACACACAGTTGCTTTATCATCTACAGAGGCTGAGTACAAAGGACTAAACACATTGAGATTCAGTATCACTTTCTAAGAGAGAAGGTGATGGATAAGGAGATTGAAGTAATACATACTTCAACAAAAGATCAGATAGCTGATATGCTAACCAAAAGCTTGGATGGATCAAAGCTACAAAGATTCAAAGACATGGCAGGTATAAAGAAGATAGTGAAAACCTCAATTGATGATTTAGGGGGAGCTGTTGGTGGAGGGCAATCAACAATTGAAGTTTTGGTGAAGTTTTGAAGTCAAGGATTGAAGAAAAGATCACGATTTGAAGCATGAAGAAAGTACATGTCCAGGGAATGAAGATATGTATACATATGTACATTAATTTAGAGTTAGTTCACTTATACTTTTGTATGGTGAAGAACTTGTACATATTTGCCTATATATACAAGGAAAAATTCCGGGGCAAATATGAGAGCATGTGAATAGAGAAATTAGATGTTGTGTGAGTCATTAGACAACTTTAGAAGTGAGTAAGACCTCTCTTATCACTCAGATATAAAGTTTTCCAGAAATGAAGAAAATTTGCGCCCGATATTTCTGAGAGTTCTCCTTCTGTGTTGAGTCTTTTGTGGAATGCTTTTGTACAAGTCTAAGTCTATAGTTTATTGACCTCTGTACAAATTTTTCAGCTTCTAATTGTGATCAGGCTGAGATAATTGAGTGTAGGAACATTCACATGTGTAAATGGAAAGAAGAGAAGTTGCAGGAGGCACATAATTTGATGCTAATGTTTTGGTCAATTCTCCTTCCATAATGTAGAGTTTTGAGAAAGCAAGCACCCATTCTTTAAGTTGGAAGGTAAGCTACCTATGACTAAAAGCATTTGATGAAATGAGTTGTAGTTTGAGAGAACCAAGCTTAAGAAGTTACAGGTGTTAAAATCGACTATAAAGAACTATAGTTTTAGACATAGGTGACTTGTTAAGATCATTTCTCAAGATCTACTGAATCCTTTGAAATGATTTAAGTTGGAGGAGGTGTGCAAACTATAGGCAACACCTTGTGCAAATTTTTATAAAAAACTTTACACATTCAATAAGTCAATGAGTGAGTTATGTGTAGCTGACTTTCTGTGTAGTCGCCTTCTTCACAGTTTGTTCAAAATTTTGGAAATTGAGTATTGATCATGTAAATTGGTAAAGGTTTTGAGTTACTCTTGATATAGAGGTGCTCTAACTTAAAGAGTAGCTTGTTCTTTTGGAGATTAACACTCTCCATCAGAAAGGTCTGTCAATAATCATCTCTTCGTGTTGTACTCCCATTACCATGGGCTTGTCCTTCATTGCGGATGGATGTCCTTGTTGATGATCCACTAGTGAGATTCTTGGATTGCCTGGTCCTGTTTCTTTTTCTCGTCACCCCTTTTTTTTTTGTTTGGGAACAATGTCACAAGTAAGAAGACAGTGGTTAGTAGCAATAAAATATTTTACATATGTCAAGTGTGTCTCATGTGCTTGGGATTTCTCAATTGTGTCTATGCACGGTCATGCAATGTGGCCCTATATTAATGCGCACTTTGGAAATGCATGACTTGAATGGTGCAAAAGACGAGGTTATGCCAAAGGCACATGGTTGTTGCGCATCGAGGCTTCTGATGTTACTTGCATAATTGATGCAATCTTTGGTTGGAGGTGGCCAGTGGGCCTTGAAATGATGTGATCAGTTGATCATGAGATGACAATTGGCCATTGCTCCCTTTGGGGATCCATTTTAGAATAGTAATTGGCCTTATAGAGATCGTGTTTGGCCTCTTCCTCTTGGGATGGTTGCCGAAACTTGGTGTCCAATGTGGGTGGATCTTCAATTCTATGGAAGTTATTGGTACTTTGGGCTTCCAAACCCATATCTGTGATGATTGTCTTCTTACTTTTACCGAAGGGTTGAGTTTATCTTCTTTTGTTCTTTGTGCTCGATTCTTATTCTTTTCTCTCCTTGGCTTCTTTTTTGAGACCTTTTGCATGGTGGGTAGCCTAGGCCTTTGTGCATGTAAGATCTCTTTGGGAACCCACATGTGTAATCGCCCTCATTGAGCTGCAGCTAATTTTTTTGGTACCCAAATTCCTTGGAGGCCTTCTCGTTGAGCTGGTTGTGGTGGTTTGGTTCTTGTCTTCACATGGTTAGCTTGCCTGGGTAGGAATTTTGTTGACAAGGCTGGTGGTCGCTCTCCTTTTCATACCCAGATTTGCTTCGTGCTCGAAACTACTTTCTTCTTCAAATGTCTTTGTCTATTTCATATAGTGGTTGTTATGTATTGTTTTGTTTGCCTTTTTGGTTGAGTTGTGGTGACGACATTAGTCTTTGCACAACAGGAGGAGTTTGCTTGTCTTTGAGCCTGTTCTTCCATTGAGTTCTTCATGAACACAGAGCTATTGACACATACACCATCTTTTTTGCTAAGATTAGTCCTAGAAGAACTAAGAGAATGTGCAACATCTGGATTTGTGAGCATGTCAATTCTCTAATTTTACTGTGATGTATTGCGCGTGAACCCAAACTTGAAGAAGTTGACTCCTTAAGTTTAAGTTGACTGCATGGTCGTAAATCCAATCTTGACCTAAGATAAGTGGCTCTGTAAGGTCTTCATCGTTACACACTAGCATTTTGACTTTCATTGGAACATCTTGAAGGTAGATGGGAAGCTCCACCTCACCCAAACAAGGGGTTTTCACACCTCCCAATCCTATGAGATATGCTTCTATGGGCTTGATGTCCAATTGCAGGTCTTGGTAGTATGAAAGGCTAACAGCACTAGTGGTTGCACCTGAGTCAACCAATGCTCTCACAATCCGTAAACTCTTTCCTTGTCCTACCTCTATGGTCACAAAGGGGCGTTGGTCAATGATTTGAGCAGTAATTATGCCAGACTTTTGGCACATGTCCATGTGATATTTTGGGGCTTTCGGGTTGACATCTAGGCCTAGTCGCCTTAACTTATTTCTTCTGATGCGCTCTCTAGCCTTTGCTTGTGCTTCTTCTCTAACCCTTAACTCCTCTTCTTTTCGCTTGTTAGCAGTGTTGAGTCTCATGAGCATATCCTCTATAAGAGGTTCTTGATATAACTTGACTCGACAACCACTTATATAGTTTGGCAAGATATCCCCTTCTAAAGTTGCCAATTGAGCTGCACCACTAGTAGAGATTCTATTAATGATCATAGGTCCATATCCTCGTTTCTCCAATTTTTGGACATGTTGCTTTAGCGTATAAACCAGCACTAGGTCTCCCTCTTTCAATCCTTTATCTTTGATGTGTGCATCAAAGTATGCCTTTTATCTTTTCTTTGCAGCACAGATGCCTGCTGCCGCTCGTAGCCTCGTGTCACCTAAGTGTTCTAGATCAAAGATCCTAGAGGACAATTCATGTCCATTCCACTCATGCTCTTGTGCTACTTTTAAGGTTGGGATTAGGAAGTCGAATGGTAGCACAACATTCTATCCGAAGACCATCTGAAATGGGGTGGCATTGAGTACCATTTGTAGGCAACTCGATAAGCCCAAACAACATGATGAAGTTGTTTGTCCCAATCAAAGCGTTTATTATTTACCAATTTTGTCAATATGTTGCATAGGATCTTATTCGTGCTCTCGGCTTGTCTGTTAGCTTGTGGATGATAGGGGGCAAACTTCTGATGTATCACCATGAATTCTTGAAGGAGATTTTCAATGACCTCGTTCAAGAAGTGCGTACCTCTATCACTTACTAACTCTTTTGGTAACATGTATCTAGTAAACGCGTTCTCGAATAAGAACTTAGCCGTCGTTTGAGCATCATTCTTTGTTGTGGCTTTTACTTCCACCCACTTTGTGAGGTAATATGTGGCTACAATGATGTACTCTACATGGGAGTTTCTGGTTGGGGGGTTAATAGAACCTACAAAGTCTATACCCTACTTCAAGAACACACGTCCTCCCATCATTGGCCTCAAAGGCATCTCATCTTTTCTAATTGGGTATTGGGCACGTTGGCATGTGTCACATTTCTTCACATAGGTATGTGCATCCATATGAAGAGTGGGCCACCAGGGTCCTGAGAATAGAATGGTCATAATTACTCGATCAAGACCAAAGTGCCCACCTGCAACACCACTATGTGCAGTTTCTAAGACTTTCAAATAATCTGATTCATGAACGCACAGTCTTAAGTATCCATCCTTGCCTCTCCGATATAGGTTATCGCCTACTAAGGCATAATCTTTAGTCTCTTGCTCCATGCTTCGTCTTCTTGCTAGACTAGCCTCGTTCGGTAGTGTTCCTAATCTCATAAATTCTACCAATGGAGTGCTCCATTCTGGAATTAATGACACGTGATAAAGAGTCGCATGCTCCACTGGGGGCCTCTTTTGGCACACTAGACAATTGTTAATCCACTCATTTATTTCTTTGTCCATGCTAGGCCAATACACTTCTAAATGTTTTAGATTCTGCAATGTCCTTTGTTTAGAGTAGTGATTTCCTAGCATTCCCTCATGAGCTTGTTGCAACCAACCGTTATGTTCATCGTCCTCAACACAACAAGCTAGTACACCCTCTGTATCTTGTTTGTACATGCTTCCAGCCAATATTTGATATTTTTGTGATTTTATAATTTCTTCTTTGTTTGTTTTAATGTTTTTATTTGCGGGTCCAAAGGTTAGGACAAGTACTAACTTATTTGCCCATTTAGGAACAACTTCTAAATTGAACAGATAAGCGTCAGGTACTTCATTAGACACTCCTTGCGATGGCTCTCCTGAAGTGATGCGAGAAAGATGGTCCGCCCTAAGGTGGGTCCTACTTTTCCTAACAACAAATTCAAAGTCATATTCCATTAGTAAGAGGAACCATCTTACTAAGCGTCCTGTATTGCAAGGTTTATTGAACAAGTATAATAAAGCTTGATGATCAACGAAAAACTTGAACTTGTTGGCCAATAGATAGTGTCTAAACTTCTTTACAGCATATACCATGCCTAAACCTTCTCTCTCGATTGTCGTGTAATTTCATTCAGCAACATTTAATTACCTACTAGCATATGCTATCGGCAAATCTAGGTTTCCTTCACCTGTGGGTTGTGACATCACACATCCTATTGCATAATTGGATGCATCCACATGAATGGCTTATTCCAATCAGGAGTGGTCAGTATTGGTGCTGTGCAAAAATGTCTCTTCAGTTCATTGAAGGAATTTTTGCATTCATCATTCCACTCAAAGTTTGTTAGCAAGGCATAAAGAGGTTTGGCTATGATTGCATACATGTGGATAAATCTGCGGTGATATCCACAATGGCCCATAAAGGCTTGTACCTCTTTAACATTCCTTGGCCTAGGCAAT
This sequence comes from Ceratopteris richardii, assembly GCA_020310875.1. NCBI lineage: Eukaryota > Viridiplantae > Streptophyta > Polypodiopsida > Polypodiales > Pteridaceae > Ceratopteris > Ceratopteris richardii. The sequence goes on from CM035435.1 coordinate 56,164,984, forward strand.
TCTGCTATGGCTCTAACTTTGTCCTCGTCGGTTGATATTCCATTTTTAGAAACAATGTGACCTAAGATTTTACCTTGGCGTACCATGAACACACACCTCTGGTTCACACACACTCGATATTGTCTACATTTGTTGAAGATCTGTCTGAGCTCACGGATGTGGTATCTTCTTTCTTGGGAATGAGCACATAAATCATCCACATATACTTCTAAGCTCTTTCGCAAGAACTCTTTGAAGACATGACACATGAGCCTTTGGAATGTTGAAGGTGCATTGATGAGACCAAATGGCATCACACAAAATGCAAAGATTCCCCACTCTGTGGCAAAAGCCATTTTGTGTTGATCTTCAGGGGCAATGGCTACTTGGTTGTAGCCTGAAAATCCATCAAAGAAGCTATAAACTTCCTTGCCTGTGTGTGGATGTGCATACACATAGAAGACAACTTGGGTGAGGAGCTAGAATTGTCCAAACTCTATTAGGATTTTGACAGTTCTACTAGTCATACCTCTAGAACCTCCACGGAGATAGATGAGATAGCTGAGCAGGTGGCCAAGAAGCTAGGAGTTCAAAATAGACAAATGCCAAGGGTCACCCCATTGAAGCGATGCTATACATATGGAGGAGACCACATGGCTAATGTTTGCCCAATGATGGCTCAACCCCAAGGAAACCCTAATGCTCTATATTGCACCATTGAGAGGAAATACACAATTCATATGGCTCAAGATTGTCCATACAATAGGCAGGTGGTTAGACAAAATTATCAGCAACCTTACCAGTAGGGCAGGTATCAGAACCAGTACCAACAACCATATTATAGGCCACAACAACAATATCAACCTCAATACCAACAACAATATCAGGCACCATACAAGCCACAACCAGTCCTAGGAAACCAACCACCAGCTCTAGCTAATGTGATTCCAGTTAAGTACGCACTAGTAGAGGAGAACCTTAATAGAGCATTGGTTCCACTAACCTCGTTGGTCTCAGATAATTACTCTCATGCTCATAGTTCAGACTACTCCCGTGAAGGTAGTCCACATGCTTATTACATTGAATCACCTGAGCAAAGTGAGACTTCTCCATATCAATACGAGACACCACTCACAGAACAAAATTGGGAGCCAGAATACTCCAATGGTATGTACACAAATCCCAACCCCAGGCCCCAATTGAGACAAGTAAGGCCACAAGCCCCTAGAGGACCTTGCTTTAGATGTCAAGGCGACCATTTCATTCGTGTGGGGCAAGGAACATCTTCCAACAGAGTGTCCTAGGAATCCCTCTAGTGTGCCCAAGGTTACACCCATTAATGAGGTAGGCTTAGTGGCGGAGTCAAGTGCAAGTAGTAGTAATGTGTCTCCTGTACAAGTTGTTACTAGAGCGCAAGCCTTAAAAAGAGATAAACCAGCTGAGCAGTTAGAGCCAAGTGACTCAAGAGAGCCTAGTAAAAGGAAAATAAGATCATGGAAGGATACCAGGGAGAGAACCAATCGTAAGTGGAATAAAAAGTTATCTGAAATAGAAGAAAGCCTGAAAGACGCCAAAACAAAAATAGAAGACATTGCATCTCAAAGCCCCTCGCATGCCGAATCTCCATCCACACCACCTCATTCCACCCCACCAGTCATTGTAAATAGAACGCAATCAGGGTCTGTTCTTGCAGATCCAACCCTAGAAGGATTGAACATGATGTTCAAGGCCTACCAGGCTCGACTTGAAGAAGGGCCAATAGCTGCAAACCTAGACAAGAGTTACCCTAGAGCAAATTTAGAGATTGAACGGACAAAAATGTGCATGAAAATGGTAGAAGTAGCTCAAGCTATGCTCGAGACTAGTCAAAAGGTCAATCACACAAACTCTATCAAGCCGGATTTGCATTTTGAGGGCTTACTAGAAAGATTAGAGCAGTTGGTAAACAAGCCACAGGTTTCTTTACCTCCACAGGCTCAACCAGTTGTTGAAAGAGAAAGCTCACCGCCAAGGAAAGCTTATGTTCCTGATTCAGTGGATGAGGGAGCACCTGTTTCAATTCAGCAATACTCTCAAGAGGTCTTGCGGGAAATACAAGAAGAAAAATGGGCCAAGGAGAAGGGTAATCCCCCTCCTATTCCTGAAATTGATGACCTTCATGATCAATTTCCCCAAGATATTCTGTCTATCTATGGAGACCAAACAGAGCAACAAGAAGATGAAAGATTAGATTTTGAATCTAATTCTTTACAAGAGTTGCCACAATTCACAGGCCCATGGGAATCTGAATCTCTTCATATTAGAGCCCCCACAATATTGGTAAGAAATGAAGACTTAGTGGTTCCAAGGAACACTGATGTCGTGAAGAACACTAAGGTTCAGTGTCATCTCACTCTCACTGTAGAAGAGCTCCTCAAAGCAAAACCTAAGCTATGGAATCATGTGAAGGATCAGGTTCCAGAACTTGATTCCAATATGCCAAAAGCAGGCCCTGAGAAAAAAGTTCCACAGATACCTTTCGATAAAATAGGAGACATGAGTGAAGGTGAAGAAGGTAATACTTATCTTCCGATCACCTACCAGGGTTACACAACCAAAGCAATCGTAGATTCAGGTGCTGGTGTTGCTATTGCGACCTCCTCCTTGTGGAAGCGATGGGGAAAACCCACATTAAGACCAACTAGAATGAAGCTTCAAATGGCAGATGGTCATTTTGAAAGACCTCTAGGATTGCTAGAAGGGATAACTCTAACCACTTGTGGTGTAGAGTTTGAACACACATTTGCTAAATGTGACTTTGAGAAAAATAATGTATACGAGATGATCCTAGGAAGACCCTTCCTATGACAATTGCAAATAGTACAGGATTGGGGAACCAACTCCTTGTACTTACAACACTTAGGGGTCACCACCAAGGTCAATTTGAAGGATTACACCTTCAGAGATGTACCACCCCTATAGTGGAATCCTATCCACAAAGCAAAAGAAGATTCTATCTCTATGCACTGTAGAAGTTCACCTGACCCATCATGGCTGCATGAAGATACTCACTTGTGGATGTGCAAGGTCACCGAGGAAGAGGAAAGCGCCTAAAAGCTAGAGAAGAAGGAACTTCTCCAAGAGATAGACCAATCAAAGACCCATGCTATACTTTGATGATATTTCTAGATGAGGAATTTGAGCCTCATGGTTGTGCAGAAATCTTAGCTACCATGGACATTGCAGTCAATGAAGAACAATGGACACCTCATTGTGATGAGGAGGGTTATGATATCTCAGTGTTCATGTGTGAGCCCTTGTTGGAAGAATGTGATCCTAATGAGGTCATAGAAGAAGAAGAGAATGACGATGATCTAGAATCCATTATGATGGATACTTACTTTGACTCAGAGGAGCACTATTTAGAAGATGTAGAAGTATTGACTCAAAAAGAAGAAGAACCTCTCACAAGCATTAAAACTGTAAATTCAAAGGAGGGGAGTGAAGGTAGTAAAAAGAAAAAGAAAAGAAAAGCAGTGAAACACGAAGAGGAGGAATCATTGTTTGAAGTACCATAAAATTTCAAGAAATATGAAGTGGAAGACCGGAAAATTTTGGTACGAATGCCTAAGAGAGAGGCCATCATAGGAGAATCATATGATAATAAAGAAAAGACAAACAAAATTGTAGTAACCATTGAAGAAAACGAAGAGCGATGTACGTACATAGGAGATGACCTAAGTGCAAAAGAAGAAGCAAAGCTTGTAGCTGTATTAAGGGAATATAAGGATGTGTTCGCGTGGCACTATAGAGACTTGAAGGGAGTAGATCCGAAAATTTTCTCTCATACTATCCCCATGACTTCTGATGCCAAGCCCACCAAACAGAAGCCCTACACATATAATGACACTTATGTAGCAAAAACCAAAGAAGAAATTGACAGGTTGATTGAAGCTGGATTTATCTATGAGATTGAGCATACTAAATGGGTGTGCCCCATTGTAGTGGTGCCCAAGAAGAATGGAAAATTGCGAGTGTGTATTAACCTCAAAAAAGTTAGTGCCGCTACGATTAGAGATAGTTATCCGCTGCCAATCACCGAACACCATTCTGGTATCATATCGTCAAGTGCTGGTATCACGATCACAGTCACCCCGGTGGTATCGTATCATGTCGGTCACGGTATCGTATCGCCTGCCTAATGGTATCGTATCGTGAGGACAAGTGCTATCGTATCGTGCACTTAGTATCATATCGTATCGTGCACCTTGACGTATCACATCGCATAGCACAAGCAGTATCGTATCGTGGTTGGAGTTATATCGTATCGTTTCTAGACTGGTATCATATCGTTTCGAGAATTCACTGGTATCGTATCGTGAGCTATTCTGGTATCGTATCATGAGGTTGATATGTTAACCCCAGAATCATGAACTGGCATAACTTTCTCATACGAAATCCATTTGCGGTGATTTTGGGTTCGTTGAAAAGCTCGTGGGGAGTAATACCAAAACTTTGACTGGTTACAGTAAAAATAATATGAGGATTATTAGATAGAGTATTTTGAAGTTGACCCTCAGGTGGACTAGGAAACCAAGGAGCTCCAAAGGATTGTGAGCAATACAAAGGGAAATTTTGGACTTGTAGACAAGGCTTATGAACCTGAGATCTGGCAGACACCTAGGTAAGGATAGACAAAGCATTAGATCATCTGAGGCCAGTGTCAACCATACAGTTAAGTCTTGGGCACAACAACTAAGTGGTTATCCCTACACACTAAGTTCTGAAACCAGTGAATCAGAAATGTCCTTCAACATGGAGAGACCCACACGTATTTAAGCTACTGCCTATTTACAGACACTAGAAGGTCCCTATAAAACACAATTGGAATATATCAAGACCAACCAATTAGGTGCTCGCATCTATGAGGATGTTCTAAGACGATTAGTGGTCGAACTCAAAAACCCTAACCAACCCTTTGGACTTGAACACCCAGTGGTAAAGTTTGAAGAGGGTGCATACATTGATAAGGAAGGAACCATGTATGTGGTTACCAACCTACCAGATAGGACAGATGAGTTGGGAAACATCATTCTTGAGAATGAGCTAGGAGACCTAGAGAAAGGAGACCTAGGACGAGAACCCAAGACTCCCAAAGGTAAGTCAGTCTTGACTAGAGTGATCACTCCAAATTAGATCCCTCAAGACAACAAAAACATAGAATTGTTCTTAAATAGAGCAACAGAGGAAGCTTTTTGGAGATTCAAGCTAGATCAACCTAACCCAATAGTCACCATCTATGAGTTCAAGGATCCGGAGACACCAGGGAAAGTTGTCTATCTAGATCACACCTTAGAGAAACTATTCTTGGTAACAGAGCAAGATATGCATGCATACACTTGAAAGGGTGAATCAATTTTCCCTTCAAGATCTAGGGTTTCCCATGGTATCCAAGGAGCAGGATCATCCAAAGCTCATGAAACCCAGAGGCAAAGAACTAGAGAGAGATCCGAGGTAAGCTTTGCACACTGTGGGAAGAGACAGATCAGGACATGAAGGTGAAAGATTTGAAAGGGAGAGACAGAGAGCACATAGGCATCAAAGAGATGAACATGATTTTCCATTGCCTAGACCCCGAGAGCACTCAAGAATCCTGACCTTCTCAAGTGGTCAAGGCAATGAAGAACTATGTTGATGGATTCGGAGATCCTTATGATCATGTGGCTGAGTTCAAACAAGTGTTAAGAGCTGAACAAGTAGAGGACTTTCACCCAGTTTGAGGCATTTGGTTTGACTCTTAAGGGTACTGCCTTAGCTTGGTTCACACCCCTGAATAGTTGCAACTACCGAGAGATAGGTCAATTGCTAGAAGAATTCATTGTAGAATTTTCCAAGAGTGGCACCAGGCATAACACATCGTCCTTGATCCACAGCTTCAAGCAGACACCCCAAGAAACTGTGCGACTTGCAGGAAGATGCTTCAGACAGTACTTAGAAAGATGCCCTATTCCAAAGCTACCCACACCAGCCAAACAAGAGGCTTTGTTCTTAGATGGCTTACTGAGCACAAAGTTAAGGTCATATGTGTACTTGAAAGAGCCTAGATCCATATGGGCTGTTGACACTCAAGGTTAAGGACAGATCATGGAAGTGCATCAAGGAAGTGAACACACAAGAAGAAGGAGCAAGTAGGGAGCTCCAAGAAGCACATGTCAATTTTTCAGAAGAAATCCCTATAAAAATAGTGACTTTTATTACTAAAAACCATTGTAAATACCATTTTCATTTTTTGCAACTCCATTTTGTTCAAGCCGAGGAGTCCTTGAGCTTGAGGAGTATTAGAACTATCATCATACCAATTTTCATAATTTTTAGACTCCGTTTGAGCCCCCAAATAAGCTCTGGAACCTATTTTTTAACTAGGCCAGCTACTAGGTCTGGATAGGGCCAAAACCACTCAAAAAACTATAAAAAGGGCTGGAGAGCTCATTTGTGAGGTTATCTTGTTGTAGATTTCAGCTTTGTAAGAGAACTCTTTTGCAATTGAAGTCCTTCCATTGTTCCACTCTTTGCTCTTACTTTGTGCACGTGTGTGTGTATGTGTGTGCATGCTTGTGTGCTTTCACTCACGCACTTGTGCCATCACTTGCTCTCGGTCTTCATACCGGTCCTCACGTCTCCATAGATTGACATTTATGAGATGTATCTCCTCACGTTGGTACTTTCCATTGTGCTAGAGTGACACCAAATTTGGTGCCGTTGCCAAGGAGAGAGCTTGGAGGACGAGCGTGTGACAGTAAGACGTAGAGTAGCGATGTTGGAATGTAAAAAATCATCATTTTCAGTTTATTTTCTGAGTTTTGCTTCATCTCCATCATCATCATCATCATCTCCATCTTCTCCCATCTTCAGCCTCTCTGTTTTTTTCATTTTTCAACAATACATTCAATCATTTTTTACTCGTGGTGGTGAGAAAGAAGCGCATGAGGACTTGAGAGCTAAAAACGCTGAAGAAACACTCTTGAAACATCAAAAATTTGATTCACAGTATCGCGGCATGAGAGGAACAACGTCTAATATCGCGGTGGTGGTATCGTGAGTTTGGAGGGTGACATTGCATCTACAGGCACATAAGAGTGACAAGGAGGACCTAAGGTACACATATTTTCAAAAAAATCTGAATTTGGACCTCAAAAACTCCAAGTATCGTGTCCGGTTGAGTTTTGGTATCACGATACCAGAACTCCCATGTATCACGATACTTGTCGAGGTATCGTACCATGCATATCCACTTGAGAATGTCCATAGGATGTGCAAGGAATGCCCAATCTGTGGTACTAAACCACCAGTGGAACATGCCACTCTTTATCGAGTGTCTTTAGTGCCAGATTGGAGCGAATCATTAGTAGCCTTCTTGAGGACGAAAACATTCCCTCAAGAGATGACATTGGCTAGACAAAGGAGCTTAAAACAAGAAACTTTAGACTATACTCTCATTGGAGATAATCTATACAGATAAGGAAAAGATGGGTATCTTAGATTATGTGTCCACGAGAGTGAATATCTAAAGATCTTGGAAACTGCTCACCAAGGTGTAGCAGGAGGACACTTTGGACCAAATAGAGTGATCAAGGCAATACTTTTTGCAGGTCTTTGGTGGCCCATGCTTCACATGGATGCACATACCTATGTGAAGAGGTGTGATGTGTCAACGAACTCAGTATCCTATACGTAAAGATGAGATGCCGTTGAAACCTATGATGGGTGGACATGCATTCTCTAAGTGGGGAATAGACTTTGTCGGTCCTATTAACCCCCCAGCTAAGGGTTCGCATGCTCTAGAATCTTTGATCTTTAACGACTAGGTGAAACAAGATTGAGAGTGGCAGCAGGAACTTATGCAGCCAAGAAAAGACAAAAGGCATATTTTGATGCACATGTGAAGGATAAGGGCTTGAAAGCAGGAGACCTAGTCTTAGTCTACACTTTGAAGCAACATGCTCAGAAATTAGAGAAGAGAGGCTATGGACGAACAATTATCAACAGGATCTCCACAAGTGGAGCAGTTCAAGTAGCCACTCTAGAAGGAGATATCCTACCAAGTTACATCAGTGGATGTAGAGTTAAATTATATCAAGAACCCCTCACAAAAGTGATGCTAAATCGACTCAACACTGCTAAAAAATGTAAAGAAGAGGAAAAACAAATTCGAGAAGAAGCACAGGTAGAAGCTTTAGAACGCATCCGACGAATGAAATTACGAAGACAAGGTAGAGATCAGCCTACGTCTGACACTCAAGAAGTTCTAAGTTATCACATGGCCATGTGCGAAGCATCAGGTGAACATTCCCATAGGATAGTTGATCAATGAACCTTTGTGACCCTAGAGCTAGGACAAGGAGAGAGTGCAAGGACCGTAAGAGCTTTGATTGACTCAGGAGCAGCTACTAGTGCACTCTGACTTTCTTACTTCCAAGAATTGCAATTGAAGGTCAATCCTATCGAGGCATACCTCATGGGGTTGGGAGGTGTGGAAACCCCTTGCATTGGTGAGGTGGAACTTCCCCTCTATATTCAAGAGGTTCTAATGGCAGTCAAAGTGCTAGTGTGTGAGGATGAAGATCTTAGCAAACCTCTTGCCTTGGGACAAGACTAGATCTATGATCATGCAGTCAACCTCAATTGAAGAAGTGGACTTCTTCAGGCTTGGGTGGGCCAAAACTGCATCACAATTGAATTAGAGAATCAAGCACTCAGGCCACTAGAAAAGGCACCAAATACTGGTCCCTCCAGGAACCCACATGAAGATAACGATGCTATTCTTGTCCAAAGTTCTATGGTGTAGAAGATTATCTCTTGATGAAGGTGCAGAAGTCAAACGGAAGTTCCCTTCTTTTCCAAAGAGATTTCCAGGAAATCAAGCAGGACAACCCACGACACAGGAGGTCGATGATCAAGAAGCATGAGCAACAACCAGTACAATATAAAGTACCTCTTGGCATGAAGCAGATCTAGATACGCAAGGGTGAAAAACCCACGGCTCTGGACACACGTTCCCACAGAGGCACCAAACGAGCTACAGAGCTGAGGATTACAACGAAGGAGTATCCTAGGCATCAATCTACACAGACCATTTCTGTTTGGGTCCCAAAGCGATCAATGAAGGCTATCCCAAATACTAAACAAATATGGGTGCCTAAGACTTGGTTACAAGCTCAAATAGATCCATCTCCATTCACAAGATCGAACCAACACTCACAGACACTCTTGGCACAAATCCCAGGGCAAACATCTACATTCCACACCATTACATCTTCAGTCACACTTAGGAATGTCAGGAAATGGGTACCCAAAAAGTCCCAAATCCAACACAATCCAGTCCACAAATCTTTACATCTCATCACCACTTAAAGCTATGATCGCACAATCAAAGATTGGAGACTTAAACCCCTTATCAAACCCCCTGACCTAATTTTGTAAACTTCAATCCACTCTGATGTAGGTGCATTCTGAGTACATTGCAGATCCAAAAGTATGCATCTAGGGTGAACACTAACCTACTAACCAACATTCACACACATCACGAACACTTCACCCACTAACCCCTAACCTCTTTGGATGTCATGTTAGTATTGTGGAGGGAACACAATAACATCATGTTTCCTATGCAATGCTAATATGCCTCTCTTCTTCTAGCAAATAAGCATCAACAACTACAAGCAGTCTCATGGCAGAAGCAGTAGGCCCGAGCTCATAGGCAGGAGTAAGTACTCTGGATATTAATTTGGAGACTCTATCTATTGACGCGCCACCAACTGAATGATTGTAGAGCTGCAACATCTCCAGCAAATACCCATACCAGACCCTCCCACATGGATAACTGAGAGAGTCCATGCAAACTCTCACTAGTTCAATGGCATGCCAAGGCCCTTAAGAGAGGCTAAGTATATCTGGGAGTCCAAGTGTGAGTATGAAAAGTCATGGGTGTGATTCCAATTCTTTTCCAAAGAGTTCGAGACTCTCCAAAACACACCAGAACTTCAAAGCATATGGCAGCACGCAGGGCTGGCGGAGTACTTTGAGGCACCCCTACCAAAACCAGATTTTCTACAATGCTACTATTTGGTATCAACATTACAGGCAAATGAGGAAAAGGAAAAACCAGGAACGTTCGTTCTTCCTTCTTTATTGGGCAATAATGATTTGAAAAGGTTCTAACTTATGTTGGAATTGATGAGCTCTACTTTGAACATGCACGACACGCATGTACCATCGGAGAAGGATGCCTTAATACCCACTAACATGAAGAACCGGAAATTATAAAAGCTAAAAGATATGGCGGTGCTCACACCAAATGTGTCCATCCCTCTCCGTATGTTCATGCAACATTTTGCATTTCCTAGTCAAGATCGATTCACCCAGCCCCACAAATGGATCTGCTTTGCTCTCTACTTGGCAGAGACAAGTGCACTACCAATTAGGCTTCCTGTATGGATTATGGAGTAGCTATATGGAGAAAATAAAAGGTCGTCAAGGAAGCTAGTGGTGAATGGTTGTTGTGCAATCATGTGCATCATCTACAGGTGCTTAGCATACGATGTACCCATTGAACGCGCTTTAACTTGGTCAAATGTTTAAGAGACTCAAAATCGCCAGACATCAATCCAAGCGCATGAGGGGCTCAATTTGCTATGTCCAGACATGCGAAGTTCTGATGACTCTGAAAGTCTCTCCACAAGGGGATGCCACCATGCCTCCCTTTACCATTTGAATACCCAGATCCGGATCGGCACATCACAAGCTGCCCCATCGGCTCCTCCCGTCCCACTTGAATTTGAATTTTCTACCACCGGAGATGTTGAGGGGATGAGCACCTTTGACTTTGAATCATTCTTGCAAAATAGACAACTCTCTGATGTAGAATTCTTTTCAGACACAGAAGAACAAGGCACCTCTTGCCAAAGACAGAGGAAATCCACAGAAGGCCACCATGTACATTGGGATGAGGATGAGCAGAGAACTTCATCTCAACAACCGGGACACCCAGAGGGAGAAGAAGACGATGAAGAAGAAGCAAAAGCAGAAGAAACCACCAGAGGCCCAACATATACAGCGATACTCCGGAGGTTGTATCAGATCATGGAGCGAGTGAAGGCACAACAATTGCTCAACGTACATAACAGTAGAATGCTCATGGCGTAGCTCTTGGAAGAAGCTGGAGTTGACTCTGAATATAGTGAAGGTCTCCTATTGATGGCAGAAACTTATGGTGTAGTGAAAACAGTTCGATCAGTGTTACAGGGTCCTCCCATTCAATATGATCCGTGAAGATTTCAAACACGACCACTGTCCAGTAACAACATCCTGATTCCCATTACTATGGTAGAAGACCCTATTATTACATCTCAACCAATCGAGGCAACCTCCCAAGTAGCAAGAACTCCTGGTCAAGAACACACAATCACCCATGAAGAGTCCACTGAGCCACTACCACCAACCCCCCCACCATCACCTCCTTGAATAGAAGCCGACGATATTACCTCGACTACTCACCTCATAGAGCAAGCGTTCATCTTTCGTAGTCCCACCTCCAGTTTCACCTTGTTTTCCTCTTTTGACAACCCTATATCTCATGCCACCACCATTATAACAGAATCCTTCATGGAGCCTGCCATAGGACAACCAACCCCCATGCCCTCAGTCATAGGCCATCTTGACACTAGATCCACATTTGTTGGATTCCTGAACACCATGCCCCCTTTCATGGCCTTCCCGCCTCTAGGCTCTCACTTCCCACCTCCCATACCATCCTTCAACTAGCCTTCTCATCGATTCCATTCCCAGCATCCACACCACACTTATTCACCACTATCACACACACACCACCTACCATTCTGATATATATTGTAGGCACCACCTTCACCCCCACGGCGGAAAGCATGGAAATTTCACCACCGACGGCACCTCCCCCTCCCCCCACACTTCCACCATCCCCCATCCCTCCTCCACCAATTTCACTTGCACACACATCTCCTGTAGACACAACATTCACACTTCCCAACCCCCAATTCCCTTTCCTTGCATCTTCCATTATACAAACCACACCTTCATCTATAGGTAATGCATTTGACACCATGTTTGTGTGTATGTCACAATTAAGGATAGAATACAATCAGCTACAGACACATAACCAAAGGTTACAAGAGCACTCGAAAGCGCTACAACAATGCCTCGCTACACTGGAAGAGGACAATGCCACTCTCCAAAATCAATTTCAAACATTACAGGAGGCTCATAACATGTTGGAGTCAAAGTTACAAAACGTAGATCAAGAAGTGATCCAAGTGGTGGAAGGCAACTCAAAACTTCAGTGCAATATGGCACTACTTAGATGACACTTTTCAGCGGCTCAAGAGGAAAATCGACATCTACAACTACAAATACAGTTGGAATGCAACTCAAAACTTCAGTGCAATATGGCACTACTTAGATGACACCTTTCAACGGCTCAAGAGGAAAATCGACATCTACAACTACAAATACAGCTAGAATGCAACTCAAAACTTCAGTGCAATATGGCACTACTTAGATGACACCTTTCAGCGGCTCAAGAGGAAAATTGACATCTACAACTACAAAACCAGGAGAAGTTAGAGGCAGCCATTGAAAGCACACCTGGGGGCACTGATCAGTCCCTCAAAATTCCAAGCAATGACCCCGGAGAACATAAAGATAATCCTTGAAGACTATGCTACTCTACTTGAGGCACATGACCAGTTATTAGAGGAACTGGATCAATTGAAGCAGAAAAGATAGAAAGACATGAGAGCTGCCCCCCAATCCACTGCCTCAACCGCTTCACTTATCACTAACTCAGAGGCCCTACAAGATCTCCAAAAACAAGTCACAGAATTGGAGGCACACCTACTACAATATGAAAGACCACCCTCCCCACCCGAGGCTCCCACAGATGAAGAGACGGTGTCCATTCATGTGGAACAAACATTTGAAGAAGACAAAGAGCCACAACCCATTCCGAGTGGACAACAAACAACCAAAGGCGAGGACACATTTGAAGCACCACGACCCCTGTGGTTAAAGCAAGTGGAAGAAATTGGGCATTCTCATGAAGACCGCACTATGGTGCAAAATCAAGCAATGTGCATCATTGAAGAAACAGTATTACAATCGAGTTATTTCAAGAACTTGTCATCCAGACATCTCATCCTATCGTCAGAACTCCAATACTAGCCCTACTATGTAATTCTAGCAGATTACAATGCAGAAATACAGAGAGTCACGAGCAAGAATCCTTCCCTTGCGACCTAGTTTCAACCCGAGGACCTCCCTCCAGAGGTGCAGAAAGGCAAGATCTATCAACCAACATGGTGGCAAAAGCTTCTCGAGACATACCCTAATAAGTTGCACACATGGAACCACGCACCCTTATATCTACTTTACAATCCATGCTACGGGCCAATCCCATGATGCAGATCATGGAAAGCATTCAATATAAAGGTACAGAATAATGCTCAATGTAAGGAGTGGCTCAACTATCCCTACATTGCACCACTGCAGGACCAGCCTCTGTAGCTTATATGATGGCCATAATCCACCACAGGATCCCTCGCCTGAAACCGATGCCACATGTCGCGGCCCAAATGATGCTTAAAATTTTGGATATGATGCAGATCGTGCTCAAAACTTTTAGAAATGTAGAAGCACCACAGGTACCTCTACTTGGGTTTACCAATGAAAATTATGATTTAGTTTATGACATGAGCACCCCCCCAGCATTCGAGTGGCTTATGCTTGGCATGCACGAATCAAGTACCTCCCCGCTTGTTATAAACAGACTTTTGAAGACATGTTCAGAATAGGATTCTAGGAATATCACTCGGAGGTGTTCACACGTAAGCCCACACACCTACTTCATCTCTTTGCATGCAAACAAGCCATGTACTCCGAGTACTACACGACACCGCAACCAGATATCCCAGGTGTAATAAATTGGGATGCATTGCAAGCTGATTTGGCAAGAGGATTACGGATAGGAGAACATGAGCTGGCCACCAACATTCTCCAATACTATATTGACCACCCTACAAAATAGAGGTCTGTTAGGGGTGACAAATGCTAGAGAGGGGGGAGTGTTGGCTTACAAGTGGTAAGAAGAGCATACCAGCACAAAGGAGCAGTCATGCACAATCCAACAACAATGCCTAATCATTTTTTCCATAAACTATTTCCAACTCAAGTGATCTTCATCACTACATAAACATTATACATACCGTTTTTGGTAGAATAGACTCCATTTTGTTCAAGCTGAGGAGTCCTTGAGCTAAGGAGTGTTAGACTTAGCTACATGCCAGTTTTCATAATTTTTAGATTTTGTTTCAGCCCTCAAATAAGCTCTATAACCTAATTTTTAACTAGGTGGGACACTAGGTCTAGACAGGGCCAAAGCTAGTCAAAAACCTATAAAAAGAGCTAGAGAGCTCATTTTGGAGGCTAGATTGTTAGTGTTTGAGCTTATGTAAGAGGCTTTTTGATTAATGCAAAGAACTCCATTGTTCCTCTCCTTGTTCTTGCCTTGTGTGCGCGTGTGTGTATGTGTGTGCATGCTTGTGTGCTTCTCACTCACGCACTTGTGCCATCACTTGCTCATAGTCTTCATACTAGTCCTCACGTCTTTTTGGATTGACATTTATGAGGTGGATCTCCTCATGTTGGTACTTGCCATTGTGCTAGAGTGATAGAGTGTGAAGAATATCAACCCTGTACAAGTAGCTACTAGAGCACAAGATCTATAAAAGATTTTAGGTCTAGATTAGGAGAAGAAATAAAAGGTTAGTGAGTCAGATAGCATAGATAGAAAAAAAATGAAATCTTGGAAGGATAACCAAGAGAGAATGAAGAGACAATGGGGGGAGTGAATTAGAAGAGATCCTTAAGGAAAAAAAAAACAAAGATAGTTGAAATGGTGCCTCATATGAACTCTCAAACACCACCACCTTTGAATCTACCTCATCAAACCTGATCATCCATCCTACCACCACCTAGAGTAGGATCATGTTACCGTTAGTGTCCATGTGAAAGGCCAAATGGCCATCAGACACTTCTTTGTATATGTTCTTTAATAAAACATATAGTGGCCTAGTCAGTCATAGACTGTAAAGACGACCGCATTTGTAACACCTAAGAATTTTGTGATTGTGCTCCCTGTGTACTATGTTTTTCTGCGTATTTTGTAGCCTCTGTGTGAGGCAATGTGCGGGGCCCTAGGAGCTCGGTTTTCTACTTGGAGGATATCTTCCTGGAGCTCTCAAGAAGGAGATCGCACTGTGGTCCATCACCATCGAATTAATTCACTAGTATTAGAGCATTTCGATGCAAAATATTTGTTCCTTTTGTGTGAGCGAAGCAAGCACCTGCCCATCCACCCAAGGCTTTCTCCAATGATTGTGACTAAGGTGGTGACCAAGGCATAGACCTTGCCATACCTTGTCACCGAAGTCACCATTGGCACCGTTGGTTGTGCGTGATGGAGGATCTCAACAATCAAGGAAGATAGAGGTTCCCGGTACTTCCCGAGAGGTCGCCCATCCCAATACTGTTCCCCCCGGAGCTCGCTTAACCATGTCAATCTCTTGCCACTAAGCTACACATTTGTGCTGTTTGAAGGAGGGGAAAGACTAAGGTTAAAATCAACTTGAACATGATTTGGTCCCTCAAAGCTTCATTCTTTGCTTTCAAAGCATGTTTTTGAAGCATTTTTGGGGTCCCTTTTGGAGCCATTTTGGAGCACTTTTGCACATAGTTCTTTTCACACAGGTCCAAGAACATCAAAGAAGAGTGTCCGTTGTACTTCTCCGACAATAAATATCAATCTTTGGGGATGTGTTTTCAGCCACACTGGTAAAACTACAGGTTTCTCGAAAGGTTTTGAGTTTTGGCGGGAGTAGTCACTGCAAATTTATGTAGGTTTTTGAGCCGAAAACATCAGAGTTGATAGAAACTTGCAAGGGTGGTTGGCTAGTTTTTGTACTTTGCATTCATCCTTTTAGTGTCATTTTACTGCATATATTGAGAGCATACACCATGTATGTATCTGTGGATACCACTTATGTACATCCATGTGGTCATTGATATAGCAGTCATGTTTTTTTGCATAAAGCCATTTTTGTTTGATAAATAGAGTCATGGTGAAAGTTTTCCTTATTGGGAGACATTCAAATGTTGGGGTCTCTTTGGTGATGTAGGTGGAAGACTTACCCAGCCTCGCCATAGGAGATGTATGATAGTTGTTCATAGGTGCTCGATATGTCTAGTTGGCTTCTATTGGGTAACAATAGAAGCCAGTGCCAGTGTTCCAAGGAAGAACTATAACTTGCAGGGCAAAAACCATTTTGAGATCCAAAAATTTGATGGCACAAACTTTGCTCTATGGAAGAATTAGATCAAAGATGTGCTAATTCAAAGAAGGAAATGGATTTCAAAGAAGCCTGCTAACATGGATGAAGATGATTGGGATGAGGTAGATGAAATGGCCAGGTCTACCATTCACTTGCACTCGGCAGATAATGTTTACTTTATAGTATTAGACTGTAAAAGTGCAAAGGAGCTTTGGAAGAAGTTATGCAATACATATGAAAAAGAGACAGCATCAAATAAAGTGTACCTGATGAGAAAAATATATGACCTTCACATGAAGGACACAGATAGTGTTGTTTCTCATGTAAATGAGTTTGATGCTATAATCTCCTAGTTACATGCTCATGAAATGGATATGGATAATGAAATGAAAGCAGTTTGCTATTATGCACCTTGCCATCATCATGGGATATGTTTTGCAGAGCTATTAGCAATAGTGCAACACGTGGTAAACTCATCTATGATGACATATGTGGAGCACTCTTGAGTGAGGAGATTCATAGAAAATCTATGGTTGGCACTCAAAGTGAAGATACATATAATGTTTGTGATTCTTACCAAGGAAAGAATCAACAACATGGTAGGAACAAGAATAAGGAAAAGAATGGTCAACGGAATAAGAGTAGAAGTAAATCAAAGAAGAGGGATATTGAATGCCATTATTGTCATAAGAAAGGACACATGAAGAAAGAATGTTATGCATTAAAGAATGCTAAAGGTAAAGGACAAAATGTTGATGGGCATGTTAAACAATTACTTGCACCATTTACTTCGAGTATGAAGATTGAGAAAATTAATGCTATTTGAGATGATGCTCATGTGTTGACACTTGATAGTACTATGTCAATTGAGGCTCTTATGGTTGATTCTCTTTTCCACATGTGACTGCCAAATTCTGGTGCTTCTTTCCATGTGACACCACATAGAGAATGGTTCTATAATTATGTAGCAAAGTCTCTTGGTACCATGAGAGTTGGTGACTCTTACCAGTGTGATGTTGTGGGGATTGGCGATGTTGTTGTGTAGTTCATTGATGGTTCAAAATTTACTATGCATAATGTATGCCATGTACCTTAGTTATCATGCACTTTGATGTCAATTTGTCAACTTGATGGCCTTGGTTACAAGGTGGTCTTTTATGCTCAGTCATTTTGTATATCAAAGGGTAATATGGCTATTGCAAAAGGAAGAAAAGTTGGCTCACTTTATCCTTTATTTGTACATGGTCATTTGGGCCATATATCTCATAGTGGAATGGAAAATATTTCTCGTTCTGGCTACTTACGTGTGTTATCTTTCTCTGATTTCTCATTTTTGTCAGCATTGTGAATATGGAAAGCAAACCAGAAATGTGCATAGAATGCACATTGACTCTTTGATTCAGCCTTTGGATCTCGTTCATATAGATGTGTGTGGTACTATGCCCACTAGGTCCTTAGGTGGTTCTCTTTACTTTGTCACTTTCATAGATGATGCTACTAGAAAACTTTGGGTATATACTATCAACTCGAAGGATGAGGTATTTCCTACTTTCAAAAAATGAATTACTTCAATTGAGACTGAAAAGGAACTAAGCTTAAGGCTTAGATAATGGGGGTGAGTATACCTCACATGAATTCAGCCTTTTCTGTTATTCTAGAGGGATTCATAGAGAGTTTAAAACTCCTTATACCCCAGTATAGAATGGTGTAGCAGAAAGGATGAATAGAACTATTCAAAATAGAGTAGTTTCTATGTTACATCATGCATACCTCTCACAAGGCTTTTGGAAAAAATCAGTATTGAATGCAGTTCATGTGATTAACCTTTCACCACCTAGTACTGTAAAAGGTGTGAAAGTGGCACAAGAGTTATGGACATGGAAGCCACCATATTATGATCATCTTTGAGTTTTTGGGTGTGAAGCTTATGTTCATATACCCAAGAATCTTAGACAAAAGTTGGACCATAAGTTAAAGAAATGCATTTTTCTTGGATATGGTCGCCAAGGACAATTTGGATATCACTTATGGGATCTTGAAACATGGTCAATGATCACAAGTAGTGATGTCATTTTCAATGAGTCTAAGATGCATAAACAGCTCATTAAGGAGGTTGAAGTGAGAAGAGTGGTGTTTGAGGATAGTAGTCCTCCAGTTAGCATTCATAAAAATGTTGCACATAGGGATGTTCAAGAGAATGTCCGATCAGATCAGTTTGCACATGTTCCTATTCAGCAACCATTGAGACAATCTACATGTGTCTCACATCCACCTAATATATATGTTCCAGGTTAAGATTTCATTATGCTAACAGATGCCGATGAGCCTTATTGGTACAAAGAGGCTATGTAGAGTTGGATTCTATTTAGAAGAATGATACTTGGTATTTAGTACCTTTGCCAAAGGGTAGGAAAGCTTTACCATGTAAATGGGTGTATAAGCTGAAATTCACATCAGATAGTGCTTCTCCAAAGTATGAAGCACGACTTGTTGCAAAGGGTTTTAAGCAACAACATGGTTCTCATTTCGAGGAAATCTTCTCTCCACTTGTCAAGATGAGTACCCTATGCATGTTGCTTGGATTCGTTGCAATGGAGGACTTAGATCAAGTCCAAATGGATGTGAAAACTACTTTCTTGCATGGAGATCTTATAGATGAGATCTATATGGAACAACTAGAGGATTATGTAGTTTGTCGCAAGAAAATTCTAGTTTGTAAGCTCAAGAAGAGCTTGTATGGACTTAAAGAGTCCCCTAGACAATGGTACCAAATGTTTGATGCTTTTATGTAGTCTAAAGGCTATTCTCAAAGCAATGAGGATCATTGTCTCTACACAAAGAGATGCTCATATGACAACTTGATATACTTGATACTTTATGTCAATGATATGTTGATTGTTGGGAAGTCCTCTAATGACTTGCAATTTCTCAAAAAGAAGTTGAGTCAGACATTTGATATGAAGGATTTGGGGGATGCCAAACATATTCTTGGCATGCACATTACTTGTGATAGGAGTAAAGGATGCATATAATTGTCTCAAAGTGACTACATATCCAAAGTACTTCACAAGTTCAATATGCAGAGTGGAAAGGCATTGAGTACACCTTTACCCACATATGTGAAATTGAGCAAGGATGATTTCCCCAAATCAGATGAGGAAAAGTAATTCATGACCAAAGTTCCCTATCAGTCTTTTGTTGGTAGTCTCATATATGCTATGGTAGCTACGAGACTAGACATTGCATTTGCAGTGAGAGTCGTGAGAAAATATATGTCTAATCTTGGCAAGAAACATTCGGAAGTGGTGAGCTGATTTTGAGATATGTGAGTGGTACTAAGGAAAAGTGTCTATGCTTAGGTAGAGGGAAAGTATCCATTATTGGTTACACACATTCTGATTATGCTGGTTGTGTAGACAATTGTAAGTCTACATGAGGGAACATTTTTCATTTTGCTAGAGGTGTTATCTCTTGGAGATCTTGTCTTCAAGAATGTACAGTTGTTTCCGCCACAGAAGTGGAGTATGTTGTAGCAAGTGAGGCATATAAGGAAGCATTGTGGCTTTCTCATCTTGCTTGTAATATGGGTTTACCTCGGCATGTACCTCATTTGCTTAGTGATAGTCAGAGTGCCATTGCTTTGGCTAAGAATCTAGCCTATCATGCAAAGACCAAGCACATTGAGGTGAGGTATCATTTCACTTGAGAATACTTAGCCACCGAGTGCATTATTCTTGAGAAGGTTCACACTCGAGATAATGCTACAGATGCTTTGACTAAGCTCTACCACAAGATAGCTTTCGACACTATTGTCACTTGATGGGGGTTACTTGACTCATGATCTTACATAATCACTTGTATACTGTGTAACATGCCCATCAGGTGGGAGGTACAATTTGTATACTTACACTCAGGTATTCTTTATCTTGTACCGTTAGGGTCCATGTGAAAGGCCAAATGGCCACCAAACACTTCTTTATATATGTTCTTTAATAAAACATATAGTGGCCTAGTCAGTCACAGACTATAAGTTTGACTGCATTTGTAACACCTAAGAAGTATGTGTTCATGCTCCCTGTGTACTATGTTTTTTTGTGTATTCTGTAGCCTCTATGCAGAGCTTCATGTGTGGTCGTAGGAGCTCAATTTTCTACTCCAAGGATATCATCGTGGAGCTCTCGAGAAGGAGAGCACAATGTGTTGCATTACCATCAGATTACTTCATATCAGTCTTAGGAGATCCTACTCCTGAAGACCTAGAGATAATGTTCAAAGCCTGCGAGGCTCAAATTCAAAGGGCCAAATGTGGTTGAGTTAGACAAATGTTGCTCCCAAGTGGATTTAGAGATTGAAAGGACCAAGGTTTGCATTCAAATGGTAGGATTAGCTCACGATATGTTTGATGAAATCCATCTTTTCAATCAGACAAACTTAGTGAATCCATAGTTACATTTTAAAGGACTTTTGGAGAGGATAGATCGGTTGATAGCTATACCCAAGACCATAGCTACACCAGAGGATCATAATAGTGGAAGTGATAGAATAAGCTTACCACCATACGAAGCTTATGTTTCTAATTCTGTAGATAATGGAATTCCTTCCTCTATAAACCAATGCTCCAAGAGATATAAAGAGAGATACAAGAGGAGAAGTGGGCCAAGGAGAGTGAGAACCATCCTCCTATTCAAGAAGTGGATAATCTTCATGATCAATTCCCTCACGATGTTCCCTCCATATACAAGAAGAAAGAGGACATACAATCAAGTGAAAGATTAGACTTTGAATCCAATTCTTTACAAGAATTTCCACACTTAATAAGCCCATGGGAATCTAAGTCTATTCAGATGAGAACCCCCACCATAATGGTTCGAAATGATGAATTAGTTCTACCTAGGAATACTGAAAATAGTGAAGAGCACTAAAGTGGAGTGCTACCTCACTTTAGAGGAGCTACCTTAAATTAAACCTGAATTGTGGAGGCATGTAGCTAAGCAACTTCCAGAAGTTGCTAATTCCCACTCTTAAGCAAGTTCACAAAGGAAAGTACCCTAAGTACATATAGACAAGATAAGAGATATGAGCGAAGGAAAAGAAGGAAACACTTTTTTGCTTATTGCTTATCAAGGCTACAAAATAAAAGTCATTTTAGATTTAAGAGGAGTTGTGTATGCCACCACTTCCATTGGGGCAAGCCGACTCTTAGACCATCTAGATGAAATTGAAAATGGCAAAGGGAAATATTGAGAAACCCCTAGGATTACTAAAAGGGATAACTCTCACTACTTGTGGTGTAGAGTTTGAACATAATTTTTCCATATGTAATTTTGGAAAGAATCATATCTATGAGACAATTTTAGGCGGGCCATTCATGAGGTGATTGCAGATAGTGCAAGATTAGGGAACCAATTCCTTGTATTTAAAACATTTAAGTGTAACAACCAAGGTCAATCTCCAGGACTACTCTCATAGAGATGAACCACCACCCCTTCAATGGAACCCAGTCCATAAAGCAATAGATGAGACAAAATCAGTGCATTTCATAGGATCACATTCTTCACGGACGCATGAAGATATGCATTTATGGATGTCTAAGGTTGTAGTGGAAGAAGAGAAGAGATTAGATGCTAAAATCTTAGGTGCTAATGAAAACCCTAGATGTATTCAAGACCCAACCTAAGCACCTATGGTATTTGTACATGAGGAATTTGAGCCCCATGTTTGGGCAGAGATCTTAGCCATGATGGGAATAGCTATAATTGAAGAACAATGGACACCCATTGTGATGAAGATAGATATGACATCTCCATATTCACCGTAGAACTCCTCATTTTTTATCCCTTCATGGAAGAGTGTGAACCTAGTACGTCCGTAATACTAGAAGCTAGTGATGAGGATGATGAATCCATCATCTTTAACCCTTTTGTGCTTTAGAAGAAAAATATCTTTACTTGGTGGATGTTAAGAATCAGGACACAAAGCATGTAAACCCGAGGAGAAGTTAACTATGGCAAAAGATGACAAAAGTGAGAAGAAGAGAATACCCACACAAGAAGAGGAAGAATCCTTCTTTGAAGTTCCAAATAATCTCTAAAAATATGAAATAGAAGATAGGAAAATCATGATAAGAATGGTGAAATGAGAAGATCTTGGAGGAGAAGCATATGATAAGGAAAGAACAAACTAAGAAGATAATAGTAAGGATCAAAGATGGCAAAGAGAGATGTACTTACATAGGACATGACTTGAGTCAAGAAGAATAATGAGAATTGATAGAGTTTTGGAGAGAGTATAGAGATGTGTTTGCTTGGAATTAAAGGATTTAAAAGGATTAGATCTAGACATATTCTCTCATAGGACCCCTATGACCTTTGAAGCCAAGCCAACTAAACAAAAGCCTTACACATATAACAATAGTTATGCAGCCAATATCAAAGAAAAACTAGATTGGTTGATAGAAGCAAGATTCATCTATGAAATTGAGGATATTGAATGGGTGTCCCCCATTGTGATAGTGACAAAAATGAATGAAAAGCTGCATGTGTGCACTAACTTGAAAAAATTTAATGCCCCCACTATTCAAGATATTTATCCGCTTCCTATCACTAAGCATTTCTTAGAGCGAGTAGCAGGCAAGGACATTTACAACTTCCTTGATGGATTTTCAAGTTACAATCAAGTCGCCATATCCCTAGAAGATCAACATAAGAAAACTCTTTCCACTAGGGGGTTTGCATTTTTGTGGTGCCACTTGGTCTCACCAATGCTCCTACTACATTTCAAAGGCTAATTTTTTATGTGTTTAAGGAATTTTTTAGGAAGAACTTAGAGGTCTATGTTGATGACTTGTGCACTCATTCCCACTAAGCCAAATGATCTATGCAAAGAAAAGTACAGGTTTTGAAATTTCTACTATGGTTAGGGACCACATCACCTAGAGATGATTGATTCTCTTATTTTATTCAGCAATTTTACGTGATTTCACTTTTTAACCCGAGAAAAATACATAAACATTATGTTCATGACATTCTATGGTAATACATATCTCTATTTTTTTGACATGAATAAAAGAGTAAGTAAATTATTTCAATGTTGCATATATAGGTGTTGGGTATTTTGAACATTATGGAAGAAAGAAATTCCAAATGATTTGCAACTTATGCCAGTAAAATAATATCTAGAGATAAAAACAATATTCAAAATTGGATGAAAATATAGATCTTGTAGTAGGTCAAATCCTCTATGGTATTCAAATTAATCTTTGGCTTGATCACATGATTATGTCATATTGGAAGATCCAATTTTAAATTTTTTCTTGGAGTGGAGTACAAAATTTGTATTATAGTAAAAGTTCTAAAAATTAGGAGCCTATTTTCATAATTAGAAGACATTCTGAACTTGCGAGTGCATTGTTTGCAAGCTCACTTAATGACAGGTGTAGTAGAGAAACATTTCTCATTTGCAATGAGTATTTCAATGAATTAATTAAAATTTGTGGAAATAAACTAGAAAAGACTAGAAATTTAATCTAGATTTATGCATAAAGAATTTTTATTTTTAATATTATTTTATCAATCTCAGGTCTTCAAAAAGATGAGCTTGTACATTGCTTAACTTGATCATCAAGTGTTTGACCCTTCCAAAGAATTGGTCATAGATTTTTAAGGAATTGTCCAAATCAAGTGATTTTTGTGCCTAATGAAAGCTTGAGCATGTCTTTATCATGTTGCAAAAATTCAATATATTTTATTTTAGCACAAGATAGTTAAAGGCCCATAAATATCATATTAAGGAAGAAGAAGAAGCTTGGATAACAAAAAAATATAGAATCTATTTCCAAGTTAATGTACAAATATAACTAATCCATTAGGTTTATAGGTGTGTATATATAAGGGGAGGACCTCTTAAAGAGGGAAAAGATTTCCCCGATAGTCCTAAGTGTGTTTACACACATCACTACCAAAACATATCAAGAGATTCCCCCAAAGAGTGATACATTGAACAAGGAGTTGGCACTCATGTATAAGGAGTTTCCAAGCTATGTGGAAAGAAATCAATCCACAAAAGTAAGTAAGATCAAAGCTTTTCAAAAAGATTCAAATGTATCCTGAGGTAGAGTGTTATGAAGGGAGTCCCAACATGAAGAGATGGTGTGAACCATCTCTTGGGCTCCACTAGAAGGGCACTCACATGAGTGCCATGTGGCACTCATGTGAGATGCCACATTAGTTACTCCAATTAAGGAGTATGAAATCGAGAGAGAGGTACGTGGCTGGGCGGTTCAAACAAGGCATCGATCTCCGTGCTCGCGCACTTCTGAGAAAGGCTTCCTCGAATTCTGTGCAGAAGACCCCCACAAAAGTGAGGGGTATCTTAGGGAATCAACATTGGTATCCGAGCTAGAAGTACCGGCGTCCAGCAGCCGCACGCGCGCTCGTGAAGAGCGAGAGGACGACCAGCAGTCGCCGCCCGCACTCAGAGAGCAACAGGAGTCGCCGTCCGACGCGCAGACAACAGGTCAACAAGGACCGACGACCGGGACCAACACAGAGCGCAGCGACTGAGAGCTCACGCCTCTCATCCCCTCCTCTTGGATGAGAGAGTGTATGGTATATCCTTCTTTATATACTCCGAAAATTTAGCTGCGCATGAATATGTGGGATAGGAACACTTGTTGACAGCTCTTCGACTTCAAATTGACATTGAGCTTAGAAGTGGACTAGGACATATTCGAAGTTTTTTTTCGAGAATCTTGAAGCTTCAAGATGATGTTATAGATTAAAATGTTGGCCAAATGATTATACATACATGTATTACGGGCTGTGGAGAAGGGTTTAGGGTTTTGGGTTTTCATTGAAAAGCTTCAGTCCTTCAGTTTGGAGCTCTTCAAAGTCTCTACTTCAAGAGGGTTACCTTTTTACCTCCCACCGGTGACATACCTCACTTCTCCGGACCATATCTTCTTCATACCATATCGGATTTCAAAAATCTTGGTCACGTTTCGAAGCTTCGCTCAAAGACCATCGGTGTTGGATTTGGAAGAGATTTGCCCTACCAAAATCTCTCTGCAGCGCTTCAGCAGGAACTAGGCGGCCACTCCCGGGTCTAGTTTTTCTTCATCCGGACTCCAAATCCAATTTTTTCACTTGGCATAGTTTCAAATTCTTGAAGTGCAGGTGCTGGGCAACAATTTGTGGACTGGCGAGGATTGGAAAATCTCTGAAATTGTTCAGTTGCATTCAGTTTGCCCGTTTGAGGCTTTTCCTACGCACTTTTGGTGTTATTTTGGATGGTTTATGGTGTCTAGAACCTCCCCGGACCAAGCGGACATTTCCAATTTTTTTTTTGGGACTGGCGAGGACTCAAAATCAGCGGCTTGAAGCATCAAGGACCACTTGGATTTAGCTTCCGCAACTCTACTTTGTATCAGGGAAGTGTTCTTGTGTTATATCTCTCTTCTTCTTGCATATTTAAACTCTACTTCCATTCATTTTCATACTCTCTAGTTAGCAAACGGGGGAAGGGTACTTAAACATGGAAACTAAAGGCAAACAAGTAGTTGAGACCACTTCTCCACCTAGAGAGCAACTAGAGGATCAGGATGCTAGGATGGAAGAAGTAGAGTTAGGACAAGAAATAGAAGAGAATATAGAAGAAAAAGAGCCTTCACAGCAAGAGTACACTTATGAAGAGCTTATAGATGAATTTGTCACTCGTGACCAATTCATTGACTTGAAACAGCAAACCCTTAAGTTAGAGAAAGATTTGGGTAGCATAACATCTCTTATACAGCAACTTAAGTCTCAAATGATCTCTCTTGAGACTAGTGTCACCTCTTTCCTAGCTAGGAAGGAAAGAGAGACTCCTACCATTCCTCTAGAGATTACTAGGAAAGAGACTTCTCTTCCTAGTAAGCATAAAGGAGAGAGCTCTAGGGAAGCTCCCCTCCTGAAAGACTTAAAGCCACCAACCTTCACGGGGGATGACCGAGATAGGAATAAGGATGCAATCTACACTTTTTTACAAAAGTGGCAAGATTTGCATCAATTGAAGGGCACCCCACCTGAGTATCGTGTGCTAGAGGCAAGTCTTTCCCTCGGCCCACGTGCTTATAAGTGGTGGATGAGTCTTAAGGAGGCGAACTCTATCCCTAGTGACTGGACTCAGTTTGAAACTCTTTTCCTAAAAGAGTTTCTTCCTGAAAATGAAGAGGAGAGGAATTGGGATGAGTGGGATAGGATTACTCAAAGAGGCAGGCCTCTTTCAATCTATCTATCCCACTATAGAGAGATCACTTTGAAGCTTAAGGGTCTAGATGATTTTCAGAAGACCAGAGGGTTTGTTAGGGGCTTGGATAAAGCCATAAAGAGGGAAGTCAGGAGGAATGTGCCTAAGACGTTTGAGGAGGCGATCAAATATGCACAGATATATGAGGACCATAACCGTCCTCAGTATACTCCTATGGAGACGGATCAGCCCCTTAAACCTCTTAGCACCACTAAATTTAAGAAAAAGTTGCCTTTTGGGAAAAACAAAGTTTTTATTAAAAAACAAAGATCACAAGGGCCTAAGCTATCCACAGACCAGTTTGAGAAGGCCAAAAGAGAGAACCTGTGTTTTAGGTGCCTATCCCCTAGCCACTCGCAGTGGAATTGTCCACTCAAGAAGGGGGAAGAAAAGAAGAAAGGACCAGAGTCTAGTACGGCTCCTGAAAGGGGACATGCTTTGAATGTAAATATGAACAGGACTTTCTCTCACTATCTCTAAAAAGAACACAAGATGGGAACCTCGGACGTGGCTGGGCGGCGAACCAAGAAAGCTCTCTGTGTGTAAATATGAACAGGACTTTCTACTATTCTTTTTTGCAAGAGTGTGTAGTTAAAAGTTTTAAGGATCTTATGTTTGAATACAGAGATGTTTTTCCCACTGACTTACCTAGAGGGCTACCACCTGAGAGAGGGGACATTGACCATGCCATAGAGGTTGTTACTAACACTAACCCTATTTGTAGACCACCTTATAGGCTTAGTGTTTCTCAGCATGAGGAGGTTGAGAAGCAATTGCACGATTATTTAGATAAAGGCTTCATTAAACCTAGTAACTCACCTTGGGCATCGCCAATGCTCCTAGTTAAAAAGAAAGATGGCTCTATGAGACTATGTATAGATTATAGAGCACTTAATAAGGTAACTATCAAAAATAGATTTCAAATGCCTAGGTTGGAAGATCTATTTGATCAGTTACATCAAGCTAGGTATTTTACCAAGCTTGACCTTAGATCAGGATATCATCAGATTAGAATTAGGGCAGAGGATGTCCCTAAGACTGCATTTAGGACTAGATATGGGCATTATGAGTTTTTGGTGATGCCTTTTGGTCTCACCAATGCTCCTGCCACTTTCATGAAACTCATGAATAGTGTTTTACGGACTTATCTAGGACACTTTGTAGTAGACTTTTTAGATGACATTCTGATCTATAGTGCATTAGAACAGGAGCACTTGGAACACTTGAGAAAAGTATTTCAAGTGCTAAGGGAAAATTCGCTCTTTGCTATAGAGTCAAAGTGTGAATTTTTCAAGACAGAGGTTAAATACCTTGGCCATATAGTCTCCCAAGATGGAATCCAGATGGATCCTGAAAAAGTAAGGGCTATTATGGAATGGCCACATCCACGGAACCTGGAGGAGCTGCAGATCTTCCTAGGTTTATCAGGTTTCTATCGAAGATTCATTAAGAACTATGCCAAAATTGTTGTCCCGATGACGGAACAGCTTAAAGGGAAAGGGAAAGCCTTTCATTGGGGAGACGAACAGAAGCAAAGTATGGAAAAGTTGAAAGTAGCAATTGCTACAGCTCCACTTTTACATATAGCAAATCCCAATAAACCATTTGTGGTTGAGACTGACGCGAGTGATTTTGCTATAGGAGCGGTTTTAGTACAGGATGGTCGACCAGTAGCTTTTGAGAGCAAGAAACTAGAACCGGCTCAAAAGAATTACTCCATCTATGAGAAGGAGTTGTATGCAATAGTCCATGCTTTGAAGAAGTGGCGTCATTATTTATATGGTGCCAAAGTTACGATAGTGTTTGATCAAGAGAGCATTAAGTGGCTCTCTAATCAAACAGACCTAAAAGGTCGTAAGGCCCGATGGGCAGAGACCCTTCAAGAGTTTGATTATGAGCTTAGGTATAGGAAGGGAAAGTTTAATGTGGTGGCTGATTCACTTAGCCGCATGCCTATGCTCAATGGACTGAGTTTTACTCAGATCACTAGTGAGCTACTTGAGTCTATTAAAGGGAAATGTAGGCTTGATCCTATATATTCCGAGATTTGGGAAGCCATAGAGAATGGGGATCGTGATATACGGGTTTCCAATGAGGATAGAGTATCGACGGGTACTCAAGAAGGATTCAAGTGGAAGAATTACAGTGTCCATGATGGATATCTGTTATATAAAGGTAAGGTGTGTGTCCCTAGAGATACTGAGATGAGACGGCATATTTTATATGAGTGTCATGACACACCTAGTGCGGGACACCCAGGAGTTAACAAGACTTATGATCTTGTTAAGAGGCAGTTTTATTGGCCTGGACTTCATAAGGACGTCCTAGAGTATGTGCTTAAGTGCAATAAATGCCAGGTCAACAAAGCTGAGAGATTAAGGATTGGAGGGCTACTCCACCCATTGGATATTCCCAATGGGAAATGGGAGAGAATCTCCATGGACTTTATAGTCGGTTTACCTAAGACACAGAGAGGGCACGACTCGGTCTGGGTAATTGTGGATAGGTTAACCAAAATGGCTAGGTTTATTCCGACACGTACTACAGTGAAGACACCAAAGTTGGCTAGACTCTTTGTTGAGAACCTATACCGGTTATATGGTCTTCCTTTAGACATAGTTTCTGATCGGGATAGGAAGTTTACTAGCCACTTTTGGAGAGCGGTTTTCAAAAGGTTGGATACAAAGCTTAGCATGAGTACGGCCGAACATCCACAGTCGGATGGGCAAACAGAAAGGGTTAACCAAATCCTAGAGGATATGCTTCGAGCATATGTGAATGAAAGGCAAACTAATTGGGAGGAGTACTTACCTATAATAGAGTTTGCATATAATAGTGCCAAGCACTCTTCCACTGGGCATAGTCCATTTATGCTTATGTATGGGTTTCAGCCAAGGGCTCCTTATGCAGTTGGCTTGCATAATGAAAAAGTTCAAGCTGCAAAGGACTTCTTGGAAGAAATGAATGATATGCTTAGACTTGCTAAGGACAGCATTAGGAAAGCTCACGATAGGGCTAGAGCCTATGCTGACCCTCAAAGAAGAGATATCAACTTTGAGGTAGGAGAGCAAGTCTATCTTAGAGTTCCATCTAGGTCTGAAACCATGAAGACGGGACCTTGTCCAAAATTATCTCCTAGGTATTGTGGACCTTTCCAAATACTTAAGAGAATAGGAAAGATGGCTTACCAGCTCCAACTTCCAGAGAATAGTCAAATCCATCCAGTTTTTCATGTT
Source organism: Ceratopteris richardii (assembly GCA_020310875.1). Classification (NCBI taxonomy): domain Eukaryota; kingdom Viridiplantae; phylum Streptophyta; class Polypodiopsida; order Polypodiales; family Pteridaceae; genus Ceratopteris; species Ceratopteris richardii. The sequence goes on from CM035435.1 coordinate 56,194,877, forward strand.
AGCCGGCTTAAGAAAAGGCTGGGTGAATCTGACAACCTCATTCCAGATAGTGAGGTAGTAGAGCCTATTTCTGTTCAATCTATTCCACATGAGCCAGAGAGCATACTACGCACTCGAGAGAAACGGACGAGGAGTCACTTCTATAAAGAGTGTCTAGTAAAGTGGAAAGATAGTTCAGAAGATAGTGCCACATGGGAGCGGGTTAGTACCCTTCAGAGACGGTTTCCCAGTTTCAGTTTACCTTCCCAAGAGTTTTCTTAAGGGGAAGGATATGGGGAAACAACACGGAGACAGGACCATGTATTTATATACATGGGGATATAGTGGGAGTACCACCCTCTTGATTCATAGACCTTCCAATAACATTTTGAGGACAAAAATGGAGTTAAGGGGAAGGAAATGTTATGAAGGGAGTCCCAACATGAAGAGATGGTGTGAACCATCTCTTGGGCTCCACTAGAAGGGCACTCACATGAGTGCCATGTGGCACTCATGTGAGATGCCACATTAGTTACTCCAATTAAGGAGTATGAAATCGAGAGAGAGGTACGTGGCTGGGCAGTTCAAACAAGGCATCGATCTCCGTGCTCGCGCACTTCTGAGAAAGGCTTCCTCGAATTCTGTGCAGAAGACCCCCACAAAAGTGAGGGGTATCTTAGGGAATCAACATAGAGCCTTTATGAAAATTTCTACAACATTTTCTTATGTGGGCACATAAGCCAAACTAATCTCTGTAATAGAGAAAACCGCATCACATAATGATACTTCTCTAAATAGCCTGATGCAAAAAATTGATTGTATGTCAAAAAGTTGAACAACAAATAGACTATCCAGCTCTATTAAAGTTGTTGTAGACTTTGAAGAATTCGTATTACTGAGTCAAAACTTGTATATATGTTTGGAATAGAAGGAGAAACTTGCCTACACAATCACTACAATAGTATATTCGGAGGTCAAAACAAGCTCAAATCAAAATTTCAATGCCACAAAGCAAAGATCTTTTGAACTCCTACACAATCACTACAGTAGTATATTTGGAGGTCAAAACAAGCTCAAATGAAAATTTCAATGCCACAAAGCAAAGATCTTTTGAGCTCCTAATTGTCTTGAGTATGCTCACCAATTCTAATACTATGACCCTATGGGTGTCGACAACATGTGCCGATATCAATTGTTGGAGTTTGATATCTACAAAGGCACACAGAGAGCACAAGGAAGAAGAAGAAGCTTGGAGCACAACACAATATAGAATGTATTACCAAGTAAATGTACAAAGATAAGTTAACATTAGGGTTATAGACCTATATAGAAGTCAAGGGAAAAAATCTCCTAAAGAGGGAAAAAAGTGCCTCAGAAGTCCTAAGTGTGTTCACATCACTACCGAAATATATCAACAAAATGTAACGTTAATCTACTATTGTTCAAAACTTTTCGGGTAAAGATGATTCTTGAAAGAATAGGATTTTCCACAATTCATTTACATTTGTATTTGATATGGTGTGATCACCATGGGCTAGCCATGCCCTACATATGTGTATTTTGATGATTTCTTTATGATGACAATTTTCCATTGGACAGAAAAGAATGTGCCTCATATTTTCATAGGTATATATAAGTCCATGTGAGCATGGAGTAAAAAAACATATTTCTTTTTCTTGATGCATATGTTATGAATTGATACAAGTTCTATCAATGCCCACTCCGTATGAGCTAATATTTGACGCAAGTCACATCCATTTTTACTCTAGTTGAGTTGATGCAACAAATAGTTATGCACCATAGGAATGATTCTACCTTTTCATGTATAGGAAAGGAAACACTTCATGAATACTTCTTGATTTCATGTTAAAATTACATATGGTTGTCAGTACTCACCTATTTTTTGTTCTCATGTTGAGAAAAGTATTCAAAATTAAATCTCATACTCGCATCTATGTAGAATATAAAGGCTGGTGGTATGGGAATTCAAACTTCGTATTCTACCTAGGTATAGGATAGATGGTATGAGAGAGAAGCCATTTATGACTTTATATTTTATGGTTTGGAGGCCATTCATATGATTTTTGCACTATCAGTCAATACTGAGGTAGATGAGGTAGTCACTCTCTGTGTGATGTAATACAAGGTAAGTTTGAAGGCTAGTGGCCTAAAAGTGGAAAGTCAAGGTTTGCACGTAAGAATCACTAGTATAGCAATCAAGAAATAATCCATAGAGTACATACTAATTCAAAAAGATTTAGGACACATCTTCTATTCCTACTACAAAATTTTAGAGATATGGGTAAGACTTTCGAGATCTTTCATCTCAACCAAAGAATCACTTGGAAACAAGCCCTTTTGTAGAACCATATGATTTTTTGGCAATTCTCTAGAATGGAACCCTTTTAATATGACACAATGTGAACATCATTAATTTTTTACTAACCCTTTTAAGCATTTGAATGAGCATTGAATAGCAATGAGTCCTTCCCCCATCCCGCCATACTTTCGCTTTTGTATTTAAGGAAATTGAGATGAAAAGCAAGTTGATCCCCCATCCAAGGGATGCGAGGTTTATTATCCTCATTTGTATGTCTACCTAAGCTTTGGTGTATCTCTTATCTCTCCATGAATTAAATTAGTTATTTCTTCTCTTAAAAAAAATAGTTATTGCTTCATCTCATCCCTTAGATTTGGCAAGACCTCAATAAGCTCTTGATGCTTCATCACGAGGTAAATTGGAAGCAAGCTCTGCTTGAGGTAGCGGTGGATTGCTCTTTTGCTCTATGAAATTCCGTTAGAAGTGAAGTGCTATGTGATAGTAATAAATCATGACCCTCTATACATGAGAGGGTGTTCACTTTAGAGAACAATAGGTTGAAAAACAAATGGATCCCCCATGAAGGGGATGAAATTAGGTTATAAATCTCTTTGTAATTCTCTCTAACTTCTTTGTATTTTCATTCCTTTTTATCATTTAAGGCTTGCATTCAGTAAAAATAAAATTAGTTATTGCTTATCTTAACCAAGAGTATATGTGGGATCCATCTTTTCAAATTGATTTCAAACTTACCATGGATGCGATTGGGGTTTAAGTTTCAAAACTTTTGGCATCCATCTATTGAAATTAACAATGCACTTCTCCAAAGGCAACTCCTTCAGAAGAATATGGACCAATATTAAGGTGTACAAGTTGAAGATGCTAGCCCGTTGGTGTGAAAGGTGTTTTGGGAAAGAAAAGGAAACCATACACTCACTCTACCCTTGTCCCAAGATCACCTAGATCTAGGTTAGAGTTCAAGATGTGCTCCTAGCTTTGGGAATATATCCTCATAAGACTTACTTGAAAAATCCCTAGTCTTACTTTCTAAGAAACTCAAAAAGATACAAGCCCCCCCCCCCCCCCCCCCAATTTTGTCACTAATTGACCTTTGTCATCCATGGGAGTAGGCTGCAAAGGAGATGGATCTTTGTCACTCATTGACCTTTGTCAAAGACATGGCATGTTTGTAGACCTGCTTTGTAGCTCTGTCTTCCTTTTATGTAATTTAAAGCTTTTCACTAAAAAGAAAAACTTTCTGTTTATTTTTTTGTCTTGTGTGTGTTTGAGTGCGCTTTTAGTCCACGGACATTTCTGACAGTTGTGCGCCGTTATAGAGATGAGTATATTGCGATGGAGAGCCATCTTCCCTATGGAGTGGAAAGCTGGAGACTGTACGCTGGAGTTCTTCTGTTGGTATTGCGATGCGTATTGCGATGGAGATATGTGATATTGGAATACCTGGAGATCGGAGGCTGGAGCTCTTTTGTTGGTGTACAGATGGGATTTTTCTGATTGCCTTTGCATGTTAGCGAGCTTTTTTTTTCATCTTCGTGGATGCTTTTTTTTTTTTCATCGAAAGCTCTCGCATCATTCACGTGAAAGCTGCAGCTTTTTCACTGAAAGCACATGATATCATGGCTATGGATAATGGAGGTCTCCCGGAAACAGAAGTTTGTTTGGCGAGCCTTCATGAGTTCATGGCTTTCTCATCATTCGCCCGTGGGCATGTGACATGGTCAAGATATCTGATTGCGTATTGCGATGGAGAAATGTGATGACAGCAGAGCCATCACCCCTATGGAGTGGAATACCTGGAGGCTGGAGGCTGGAGTTCTTTTGTTGGTGTACAGATGGGATTTCTCTGATTGCCTTTGCATGTTAGCGAGCTTTTTTCTTCATCTTCGTGGATGCTTTTTTCATCGAAAAAAAGCTCTCACATCATTCAGGCGAAAGCTGCAGCTTTTTCACGGAAAGCACATGATATTATGGTCATGGCTATGGAGGTCTCCTGCATCACGTTGGCACACATGCAGACAGAAGTTACTCCGGCTTTCTTCTTCGTTCTCTTTCGATGGCGGCTGCATGGTGTAGTAAAGGGAAGTTTGACCTTGAACTTATTCTTTGAACTTAGTCTTCCTGAAATTAGCTCAAATGAATTGAAAGTAACTTATTCTTTGAACTTAGTCTTCCTGAAATTAGCTCAAATGAATTGAAAGTACAAGTGAAGATACTCTTTCTGAAATAAGGTCAATTAATTGAAAGTACAAGTGAAGATAGGTTTACTCTTTCAATGGCGGGTGCATGGTTTACTATCTACGAAACCCCTCTCGTAAGTCACAAAACAAATTTGGATTACATGGCTTGAGCCACAAGAGTTACAAAAGTCGAAGGTTCACTAGGGTAGAGCTTGGGAAAGGATTTCCCTGAGGGATTAGGGTAGAGCTTGGGAAGAGGTTTCCCGATACGAAACCACTCTCAACACACCAACTGGTTTTATGTTTCGCTCGAAACCACTGACTAGCAAATGCCCCAAGGCCATGATTCACCATTTTGACGGCCATTCATCTACTTGAGAGGCAGTGGGCCAAACAAGTCGACTTACACGCACTCCACACAAAGGGTCTTTCTCATCACGGATGTTTGTTTGGCGAGCCTTCAGTTCATGGCTTTCTCATCATTCGTGTGTGGTCAAGATATCTGATTGCGTGTCACGGCCAAAGATATCTGATTGCAATTCCTATGTGTTTACATTCTCAATTTCCGAGCCATCTTTGGTCGTCACTTGACTAGACATTCTAAGTCACGTTTTGCTTGATTGATTTTTTGTCCCTTGACTAGATGTTTTGTTGTTTCTTGACTAGATGTTGCTTGATTATACGTTTTGTTTGATTTGTTGACAAAAACATGTTTTTTTTTTTAAGGAAATTCAAATGAAGTTTAATTTTTTTCATATGTTTGAATTAATTGAAAGTACAAGTGAAGAGGGGCATAATATCCATGAGATCTCCTTTATATCACAAACATTAGAAGCACATTACAAGAAAGATTGCCTGAAGGTAGTTGGTTTCAACTCATTTAATATTGGCCTATGACCCATCATGGTATCCAATCATTGGGAGGGGTCAAACTCCCAACTACTTGGCCCAACACGCTCGGCTACTTGAATATGTATTATCCTCAAACTTGACTAATATGTAGCACACCTGGTTCTTAAATTATAAAAATATTGGGATTAGAAGAGCAGGAGAAGGCGATTTCAACTGTAGGAGAAGGCAATTTGATTGTAACATGAGAGGGGGGATGAGGAGGCGAATCCGATGTGCAAGAGATTTCTCAAAATTTTATTAAAAAAGAAGATTTTTGGTTTTCCATTCTATTTTCTTGGTTGGTTGGGTCTTTTGTCACTTGAGGCAATGGTGAGGGTTCAACCCTCCTATGTCAAGGTAGTTGTGGGCCATAGGCCAATGTATTGCCTCAAAGTAGATTTAAAATCAATTAAACAAGTTGCCTTCACACAATCTTTTCCACGTGTCGCCTTCAAACAATCTAGCCCTTGCTTTGTAGAATACAAGGAGTCCCATGGGTACTATGCCCGTTCACTTGTACAGTTGTTATGTCAATTAATTCAAGCAAAGGGAGAATAGGCTTCAGCCAAACTCCCTCTTTAAAAAAAAAAAAGCAATCTACCTTTGTACACATATGGATGTCAACGCTTAGAAAATGGTCCTCCTTAGCCAACTAATGGTGCCAACTCATCACGACTACACATGCATCCCTTATAAAGACATAAAAGGAGATCAAAATAATTAGACAAGGAAGAGGGGAAAAGCTTTACGAATGACTATTTAGATAGGAAAAGGAGTTCACCAAAGAGTCCGATTGGGGCTTTCCAAAATCAATCTTTATCATGATGATAAGTTGATGAAACACATGTGCAAATTAGTACTAAATTTAAAACTTTGCAAATATTTCACATGACATACACATGAGAGCAATACAACCATGATGTTATTTGGTCCCACTTCAAAGAGATTTTGGGATCTTGCTTTTATCTTTTCCTTTGTAGAAGGGATAGCATGGTGGCCATTCCTAGTACTAGATTCAATTTCCCTTTTGATGTCCTTAGGTAGCTTGATGATCCTCTTAAGAAGTCTCATGTGGAAGAGGTCATCATGGCTTTACCCAATGGTAAGAGCTTGGGATTGCATGGTCTCAAAATTTTTTTTTCCAATTCAAAGATGTCTATCCAACCTTTCCTCTTGACTTAACACGAAGCCATCACATTTAGAGCTTTTTTGAGGTGCCTTATTAAGGGATGATATACATAATCCAAAAGAAAGAGGTAAAAGTCAATGTACTTGATTGAGACCAATCATCATTCTATAAAGGTTCTTTATAAAAACCCTTGCCAACAAGATTACATATCTCTTGGACAACTAGATTCATAAAAAGTTTACAAATTTTATCAAATATAGGTCCATCCTTGAGATCTTCTTGATATTGATGGGGGATGCAGTACTTCAAGAATCTATTTTGAACTTCCTCTTTAGTTACTAGAAGTGGGTCTCATCCCTCTTTTAGGGAATGATTCCATCCATATTAATATTCATGAGAAACGATCATCCCTCTTTTGTTTCAAGCTCTCCATTAAGCAAGGATGCCTACTGTCATTCCTCGTTTTTGTTGTTGTAATGGATGGCCTTATTTCTATGGTGTAGGATAAAGTTAAGAAAGCGCTAAGAAAAGGCATCATCCTCCCTAACAATAAAGAATCAATTGGATCTTAGAGCACTAATGCCCTCCATATTAACACCCAATGGAAATAGATAGCGAAAATGCCCTTCTTATTAGCACCCAATAGAAATCAGTAGCGCCAACGCCCTCTCTCTGTGAGTGCTTTGGGAACTTTTATGATGCCTCAAAATCCAAGAGTTATCAAGGTAAGGTGATGAACGGCCTTTATGCTCAACCCCCCCCCCCCCCCCCCCCCCCCAAATTTTATGAATAAATATGATTAATGGATGGGACCTAGTTAAATGTTTAGATTGTTGGGAATCCCTTTCAGGTTCCAATTTTCACTAGCCACAATTCGTAGTTATCTTGAATGGACCTGAAGCCAAGCCCTACCGTTAGAAGGATATGCATCTTAATGGTGCAAGAAAAAACTATGATGGTTAACAATGTTTTGCTTTTGGCTACCATTTACTCCTCCCATACTGAAGGCCTTTGGATAAGGAGATAAAAACCAAAGGTTTATGGAATTCTCAAAGAACTCTAATTATAAAGGTTAACAAGACCTATACGATATTCTCTCCAAGCTTGGTGATTATCTCCATGGCACCATGCAAACAAACACATATGCTTTGGAAGAGTCCTTTGATTATATGGATTTCATATTTTGTGTTACTCCATCCAAATCCCATAATATGATGCAAAATGTGCTCCATCCACATCCTCTAGATTCACAAAGACATGATGCATTTATGAAGCATCATAGGTAGGTCCAAATGATTACCAAGGAAGCAAGGTACGTTCTCAATGAGACGATGCCATAATTAGAAAATTAGATAGGAAACACAAGATGAGTGCAAAATACCTACCTTTCATTGCTTCCATCATTTTCTTTCATTGATGAACGAGATCTTGCTCTTCATGGAATCCCTCATCTTCCAACATGTAGGTTTGTTGATGATAAAAAGGAATGACCCAAAGAACCCCTACATCTCCTATTAGAGAGAGAAGTACTCAAGACAATTTGTCACCATGGTGTGGATGATAATTTTGAAGAAGTTGGTGTACCTAATGGAGTTTGAGGTCTTTGCAAGCACAGGAATAGTACAGAGCAGAAGAAGAAGAAGAAGAAGTTTGGAACACAACACAATGCTAAATGATCTACCAAGTAAATGTACAAAGATAAGTAACCTACTAAGGTTATAGGCATGTATACAAGTCAAGGAAAACGACCTCCTAAAGAGGGAAAAATGTCCTAAATGTGTTCACACACATCACTACCAAAATATATCAACAAAATACCCCCTGGGAGTGATGTGGTGAACAAGGAGCTATCACTTATGTATAATGAAGTGCCAAGCTATGTGGAAAGAGATCAATCCACAAAAGGAAGTGAGCCCAAAGCTTTTGGAAAAGCTTCAAACTTCTCCCTAGGTAGAGCCTTTGTGAAAAGATTTACAATGCTATCTTGTGTGGGCACATATGCGAGATTGATTTCTCTACTAGAGAACCTCTCTATGAAATAATGATAGTGCACCTCAATGTGCTTTTTGCTAGCATGGAACAAAGGGTTTCTTGTAACTTCCAATGTGCTTTGACTATCAATGAAGATGGTGATGACAGAAGACTGAACAACACTCAAATAAGCCAAAGGGCATGTAAGCCACACACACTCAACAGTCTCTATGAAAGGTGTCCTATAATTAGCCTCACAAATAGAAGTGGCCACAGTAGGTTGCTCCTTCCTCAACCAAGATATATGAGCTACCAAGCATGAAGCAAAAACGATTAGTAGACACACCACTATCATAGCAACCAACCCACTCCAAATAAGAAAAATCATGTAAAATGGGTGGTAATGATCCTCCCTTAGGATAAAACAATCCAAGTATCTAGGTACCACTCAAGTAGAGAAAGATGCGCTTAAGCATGTCCCAATGCTTGACACTTTGCAATGCATAAACTTGCTCATCTCAGAGACAACAAATTTAACATCAAGCTAGGTTATGCACAAGCAAATCAAGCATCCAATAGCCTCTTGATAAAGAATCAAATGCACTTGGTAGATTGGTTTTGGCTACCCAAATTCTAATATATTTATTAGGTAAGCTTCTAGAATTCCCTAAGAAATTGAATTGACTACCTATTTCTTAGTGTATAACCATTGTAAGGAAGTTAAAAGATGCCTTGATGCAAGAAAAGTTAGGAATACGTATGCACACAGAGTGGAGATAGCCAAAACATAGAAGAGTGAAGTACTCTATGAATTTGCACTCTCTACATTTGTAGAGAATGCTTTTGCATTGTAATCGAACATCTACTTTCTTTCTATGCCATTAACTATCTCGAAGCATTATATTAATCTTTGTATTTGTGATATACTTTCTAAGTTATAATTTTAAATGGGGAATAGGAATGCGTTGAATCAATTTTAGTAATCCTTATTCCATAAATAATGATCTTGAATGGATCTTAAGCCAAGCTCAACCATTAGAAGGGTATGCATCTTAATGGTGCAAGAAAAGCTATGATGGTTAATAGTGTTTTGCTTCTGGCTACCATTTACTTCCTCTCATATTGAAGGCCTTTTGATAAGGATATAAAAACCAAAGGTATATGGAATTCTTGAAGAACTCTAATTATAAATATCAGCAATACCTATACGATATTCTCTACAAGCTTCGTGATCTCCATGGCACCATGCAGATAGATGCAAGTGCTTTGGAAGAGCTAGTTGATTATATGGATTTAACATCGTGTGTTACTCCATCCGCATCCCATAATGTGATGCAAAAGGGGATCATTATGACCTTCTCCTCTACATCCACAAAGCTATGATGCATTTTTGAAGCATTTGAAGCACTTCCAAGTGATTGTCGAGGAAGCAAGGCATGTTCTTGATGAGACCATGCCATAATCAAAAAATTAAATAGAAAACACAAGATGTGTACGAAATACTTACCTTTCGTTGCTTCCATCATTTTCTTTCATTGAAGAACTTGATCCTTCTCTTCATGAAATCCCTCATCTTCAACATCTAGGATTTTTTATGATAAAAAGGAACCCTCCCTAGAACCCCTGAATCTCCTATTGGAGAGACAAGTAACCAAAACAATTTGTCATCATGGTGTGGATGATAAGTTTGAAGAAGTGGGTATACTTGTTGGAGTTTGAGGTCTTTGCAAGCATAGAAGTAGCACACAAAAGAAGAAGAAGAAGTTAGGATCACAATAGAACACTGAATGATGTACAAAGATAAGTAACCCGCTAAGGCTATAGGCATATATGTAAGTTAGGGAAAAAACCTCCTTAAGAGGGAAAAAATATCCTAAGTGTGTTCACACACATCACTATCAAAATATATCAACAAATACCCTTGGGAGTGATGTGGTGAACGAGGAGTTGTCACTTTTGCTTAATGAAATGCCAAGCTATGCGGAAAGAGATCAATCCATAAAATAAAGTAAGCTCAAAGCTTTTGGAAAAGCTTCAAACTTCTCCCTAGGCAGAGCCTTTGTGAAAAGGTCTCAAATTTTATCCTGTGTAGGCACATATGCAACACTAATCTCTCTAGTAGAGAACATCAACATGACATAATGATAGTGCACCTCAATGTGCTTTGTGCGAGCAAGGAACATAGGGTTGCTCGCAACTTGCAATGTGCTTTGACTATCAATGAAGATGGTGGTGGTAGAAGACTAACCAACACCCAAATCAGCCAAATAGCATGTAAGTCACACACTCAATAGTTTCTATAAAAGTTTCCCTATATTCAACCTCACAAATAGAAGTGGTCACATTCGGCTGCTTCTTGCTCGACCAAGATATGCATGAGCTACCAAGCATGAAGCAGAAACCACCAGTGGACACACGAGTGTCATAGCAACCAACCTACTCCAAGTAAGAAAAAGCATGTAAATTGGGTGCTCATGATCCCCTCTTGGGATAAAACAATTCAAGTAGCAAGGTAGCATTCAAGTAGGGAAAGATTCCCTAAACCACCTTCCAATGCTTAACACCTCACAATGCGTAAACCCACTCATCTGAGAAACAAAAAATTGAATATCAACGCCAAGTTATGCATAAGCAAATCAAGCATCCAACAGCCTGTTGATAGAGAATAGTATCAAATGCACGTGTTAGACTGCGATCAGATTTGGATACATAAATTGTAATATATTTATTTTGTAAGCCTTTAGAATTCCCTAGGAAAATCAATCGACTACTTGTTTCGTAGTATATAACCATTGTATGGAAGTTAAAAAGATGCCCCGATGCAAGATAAGCCAAGAACATGTACGCACATAGAGCGTAGATAGCCAGAATAGAGAAGAGAGAAGTACTTTGTGAATTTGTGCTCTGTGTCATTTATAGTGAATGCTTTTGCACTGTAATCGAACATCTCCTTTCTTTCTGTGTCATTAACTATCTCGAAGCATTGTATTGTCTTGTGTATCTGCGATATACTTTCTGTGTTGTAATTTCAAATAGGGAATAGAGATGTGTTGAATCTATTTCATTAATCCTCATTCCCAAAACCCTTCTTATTGTATTAACAGTCAGAAAACATTTTGTGACCATGATGGGATGGGATATGATTAAACAAGCTAGGTGATGAGGTTTCATACACATTAAGTGAAATAGGATGGGATTGAAGGCTACACATGGTGATGGAGAAGGATCATGCCAACATGGCCAGGTAAGTGGTTCTCAAAGTATCAAGAGGAATAAGCAATATTTGTAGTAGTGGAATCCTCTACCTCACAAAATACTAATAGCCTGGGAGGTGGAATTTTTGGAAATAACCACATATCATAACAACTACGGGCTTTGGTAAAGAAAGGGATGTTACCATATTCATTAGTGACACAACTACTAGATGTGTAGGCAACTAACAAAGAGCCAAAGTGTTGGCAAGCTTCGATCAAAATGGTGATGCTAGGTCATCGAATTAGTAGCATGCAATTCAATGGGTTTAGTGGAAGAATAGAGGATGATCTCGATGTTCATGTTTGAATTTTTGATACACAATATGATTTGCTAGAAGGAGGCTAGGATGACGCTCAAAAAATTCAAGTATTCCAGGCCACCCTTAGTGGTAAAGCAGTTCATTGGTTTATCAAATTCAATATCCATCGGATAGAACCAGGTAATCTTCAAGATAGGCTAGGACAAGGCTTTTCTAGAAATGTGGACCACGGTTGGACAAACTATCAAGGATATGGGAGAGGATTGAAACCCTTCAACAAATGTCATCATGATGAAGGGGAATACCACAAAGAAGGCAAGGGACCGTAATGTCGATTTTGTCTAGAGTTTGGACACATACACACCAATTATCCAGATGCAAAGGATTATGACTGGTGAAGAAGGAAGCCATACTTAATGCCCCAACGACCAATATGGTGACCTTAGCTTTTGAACATCAGATAGCCATAGTAGTCACACGATCTGAAAAAAATCAAAAGAGAGATGATTGTGTGTTACCCCCAGACATTCCCACATAGCATAAAGTATATGATCAAGCTATGGGTTGGGTTGGGTAGGCTTTGGTATAATTTTTTGGCCCTAGTAATAGTCTTTAGGACACGATAAGATTAGCTAACAAGGTAACGAAGAAAGTTGAAAATTGTTTGGAATGGATCCATGATACCTCTCAACAAAATACTACTCCTCATACCTATTTTGAGATTTCTCCAACACCCTCATAATGCCCTATATCAGTAAATAAGGCTATATGGAGTTTTGTACTAGATCCATGGTAGCTTTTTTGCAAATCTACAATCCAGTTGCCTCTTGATGATCTACTGAAATTAATACTAATATTTTGGGACACATTGTTGAGTGAAGCGCATAGCCAAGAAGCACGCAATTCAGAAGAAGAAAATACAGGTAAGTACAATAGAAACCACGGAGGACCAGTTAATGGATTATGTTGGATACAATGCCCATATGGTCCAAAATATAGCAGCTATATTATGATGTGGTTTTCTTCCACAACGCCTTGTTGTTGTGGGTCTCTCTTACAACAAGGCGTAGTGAAAGCATGCCTAAACCATATGCCTCTCAAAGAGATGGTGCAGGTTTGATCACTAAGGATAGTGCTTCATGGTTTAAGAAGCATAGCATACATTTTTGGAGATTGTTGTCCATATTGGCTCAAAAAGCAAATTTGTAAAGTTTAAAAAACTCATCAATATTGAAAAGCAACCACATGTGTTTTTTTTTCATAGCTTCTTATGTAGGATATTTGCATGGGCCTCAATAACCTAAAGAAGGATTGGCTCATTATTTGATAATCTTCTCAAGGAGCTAAAGCACTAACTCAATGCAAAATTGCAAAAGATCAAGGAGGAGTTCAGAGGAGGTGTTCTCTATATCAGGAGTTACTTGGAGGATTACATGTCAACCTACCATCAACATCACTTGCTAAGTTACGGTGAGTAATAGTTCTATTTTTGTTTCACTTGTTCATTCACTAGTTTCTGATTTGGGTCAATCAGAATTTTGGTTTGCTGTAAAATAGTTCTAAACCATTCATATTCACCATATTCTCACACACACATACACTCCATACCTCTTAAGAACTTTGCACACAATTTCTTGTATCTAGTTCCTATTTCTGCCTAGATTTAGATCTTGTGAGTTTGTATCATATTCCCACATTGTAATTTGACATTGGAATATAATATAGTATAGGTGAGCATCCTAAATTACTGGAAACTTTGAAAGATCTTTTCTATTCTATCTATATCTCTCACTCATCTTCTTTTTGAGTATTAAGGTGTGTATGCTAAGGTTCATGTGTTGGAAGATCATGTAGACCTATGATTTATTGTTATTGTGGCCCACCCCACTTCCAATATTTGATATCAGAGAATAGTTGATATACATCCTTAACACGATGAGTGATTATAGACTTGAGAATGAAGATAAGCTTGAGGGAATGTCTAATTCTCCAACTAGAAGAGTGACCATTGTAGATTGTCATGATTTGAATGTTTTTGGTTTTGGAGAAGTGAACCTAAAGTCAAGAGCAGGTGCAAAATTTCACAATTTCTAATGTTTAGTCTTCTACGCCTAAGGAGAATATGAAGTTGTGGCATGCTAGATTTGGTCATATCCATTACACATCTCTTAAGCACATCAAAGATCAAAGTATGGTGCAAATTTTGCCTACTTCTTCTTTACGAGATGATGCAAATTCATGTGAAGGATGTCTTGAAGGAACGATTCACAAAATACCTTTCAAGAAACATGGATATATCACAGCCACAAGGAAGTTGCAGATCATACATTCAGATGTGAATGATCCGATGAGAACAGAATCTATTCAAGGTTTTAGGTACTTTGTTACTTTTATTAATGATTTCTCAAAATACTCATGGATTTAAGGTCTTAAAGTGAACTCAAAGGTTTTTCGTACTTTTAAGAAATTATTAGCTAGGGGTGAAAATGAAAGTCAATCAAAGATACAAATTATGAGGAGTGATAGAGGAGGAGAATACATGTCAAAAGACTTTAAGTCTTTTCTAGAACAAAGAGGTGTCTCTCATCAAATGACTATTGCTTACACTCCATAATAGAATGGTGTTGCAAGGAGAAAGAATAAGATACTTGTTGAGATGATGCATAGTATAATGTCATCTAAAAAGCTCTCTCTCCAAAGTTTTGGTTTGATGTAGTACATACATCTAATCACATTCTAAATAGGTCTTCCACAAAATCTTTGAAGTTCATTACACCTTATGAAGCTTATTATGGGAAGAAACATAATATGAATTATTTTAAAGTTTTTGGTTCTCTAGCTTATGTTCACATCGAGAAGAAAGATTGTGGTAATATTGATGTAAAATCCATTAAAGTTGTCTTTATTGGTTATGCAATTGAAAGCTAAAGATACATACTCTATGCTCCAAAAACAGGTGATCTCCTACTCTCGCTCAATGCATATATAGAAAAAATTCTAGTTTATGATAAGAAGGAAGAGATTCTAGATACATCTATCTTCTATCTATTGCTTTTGAAAACTCAGATGCAGCTCCCACTCTTTATGTTAAAGCTTAGAAAGATCTTTTGATTACTATTATCTTATATATTGATGATATGATCATGACAAGTCCCAAGGATTTGGACCTTAAGTATTTTAAAGCACAACTTAAGCATACATTTGATGTAAATGATTTAGGTATTTTGCATTATTATCTTAGGATTGAGTTCAAGTACATAGATGAGTGTATCTACAGGACACAACAAAGATACATTGAAAAATATGTGTTTTCAACTTCAATAAGATTCCCAAAAGTGTGCGATTGAGAAATTCTAGTTTGTATGGGTAGAAAGATCCGTAATATAAGTAACAAATCATGGCCCTCTATACACGAGAGGGTGTTCATTTTAGAGACCAATAGGTTGAAAAACAAATGGATCCCCCATGAAGGGGACGAAAAGGTTATAAAACTCTTTGTAATTATCTCTAATTTCTTTGTATTTTCATTCCTTTTTATAAGTTAAGGCATGCATTCAGTAAAAATAAAAATACTTACAACTGTTTATGTTAACAAATTGTTTTTGTGGGATCCATCTTTTTCAAATGGATTTCAGACTTACCACGGATGAGATTGGGGTTAAGTTTCAAAGCTTTTGGCATGCGTCTATTGAAATTAGCAATGCACTTCTCCAAAGGCAACCCCTTCAGAAGAAGAATATGGACCAATATTAAGGTGTGAACAAGTTAAAGATGCTACCTCGTTGGCGTGAGAGGCGTTTTGGGAAAGCAAAGGAAACCGTACACTCACTCTACCCTTGTCCCAAGATCACCTAGCTTTGGGAACATTTCCTCATAAGACTTACTTGAAAGCTCCCTGGTCTTAGTCTCTAAGAAACTAAAAAAGATAGAAGAGCTAACCCCCCCCCCCCCCCCCCCCCAATTTTGTCACTCACTGACCTTTGTCATCCATGGCAGTAGGCTGAAAAGGAGATGGATCTCTATCAAGGACATGGCATGTGTATAATCCTGCTTTGTAACTCTCTCTTACTTTTGTGTAGTTTAAAGCTTTTCAGTAAAAAGAAAAACTTCCTGTTTATGTTTTGTCTTGTGTATCTTTGAGTGTGCTTTTGAATCCACGGACATTTATGACAGTTGTGCGCCGTTATAGAGATGAGCATTGCGATGGAGATCTGTGATATCAGCAGAGCCATCACCTGGAAATTGGAATGCCTGGAGGCTGGTGTTCTTTTGTTGGTGTACAGATGGGATTTTCCTGATTCCCTTTGCATGCTAGCGAGCTTTCTTTTTCATCTTCGTGGATGCTTTTTTTCATCGAAAAAACGCTCTCACATCATTCACGTGAAAGCTGCAGCTTTTTCACTGAAAGCACATGATATCACGTTGGGCACCCATGCAAACAGAAGTTAGTCTTTCGATGGCGGCTGCATGGTGTAGCAAAAGCCACTCTCAACACACCAACTGGTTTTACAAGAGATGCCCCAAGGCCATGATTCACCATTTGGAAGGCCATTCATCTACTTGAGACAAGTAAGAAGTGTCCAGTCTGTGAGCCTCACCCTAGAGGAGGCAATGGGTCTTTCTCATCACGGACGCTTGTTGGCGAGCCTTCCGCCCATGGCTTTCTCATCATTCACCTGTGGGCATGTGGCATGGTCAACGATATCTAATTGCGTGCAATACAACCATGATGTTATTTGGTCCCACTTCAAAGAGACTTTGGTACCTTGCTTTTACCTTTTCCTTTGTAGAAGGGATACCATGGTGGCCATTCCTAGTATTAGACTCAATGGTCCCTTTTGATGCCTTTAGGTGGCTTGATGATCCTCTTAAGAAGTCTCATGTGGAAGAGGTCATCATGGCCTTACCCAATGGTAAGAGTTTGGGGTTGCATGGTCTCAAATTTTTTTTTATTGCCAATTCAAAGATGTCTGTCCAACCTCTCCTCTTGGCTTAACAAGAAGCCACCTGTTAGAAGAAGCATTTGTTTAAAGGGAAATTATTTGTAAAATATAAAAAAATTGTAGAAATATTTATGCAAATGATGTAAAAATTGAGGAAGAGTCTTCCTCATGTAAAATAAGATCATATGTATTTTTTCTAGAATTTTTGGAAGCTCTTTGATAGCATATTTTTAGATTAGAAGGGGAAAGGACCAAAATTCAAGTGTGAAAGAGGACACTTGAAAATGTATAAAAGATAATTTTCTCTATTTTGAGAGGGTTGGTTGTATTATTTTTGCTACCCAAGTAATGTGAAGAGCTCTCCTGCAGAAAATCGTGTTTCTCCCTTTCATGTTCATTCTTTTGATTTGTTGAGTCTATTCTTTGTGTGATCCATGGAATTTGTAAGCTTCAGTTGTGTATTTCTGAGCAAGATATATGAAGAGAGGTGATTCTCAGTGTATTGAGTAAGAGAGTGCAGAAGAACAACGCTGGAAATGGAAATTCTCAGTTTTCACAGAATCGCAATTGTCTCGTATATGTGATACAGGTACTGTTTTTGAAATTTGACTTCATAATTGTATTCTACTGTGGAAATGGCACACTTTAGGCACAAAGATCATTGAAAATGTTGTTGAAGAACTCAAGATAATCAAAACCCTAGATATTTCTCTCCTTCTTCATAATTTCTCAGAAAAATAGTCATCTTAACCCTTATTCTTGGATTCAATTAACTAGAAGGGGCTGTGGTCTTTGCATACTTCCCGGATTGACAATTTAAAGATGTGTAGTTGATCCTTTGTGCTATAATGATTGGAGAGGACAACTCCAAAGGGTAACAACAAACATGTTTTGGCACCGTTGCCGGGGAACAAAGCAAAAGCTTCATTGAAGTTTTGGACCTTGCTGGATCTTCCATTCTTGATGGTATTTGAACACATTGGAAAGGTACTACTCTATAATCAAGAAAGAAAAAATGAAAAGGTAGGTTTCTTTGCTTGTCTTTTGGGAAAAGAAAGCATGAGATAACCTTTTGGGATAAAGAAGTTGTGAAATTCTTGCAAATTGATAGTTTCTCATACCTTTTAAGAGTAAAGTGCAGGTGTGTGGAAAAAATTGAATCAAGATTGTTGAAGGGAAGGTAAAATGTGACTATCTTTGCATATGTGCTTTTTGACTAAGTACCAAGCAAATTTGTTAATCTTGGAAAAGATGACATGATTGCAATGAGGAAATTCAAATAAAGTAGCTATGTGCAAATTAATAGATCCATTTGTTTATCCAAGGTAAAACAATAATCTTGAGAAAAGATTTATTTGCCCCTTGAAAAAAAAGTGTTTGAGTTTATCTTTGCATGAACTGATACTTGTACTTTTTAAGCACATGATTTCTTGAAAAGCTCTACCTCCAAACTGATTAGATTGCAAGCATAAAAGAATATAACCAATCATGAAACAAAAGATCAATGGATCTTGGAACAAGAAAACCCTAAAATAAGTGTTTACCTTGATTTAGGGTTCAAAATACTAAAAGAATTCATAAAATCCATTAAAAATTCAAAAAAAATTCTTTTTTCTTACAAAGTTGGACAGGAGGATTGTTGTTGAAAGTGGAAGGGGAATAGTGAAAGAAAAAAAATCTGGAAATTGAAAGAAAATAAAAAATATCTAGATTAAAAGTTG
Source organism: Ceratopteris richardii (assembly GCA_020310875.1). NCBI lineage: Eukaryota > Viridiplantae > Streptophyta > Polypodiopsida > Polypodiales > Pteridaceae > Ceratopteris > Ceratopteris richardii. Next base: position 56,213,543 of record CM035435.1, read on the forward strand.
CTATTTAAATTTTTTTTTTTAATTTCTTTGAATAAGTTTGGTGATGTATAATTGCAGGTGACAAGTGATCTGGAGTTGATGAAGAACATTGGAGAAGACCAGAAGGGAAGAAAAGTCAAAAAGTGCAAAATCAAGAAGATCAGAGAAAAACACGATTCTCTTCACAGAATCACGATTTTCAGTAAGACAAAGAATTTGAATTAGTTACACTATGGGGTACTGGGGTAAGTGATTTTGAAAAGGTTTCATAAGTTGCATGAGTAAAGGAAATCAAAATTTCAAAATTTCAGTAAGAATTGAGCATTAAGTGATCAGGTTAGAGAAGTGGGTACAGAATCGCGATTTTCATCAAGTAGAATAAAGAGAGCAAATTTTGTTGGAAGGGATAAGATTTGTGAATTAAAACCACAAAATTGCTCAGGGACAAGAATCATATAGTGAGAATTCAAAATTTTGTGAAAATCACTCACAATCACGATTGTCTGAAGACTATAAAAACCTGAAATCTCAGAAAAATATTCATTTGAGTGAGGGAGTGAGTGGAGAGAGCATTGACAGAAGCGCGATTTCCTGCAAACATAAAGTTTTTGAACAGTGGTGGATCAGGCTACAAGGTAATCCTCTTAACATAAAGTTTTTACATGTTTTCAAGTTAGAAGTACTGGAAAAAATTCAAAAATGCATAAAAAAATGGAAAACACAGAATCGCAACTTTTTGTTATTTGAATTTTTTTGGTAGAAAAAATCATTGTTTTTACAAAAGTTCTTTATTGCATGTCATTATTTTGCTAAGGCGCTTCCATTAGAGTAAGAAGAAATCAGAAAAACAAAAACCAAAAATTTACAAAAATTTTGACAGAATCGGGATTCTGTAATCAAACACAAAATCGCGATTCCATAGTCAAACACAACATCGCGATTCCCAGAATACGATTTTCATAAGAAAATCGTGTTTTTAACAATTGTGAGCAATCACGATTTTCTGGGATCAAAATTGTGAAAAACATGATTCCCTTCACAGGGTCGTGGAAAAAATGATTCCCTTTGCAGAATCGTGGAAAACATGATTCCCTTCACAGAATCGGGGAAATCACGATTCGCTTCACAGAATCATGAAAAACACAATTCTCTTCACAAAATCGTGAAAAACACGATTCCCTTCACAGGATCATGGAAAACACGATTCCCTTCGCAGAATCGTGGAAAACACGATTCCCTTCACAGAATCGGGGAAATCACGATTCCCTTCACAAAATCGTGAAAAACACGATTCTTTTCACAGAATCATGAAAAACACGATTCCCTTCACAAAATCGTGGAAAACACGATTCCCTTGACAGAATCGTGAAAAACACGATTCCCTTCACAGAATCGTGAAAAAACATGATTCCCTTCACAGAATCATGAAAAAACATGATTCCCTTCACTGAATCGTGGAAAACATGATTCCCTTCATAGAATCGTGAGAAATAAATTTTTTTTTATTGCCAATTCAAAGATGTCTGTCCAACCTCTCCTCTTGGCTTAACAAGAAGCCACCTGTTAGAAGAAGCATTTGTTTAAAGGGAAATTATTTGTAAAATATAAAAAATTTGTAGAAATATTTATGCAAATGATGTAAAAATTGAGGAAGAGTCTTCCTCATGTAAAATAGGATCATATGTATTTTTTCTAGAATTTTTCGAAGCTCTTTGATAGCATATTTTTATATTAGAAGGGGAAAGGACCAAAATTCAAGTGTGAAAGAGGACACTTGAAAATGTATAAAAGATAATTTTCTCTATTTTGAGAGGGTTGGTTGTATTATTTTTGCTACCCAAGTAATGTGAAGAGCTCTCCTGCAGAAAATCGTGTTTCTCCCTTTCATGTTCATTCTTTTGATTTGTTGAGTCTATTCTTTGTGTGATCCATGGAATTTGTAAGCTTCAGTTGTGTATTTCTGAGCAAGATAGATGAAGAGAGGTGATTCTCAGTGTATTGAGTAAGAGAGTGCAGAAGAACAACGCTGGAAATGGAAATTCTCAGTTTTCACAGAATCGCAATTGTCTCGTATATGTGATACAGGTACTGTTTTTGAAATTTGACTTCATAATTGTATTCTACTGTGGAAATGGCACACTTTAGGCACAAAGATCATTGAAAATGTTGTTGTAGAACTCAAGATAATCAAAACCCTAGATATTTCTCTCCTTCTTCATAATTTCTCAGAAAAATAGTCATCTTAACCCTTATTCTTGGATTCAATTAACTAGAAGGGGCTGTGGTCTTTGCATACTTCCCGGATTGACAATTTAAAGATGTGTAGTTGATCCTTTGTGCTATAATGATTGGAGAGGACAACTCCAAAGGGTAACAACAAACATTTTTTGGCACCGTTGCCGGGGAACAAAGCAAAAGCTTCACTGAAGTTTTGGACCTTGCTGGATCTTCCATTCTTGATGGTATTTGAACACATTGGAAAGGTACTACTCTATAATCAAGAAAGAAAAAATGAAAAGGTAGGTTTCTTTGCTTGTCTTTTGGGAAAAGAAAGCATGAGATAACCTTTTGGGATAAAGAAGTTGTGAAATTCTTGCAAATTGATAGTTTCTCATACCTTTTAAGAGTAAAGTGCAGGTGTGTGGAAAAAATTGAATCAAGATTGTTGAAGGGAAGGTAAAATGTGACTATCTTTGCATATGTGCTTTTTGACTAAGTACCAAGCAAATTTGTTAATCTTGGAAAAGATGACATGATTGCAATGAGGAAATTCAAATAAAGTAGCTATGTGCAAATTAATAGATCCATTTGTTTATCCAAGGTAAAACAATAATCTTGAGAAAAGATTTATTTGCCCCTTGAAAAAAAAGTGTTTGAGTTTATCTTTGCATGAACTGATACTTGTACTTTTTAAGCACATGATTTCTTGAAAAGCTCTACCTCCAAACTGATTAGATTGCAAGCATAAAAGAATATAACCAATCATGAAACAAAAGATCAATGGATCTTGGAACAAGAAAACACTAAAATAAGTGTTTACCTTGATTTAGGGTTCAAAATACTAAAAAAATTCATAAAATCCATTAAAAATTCAAACAAATTTCTTTTTTCTTACAAAGTTGGACAGGAGGATTGTTGTTGAAAGTGGAAGGGGAATAGTGAAAGAAAAAAAATCTGGAAATTGAAAGAAAATAAAAAATATCTAGATTAAAAGTTGCTATTTAAATTATTTTTTTTTATTTCTTTGAATAAGTTTGGTGATGTATAATTGCAGGTGACAAGTGATCTGGAGTTGATGAAGAACATTGGAGAAGACCAGAAGGGAAGAAAAGTCAAAAAGTGCAAAATCAAGAAGATCAGAGAAAAACACGATTCTCTTCACAGAATCACGATTTTCAGTAAGACAAAGAATTTGAATTAGTTGCACTATGGGGTAGTGGGGTAAGTGATTTTGAAAAGGTTTCATAAGTTGCATGAGTAAAGGAAATCAAAATTTCAAAATTTCAGTAAGAATTGAGCATTAAGTGATCAGGTTAGAGAAGTGGGTACAGAATCGCGATTTTCATCAAGTAGAATAAAGAGAGCAAATTTTGTTGGAAGGGATAAGATTTGTGAATTAAAACCACAAAATTGCTAAGGGACAAGAATCATACGATGAGAATTCAAAATTTTGTGAAAATCACTCACAATCACGATTGTCTGAAGACTATAAAAACCTGAAATCTCAGAAAAATATTCATTTGAGTGAGGGAGTGAGTGGAGAGAGCAGTGACAGAAGCGCGATTTCCTGCAAACATAAAGTTTTTGAACAGCGGTGGATCAGGCTACAAGGTAATCCTCTTAACATAAAGTTTTTACATGTTTTCAAGTTAGAAGTACTGGAAAAAATTCAAAAATGCATAAAAAAATGGAAAACACAGAATCGCAACTTTTTGTTATTTGAATTTTTTTGGTAGAAAAAATCATTGTTTTGACAAAAGTTCTTTATTGCATGTCATTATTTTGCTAAGGCGCTTCCATTAGAGTAAGAAGAAATCAGAAAAACAAAAACCAAAAATTTACAAAAATTTTGACAGAATCGGGATTCTGTAATCAAACACAAAATCGTGATTCCATAGTCAAACACAACATCGCGATTCCCAGAATACGATTTTCATAAGAAAATCGTGTTTTTAACAATTGTGAGCAATCACTATTTTCTAGGATCAAAATTGTGAAAAACACGATTCCCTTCACAGGGTCGTGGAAAAAACGATTCCCTTCGCAGAATCGTGGAAAACATGATTCCCTTCACAGAATCGGGGAAATCACGATTCACTTCACAGAATCATGAAAAACACAATTCTCTTCACAAAATCGTGAAAAACACGATTCCCTTCACAGGATCGTGGAAAACACGATTCCCTTCGCAGAATCGTGGAAAATACGATTCCCTTCATAGAATCGGGGAAATCACGATTCCCTTCACAAAATCGTGAAAAACACGATTCTCTTCACAGAATCATGAAAAACACGATTCCCTTCACAAAATCGTGGAAAACACGATTCCCTTGACAGAATCGTGAAAAACACGATTCCCTTGACAGAATCGTGAAAAACACGATTCCCTTCACAGAATCGTGAAAAAACATGATTCCCTTCACAGAATCATGAAAAAACATGATTCCCTTCACTGAATCGTGGAAAACATGAGTCCCTCCATAGAATTGTGAGAAATAAGATTCTATTAACAAAATCGTGAAAAACACGATTCTCTTCACAGAATCGTGGAAAGTCTGGAATATTCACAAGATCGTGGAAATTCCCTTCACAAAATAGTGAAAAACACGATTCTCTTCACAAAATCGTGAATTAGTTGAATGATTTTGAGATCTGGTAACAAATTGTTCACACCTGATAAACAAGAATTAAAAAGGAAGGAGATAGAACCAGTTGTAGGAGATTTGCAAGAAAGGGATTTAGCACAGATAGATAACATGAAAAACCTAAATGAAAAAAATGAAGCCTCTAAAAGTAGTGATTATAGAAATATTCTCAAGTACATGTATACAAATAGGTTTGGAACCTATGTGTATCAAGATGGTATGCATAAGTTTCTCATTAGGATGAGAAACTTAGAAGTTCCCTTAATTATAACACTAGTAGCACAATTTAAGGATGGCAGATATGAGGATAGACAGGGACGTGTATACATATTTTCACAGGATCCAAAAAACTCTAATGATTTAGGGCAATGTGCAGACAAGAGACCTTAGAAACAAAACCTAGGGCAACCAGACTTGCCAAGACAACATGAAACTCACACTAATATTGAACAACAACAAGGTAGGAGAGCACACACTTCCCCAAATCCTTTTGAAAGAGAAGCAGAAGGAATGAATGATTTTCCAATCAGAAGGAGACATCAGTGGCAAAACCAAGGAAGAATGCTTAGGCCCTATCAAGTAGAAAAATGCATAAAGAATCAATATGAAGGATATTCTGATCCTCATGCTCATGCTGCAGAACTCAGACAATTAATTAGGGCAGAAGAAGTAGAAGATTACAAAGTACAATTTGAAGCATTTGGTCTAACCCTAATTGGACCTGCATTATCTTGGTTCATTCCATTGAGAAAGGAAATGTATTCAGATATTGAATCCTTCCTTGAAGCCTTTATAGGGGAATTTTCAAAAACTGGAATTAAACATAGTACAGCTACCCTGATACATAGCTTTAAACAACCAAAAGATGAAAATGTCAGAGAGGCAGCTAGGAGATTCAAGCAATACATTGATAGATGTCCAAGATAAGAGGTACCTTCAATGGCAAGACAAGTGTCTTTGTTCATAGAAGGACTGAGAAGTGCACAATTAAGAACCTTGGTGTATTATAGGAGATGTCGTGATCTAGGAGCATGTGTGAAAGAGGCAATAGACTTGGAAGATAATAGAGGACAAGACTTATTAGCATTTGACCAACCAAGAACAAATGAAGATAAAATTCCACCAGCAGAAGAGTTTGCACAAGCTATTGCTAAAGCCCTCACAAAGATAAATTTGATAAACACCAGGATAGCAACCAATAAGAAATGCTATAATTGTGGAGAAAATCATTTGGTTCAACAATGTCCTTATCACAAACCACAACATTTACAAGATAGAAAAACACTCAAATATTGTACCTTAGAAAGAAAATGGACAAACCATACTAGACAAGAGTGCTTCTACAATAAACAACCCATTAAAGAAAGAGAATATGTGAACCAACACAACTTACAAAGAGATACTGGATTTGTTGAGCAACCAAGACCTGCACTTGGACAACAACCACCATTACCAACAAATGTAGTACCAATAAAATACACATCAATAGAAGAAGAAAGCTCAAGACTTAGATCATCTTACAGAGATGATTATCATTGGAATGAAGGATATCAGGAAGATTGGGAAGGATATGAACAGAGAGAACTAGAACTGCAAGCCTTGGACTTGGGAAACGGGAGAATTGAAATGGACATAGCCACATTCATGTACATAACTAATAATTACATGTCCAATCAGAAACCCCAATTCAAAGGAAGTCAAAAGATAACTTGTTATAGATTTGGTGGAGAACATTTCATTAGAGACTGCCCACAACCTCCTACACTAAGAATAGAAGGAGCCTCTTGCAAGGACTGTGGCAGGGAACACTTAATAAATGATTGCCCAAGGAACCCTCAAAAACAACAGAACACATCTAGTAACATACCATTAAAAACAGTTAACATAATGGAGCAAGAATAATTGAGTGACCATGATCAAGTAACTGTAAATGCTATAACAAGAGCACAAGCTAAACAACAAGAAACAACAAAGGAGACACACACACAAGAACATAAGAAAATTTCATTTCCAAAGGAAAAGAAAAACGGACAAAAAGGAAGATGGGAAAGAAAAATGAGAATGGGTAAAAATTTGGAAGAAGAAACCATGGAACATTCAAACGACAGTCAACCACAAAATACACAGACTCAGGAAGAGGCAAAAAATTCACAAAGTCTGGAGACTCTAATAAGAGCATACAAGGGAAGAATTCAAGATGGACCAAATCCTACAGATCATGTGATGGAATATCCTATGCCAGATTTAGAGGATGAAAAGATGCAAAGATGTAAACAAATCATACAGGAAGCACAACTCAAAATGGGGGAATTAAACAATTATCAAACAATAGTTGAAGGATCAAATGCAATAGAAATTAAGAAACATCTTGATCAGGAAGATATTTCACAAATAACTTTCCAAATCAATCTAGAAAAACATTGTACAATTTTATACCACACCACAATGGAGGAGATAGTAAAACAAAATCCTCACTTACAACACAATATAAAAAATTGGGAAACAAAGTCAAAGAACCTAGATCCATAGCAACAAGAATTGGAAGAATTGTTGTACATACCTATTGATAAAATAGGAGGATACTGTGAAGGAGAAGAAGGGAACTCAACCTTGAAAATACAATTTGGTAATAATCATGCCAAGGCCATAATAGAGAGTGGATCAAGAGTGGCTATCATGACTAAACAAACTTGGGAGAAATGGGGGAAAAATGAGCTAATACCCACTAAAATGAGATTACAGCTTGCAGATGGACACATAGAAAAACCCCTAGGAATATGGGAAAATGTGATTGTGGAAATATGTGGAATAGAGATAGAACATACTTTTGCCATAGTTGAATTCCCACAACCCACTTCATATGAAATTATCCTAGGAAGACCATTTATGAGACAAATGCAAATTGTGCAAGATTGGGGTAATGATTGCCTATATCTTCAAAGCAAAGGAAGGATAACTAGGGTAAATTTAAGAAATGGTCAATATTGTGATATGTCCCCTCAGGAATGGTTCAAAGTACATCAAAATCAGGAATTAAGTGAGGAATCAGGGAGTGAAGATCAGAATGAGACAAAATCATCAATTTGGAAATGTAATGTGATAAGGAAACACAAAGATAAAAAAATGATGTTAAAAAAAGGAGATTGTCAAGGAGAAAGGAAATCACAAGATGAAAGCTATACACCACAAAAATTTAAAGATGAAGAGTTTGAGCCTAATGGATGAAATCAGATTTTGACCACAATGGATTTGGCCAATGATAAGTATGTGGGAGTGAACTTCCAAAATGAAAAAGGATATGATATCTTTCACATAGGAATAAAAATGATAAAGGTGTCGAAAAGAGAGGAAGACCAGGAGGAAGGAATAATATTAAAAAATGGAAAAACACAGTATTTGGAAGAAGTAGAAGCTACTGATGCTATAACAGAGAAACTCTTAGGAACATATAGAAAAAATAAACACAAAAAATAGAAGAAGAACAAGAAGTTGAAAAAAATAAAAAAATAACAAAAGAAGATCAACAATTTGATGTTCCTTCAAATTTCAAGACCTATGAAGTAGAAGACAGATTACTTCTAAAAATGAAACCAAAGAGAGAAAAGAAAAAAGGAGAGGCATATGACAATGAGGAACAAACTAAGAAGGTGATGATCACTCAAGAAGAGGGGGAAGAGAGACATATTGTAATAGCTGATGACGTGACAAATCAAGAGGAGGAAGCATTGAGAAAATTGGCAAAAACTTATAGGGATGTGTTTGCTTATAGTTACAAAGATTTGAAAGGAATTGATCCTAACATTTGTGAACATAAGATTCCTATTACTCCTGATGCAAAACCTAGCAAACAAAGACACTATACATTTAATGACAAATACTATGCTAAAATTAAGGAAGAAATTGACAAGCTGCTGGCTGCCAATTTCATCTATGAGATTGAGTATACAGAGTGGATATCTCCTATAGTTGTGGTACCTAAAAAGAATGGAAAACTCAGGGTATGTATTAACTTGAAAAAAGTTAATGTTGCAACTATAAGGGATAGCTATCCATTACCCATAACAGACCATCTTTTGGAAAGAGTTGCAGGTAAAGAGGTCTATAGTTTTTTGGATGGTTTTTCAGGATATAATCAGGTACCAATAGCTTTGGAAGACCAACATAAAATTGCCTTTTCCACAGAATGGGGAATCTATGCCTTTAGGGTTATGCCCTTTGGTTTAACTAATGCCCCAGCAACTTTTCAAAGATTGATGTGTCACATGTTCAAAGAATTCCTTAGAAATATAATGGAAATTTATGTGGATGATCTTTGCACTTTCTCATTAAAAAGACAAGATCATTTGAAGGATTTGGAAAATATATTCAAAAAATGTAGAACATATAGAGTATGTTTAAATCCAGAGAAATGTGTGTTCTTTGTGAGGCAAGGGAGAATGTTAGGTGACATAGTTTCCAAAAATGGAATTTCAACTGATGAAAGAAAAATTAAGGCCATAGTGGAACTTCCAAGACCAACAAATGTAAAAGAACTTCAAACTTTCATGGGACATTGTGGGTATTATAGAAAATTTGTACACAAGTTTGCAAACATTGCAAAACATTTGTATGCATTGATCACAAAATTTGAGTGGACCGGAGAATGTGACCAAGCCTTTGAGACTTTAAAAACTTGTTTGGTAACAGCACCAATTCTAAAAACCCCACAATGGAATAGAATTTTTCATGTTCATGTGGATGCTTCAAATTATGCTTTGGGATGTGTGCTAGCACAACCAATAGAAGGGAGCAAATTAGACTTTCCAATTGCTTATGCTAGTAGGGCATTGAATTCAACAGAAAAAAATTATACAACCACTGAGAGGGAAGAGTTGGGAATGATATTTGCTGTGAAAAAATATAGACATTATCTTTTAGCCAACAAGTTTAAATTCTTTGTAGATCACCAAGCTCTACTCTATTTAGTAAACAAACCATGCCATACAGGTAGGATAGTCAGATGGTTCCTCCTACTGATGGAATTTGAATTTGAGGTAGTGGTCAGACAAGGAAAAACTCATTTACGAGCAGACCATTTGTCCAAAATCCAAACCAAAGAGCCAAATTCACCTTTAGATGATGACTTACTAGATGCATATCTATTCAAAATAGAAAGTATTCCTGAATGGGCCATGACTTTAGTACCTTTGCTAACCATGGGACCTTGCAGAATATCTGGAAACAACACACATCTGGTATTACAAAGTAGGAATTTTGTACTACTAGCTGGACATTTGTATCATCTCAATCATATGGGTATATTGGAATATTGTACTCCAGAAGATGAGCAGCAGGAGTATTTAAGAAGAGCTCATTGTTGGAATCCTTGTACTCATGCTTCCATGATAGTCACCTTAAACAATCTCAATAGGACGAGAGTACATTGGCCTAATAAGATTCAAGATGTAAAAAAATCTGTTTCCAACTGCTGGAAATGCCAATCCTTGCAAAATTCAGAAATTACAACTTTGTATTGGTTTCAAAAAAATACAGATTGGAGTGCAAACATAATTGAGGAGTTGAAAAGAAATAAGAAAGGAGAGCCAGTAAGAGCCAGTGCAGACTCAAGGAATTTACAAATGATTTCTAAAGAGTATCAACTAATAGGAGATCAATTGTACGAGAAAGGGATGGATGGATATTTAAGAATCTATGTTCCTGAAAATAAGTATATGGAAATGTTAGAGATGGCACATTCTGGAGTGGCAGGAGGACATTTTTCAAGTGAAAGGACTGCTAAACTCATATTATATTCTGGTTTTTGGTGGCCAACTCTATTTCTTGATGCAAGAACATATGTGAAAAGATGTGACATTTATCAAAGAGTGAGTCAACCAAGTAAAAGGGACAATATGCCTTTAGTACCACTTATTTCAACAAGAGCATTTAGTAAATGGGGGTTCGACTTCATTGGACCTATACATCCTCCAGCAAAACAATCCCATGCTGAATATATACTGGTAGCCACAGATTACCTAACCAAATGGGCAGAGGCCAGGGCTACAAAAAGGAATGATGCTCAGACTACTGCAAGATTTCTTTATGAAAATATTATCACCAGATTTGGATTACCAATTGAATTGGTAAGTGATAGGGGGACTCATTTTTTGAACCAAATAATAGAAAACATAACTGAGTATTTCATGATCAGTCATAGAAAGTGAGCCCCTTATCATCCACAAGCCAATGGATTAGCAGAACGTACTAATAAAGTACTTTGCACTGTTTTGTCAAAGTTGGTAAACACAAATAGGAATGATTAGGATTTGCAACTTAATCATGTCTTATGGGCTTATAGAGTGGCATACAAAACTGCACTTGGAACCACACCATTTAATTTGGTATATGGACAAAATGCAGTTCTGCCTTTAGAATTTCTCATTCCAACATTAAAAGTGGGAAATCAGTACAAATGGACTGGACATGAATTATCTGAGAGAGTGGTGGAATTGGAAAAACTGGGAGCTTCAAGACTTCAAGCAATCATGAGCATATATGCAGAGAAGAGAAGGCAGAAAGCTTATCATGATGTTCATATTAAAAGATTTGCAAGTAGGAGATCTAGTCCTGGCATATACAATAAAAGAACATCAGAAAAAGTTTCAAAAGAAGGGGCATGGGCCTTATATTATCAATCAAATCAGTAATATTGGAGCTATCCAATTAGCTAATATAGATGGAGAAATCATGCCAAATTTCATAAGTGGATGTAGGGTAAAAAGGTATGATCTTCCATTAATTGTTTCTGAATCAAGAAGAATACATCAAGCTCAAAACAAGAAAAAATTAGGAATGAGGCTCAATAGGAGGCAAAGGAAAGGATAAGAAAAATCAAGGAGATTAGAGAAGTTCTCTTGTGTGAAACAGCTTTAAGAGTGAGAGAGCATTGCCTATTATAACAATGAATCTTCATAATGAGAAAATCAAGATTTTGATAGATTCAGGCGCACAAGTTAATTTGATTAGTTCAGTTTTGTTGGATAAGTTTAACCTAAAAAGGACTGAGAGTAAAAAATTTATCAAAACACTAGAAGGACAGATAATACAAAGCTTCTCTTCACCATCTATTAAAGTTAAGTTCAATGAAGAATATATGAAAATAGATTGTGAAGAATGCCATGATCATATGATGACTGAGAAATTGATTTTGGGACAACCATGGCTTAGGCAAGGTAAAGTAATTTTGGATTTTGAAAATATGAAGCTTAAGTTCACACTAAATGACAAAAGGTTTTTAATGTTTTTATTGAATGATGAAGAACAGGAAAATCAACAGGATATCTATGAATCAGATTTGGAGGGATTTACTTTTCCACTAGAAGCTACAAAGGAACCACAAACAAAACTTCTTCATGACCAAATCTACTTCAGTCAAAAACAAGAAGAAATTGAAGAAACCAAAAGTGTTGAAAAGACAGAAGAAAGATGGAAAGTGTGGAATAATCAGAAGCATCTAGGCATCAAGACTGAAAGGATGTGGAGACCTAGAAAGACCAAGCACTGCTTATCAACAAAATGCAGCAACACTAAGTGGATGTGGAAACCAAAGACATCCAAGTACTGTGTATCTCTTTTGTTTACATAAGTTATATAGCACAAGCAAGATATAGGTTATAATTTGGCAGGATTAAAGCAGTCACTATTCTTTTAGTCATTGTTTAATTATTTTTCCTATGAAAATCTAAATTTTCTTAAAAATTCATTCATTTTTTCTTTTTTATTACTAAAAAAAAATATAGAGCACTAGACATCTTGCTACAGATGTGATGATCACTTCAATTGAGTTATATCTATGATACAAATAAGGAAGTCAGGATTCATCTGAGATTTTATTTTTGCTTTTTCATTACACCTCAAGACAAATGTGATTTCTTTTATGTTATTTGTGACTCATGTGGATGGAGTTTTCTTTTTGGTTATGTTATATTTTCTCCAGAATGGTGAATCCAAAGGAACTGCCTATTCATGACTTCAAACCGGACTCAGTAACCTTGTCTAGAGGACATTGGTTCTTAGACAGTGAAGCAGCAGTGGAAAAGGTGGAGCTGGAGTCTGATGAAGAACAAGATATCCCAGACGCCGAGAAGATAGCCAAAGAACTGAAGGAAACTCTTAGTATCATTGGGCAGCACATTTTTACAGTAGGAGTTGGAGGACATAAGTATACAATGCTATGTCAAGAATTCTACAAATTTCAGAAAATTGCAGTCAATTATAAAAGATGGAAAGTAGTAGGGTTACACAGACTACTGGATGAACCTCTTTTCTTTGTAGATTTTGAGACAGTATCACAGGTTATGAATAGTCTGTTGGAAGTTGGCAAAGGCAATGAAGCATATTTCAGATGTTCAGTCAAGGACAAAGAAAACCAAAGAAATACAGACCACTATAAAAGCAGAACACATCCGGGCCGCTCTCCAATTCTATCCCATGGGAACTAAATTGGATAATAGTTTTGTCAAGAAGAATAAGGCAACCTATGTTGGATATTCCAAATTTGTGGATTTCAAAGGAAAAGAGAATGAAGAATATTCTATCAGGATGTTTCTTCAATATTTCTATTTTCCAAAGTTACCTAGATATACCATGCCACATAAGCCAGTGACACTGATTATGTTGAATAATAAGGACAGGACCAAACCATTTGGAGTAATGGATGTAACTCTCTACATCCATGATCAATTGAACGAAGCAGCTAAGCATTGGGAACAGAAGAAGTTTATGAATGGAGCATAGTTTCTAACCAGAATCATATATCATGTTTTAGGAATGGAGGATCAGTTGAAATTGGCTCCAGAAGCTCAATATTTTAGGAGCTTGATGTCAGGAGTTAAAAGTCCTTCTAAGATGATGTCCATAAGAGAATCAGATGGCCAAACAAGCATGATAGGATCAGAAAGGAAAAGGAAAGGGGTGTCAGAAGAAGTTATTCCAGTAAAGAAGAGAAGATTTGATCCAAGGAAAGTAGAATTGGAACAAGAGGAAGCAACAAAAGAAGAGCATGAAGCTGCTCAGAAGGAAGTACAGTCCTCAAAGGAACCTCATCCACCTCAAACAAGTAAGGAACAATTGTATGCTTATTTGACTCAAGGAAAAAATAAGAGGGCAATCTATGAAGCGCAGTATCAGAAAATGTTGGAAGACTATTCATGTAAAGCAACTGATTGGATAAAAGAAGAAGTGGAACACTATGAAGAGTTACATGATCAGATGATGGCTGCAGAAATTGAAGAGGTGTTTGTCAAAAAGGAAGTGGAATTGCTAGCATATTTTAAGGAATTACAAGGTCTTCCGGAAACCAGAACTACAGTAGTAGTGAAGAATAAAGTTCAGAAAAAACCTATGTAGAAAAAGAGGTTAACCAAAAATAATAAGGGTAAGGCAGCTGAACAGGTACAGATGGAGGAGTCGGTAAAATTATCATTAGAAGAAAAGAATCAGGAGGAATCAATTGCATTAGAAGAACATAGAATGGACAAACAAGGGATAGCCAGTTCCTCACAGTTTTCTTCAGATTCAGAAAGTGACATTGAGAACTTTCTTTTGAAAAGTTTAAATTTCTCAGTACCAAGCACACCAATAGTGATAGTACAAGCCTCTGAAAAAAGAAAAAGATTTGAGCCAAAAGTCACAAGGGATACAGGTCCATGAAGAAGTAGCAAAACAAGTTAGCCCTGGGGAGGAAAAAAGGATATTAAAAGGTAAAGAGGTAATAAGGGAAGAAGAGGTTGAAGCAAGGAAAGAATTTAGTAGTGGATTGGTGGACACAGGGTTCAAAGCAATATGGACAAAACCATCTCAACGAACTTATTTCCAACTAAATGAGGAAAAGCTAGAAGTAGAAAAGGAAGCTCAGATATGCAGCACAGTACACAAAAAAGAAGAGAAAGGTCAGATTGAGGAAACAAAGGAAGTATTGGAAAAGATGAATTTCAAAGAGATTAAAGAAGGGAATACAGAAAGAGATGTAATAAAAGTATAGAAGAGGTACTTTATGATCTACATCATAATGAAGAGTTCACACATATAGAAAATCAAGACAAGGAAGAAGAATTAGATCTTATGGACATAGATGAGCAGGAGGAGGGACAAAAGAAGCAGCAACTAAATGATCAGATAAAGATCTCAACAGAGAGTGACTCAGTAAAGATCCCCGATAACAAAGTCCAGATAAAGGAAATACAGGTCATTGAAGAGAAACAACAAGAAATTGAGGAAAGGAAGGCAGAAGAAATGGAAGAAGAAAAGGGCTATGAAGACCAGGAGAATCAGGTTATAGAATATGAGGAAGAGGATGAAGAAGAAAATGAACGCAAAGAGGAAAAGCAGATAGAAGTGAAGCAAGTGGAAGTAGAAGCTGGGTTGGAAAGGATACCCAAAGATATCAGGTCTACCTACAAGGTTATCATGAGTAATATAGAGCAATTCAGACCATCTAGTAGAAATATGATTATATCAGGAATGGTGGCTGAATCAGAGTTTGTGAAAGGCAGCAGAATTATTAATGAGCAAAAGAAAGAAAAGGAATAGTTAGAGGAATAGCTAAGGATTGTTCACGGAAGAAATGAAGATTTGACTAAAAGGATAATTTCATTAGAAGAATTGGAGATTCAACAACAAAATAAAATTCAATTTCTTGAAGACAAATGTGCTAAGCAAATGGAGCATAGTAGCAAAGTTGAAAAGGAGTTGAAGAAGATGGAAGGGAGATTTAGAACTCTTCAAAGTTCATATCAGATTATGGTCAAAGCAAATGAAGATATAAACAGATTATTGATGGAGGAAGGTCAAATAAAAGAAGAGAGTAAGATTGTACAAGTAACACAGGATGAGAGGGAGGAGTTGAATAAAGAAATTCTAAGGCTACAAGCAGAATTGAAAGAGGTCAAGGAACTAGAAAAGCAAGCTAGTGTACATGCTGCTAATGCAATGAGAGGATACAATAAATTACATCTGGATATGATAGAAGAAAAAATTAAATTACATTTGAATATGGAAAAAGAAAGAAATGAATGGAAATCAGAGAAAGAATTGTTGATATCCCAGAATCAAGGACTAATGTTGATGGTGGAGGATCTACAGAAAAATTTGGAAAATTCACAAAAACAGGTTGAAGAAGAGGTAGTGACCACACAAGCAATGGAGGAAGAGGATATTGATGTCACTAAGGAATTGTTTGAAACGACTAATCCTAAATGGAGGAGCAGGTGGTTAGATGCCAACAAGGAGTGCAAGAAAATCTGGAAAGAGGCACCTATTCAACTAAAAATAAATCCAGCCTATTGTCCAGTAGCAAGGAGAAGAGAATGGTCAGTGTTTTGGGAAAGAAGAATGCAGGGCAGATTCCAGCAAAATGGCAGAACTTTCCAAAGCTAGCAAGACCTAAAGCAGGAACATGGCCAACAAAGAAGTATATGATTGACACAGTAGAGTCTATTATATCTACATAGAAAGGTGTAAATGATCCAGCTTGCATTTTATTGATCAGAGTAATGCAACTGATAGTGGCATGTATAGAAACATTTACAGATACAGATATAAGAACTCTCAACTACATTGGATTTAATTCACCGACCGATGCTTTACTCTTTGATCTAAGTGAAACTCTAGACAGGATTTGCTTAATGGCATATTACAGCAGAACAGTATTCTTGGGTAGCCATTATCTTCAAATTTTTGAGGATGCTTTTGACTACGGATTTTTTGAAAGAGAGTCAAAAATTTTTGGGAACTTATCAGTAGTCACAAAGTCCAGACTCACTGCATATGAAGCTGCATATACAAAATACTTGAAGAAAGATGTGATAGACAAACAAGAGGCAGTTGTACAATGGAGGAAAGCTCTATTTGAGATGGTGAATAATTTGAACATTACAAAAAGGAGAATTCATGATCTATTGTCACAGGTTTATCAAAGGAAAAAGAAATGAAGGAAGCTCTCACTACTTATCTGCAAGAATATTTTTTGTCAGGAGCCAAAAAGTCTAGGAGGGGAAGAATGTTAGAAGAAGCATTTTTTTGAAGGGAAATTATTTATAAAATATAAAGAATTTGTAGAAATATTTATGCAAATGATGTAAAAATTGAGGAAGAAAATCTTCCTCATGTAAAATAGGATCATATGCATTTTTTTTCTAGAATTTTTGGAAGCTCTTTGATAGCATATTTTTAGATTAGAAGGGAAAAGGACCAAAATTTAAGTGTGAAAAAGGACACTTGAAAATGTATAAAAGATAATTTCCTCTATTTTGAGAGGGTTGGTTGTATTATTTTTGCTATCCAAGTAATGTGAAGAGCTCTCCTACAGAAAATCGTGTTTCTCCCTTTCATGTTCATTCTTTTGATTTGTTGAGTCTATTCTTTGTGTGATCCATGGAATTTGTAAGGTTCAGCTGTGTATTTCTGAGTAAGATGTCTGAAGAGAGGTGATTCTCAGTGTATTGAGTAAGAGAGTGCAGAAGAACAAAGATGGAAATGAAAATTCTCAGTTTTCACAGAATCCCGATTGTCTTATCTGTGTGATACAGGTACTGTTTTTGAAATTTGACTTCATAATGTGGAAATGGCACACTTTAGGCACAAAGATCATTGAAAATGCTATTATAGAAGGGAAATTATTTGTAAAATATAAAAAAATTGTATAAATATTTATGC
This sequence comes from Ceratopteris richardii, assembly GCA_020310875.1. Lineage (NCBI taxonomy): Eukaryota > Viridiplantae > Streptophyta > Polypodiopsida > Polypodiales > Pteridaceae > Ceratopteris > Ceratopteris richardii. Next base: position 56,231,080 of record CM035435.1, read on the forward strand.
AAATGATGTAAAAATTGAGGAAGAGTCTTCCTCATGTAAAATAGGATCATATGTATTTTTTCTAGAATTTTTGGAAGCTCTTTGATAGCATATTTTTAGATTAGAAGGGAAAAGGACCAAAATTCAAGTGTGAAAGAGGACACTTGAAAATGTATAAAAGATAATTTCCTCTATTTTGAGAGGGTTGGTTGTATTATTTTTGCTATCCAAGTAATGTGAAGAGCTCTCCTGCAGAAAATCATGTTTCTCCCTTTCATGTTCATTCTTTTGATTTGTTGAGTCTATTCTTTGTGTGATCCATGGAATTTGTAAGCTTCCGTTGTGTATTTCAAAGTAAGATATATGAAGAGAGGTGATTCTCAGTGTATTGAGTAAGAGAGTGCAGAAGAACAAAGCTAGAAATGGAAATTCTCAGTTTTCATAGAATCGCGATTGTCTTGTCTGTGTGATACAGGTACTGTTTTTGAAATTTGACTTCATAGTTTATTCTATTGTGGAAATGGCACACTTTAGGCACAAAGATCATTGAAAATGCTGTTGTAGAACTCAAGATAATCAAAACCCTAGATATTTCTCTCCTTCTTCATAATTTCTCAAAAAAACAGTCATCTTAACCCTTATTCTTGGATTCCATTAACTAGAAGGGGTTGTGGTCTTTGCATACTTCCCGGATTGACAATTTAAAGATGTGTAGTTGATCCTTTGTTCTATAATGATTGGAGAGGACAACTCCAAAGGGTAACAACAAACACCACCACATTTAGAGCTTTTTTGAGGTGCCTCGATAAGGGATAATATACACAATCCACAAGAAAGAGGAAAAAGTCCATGTACTTGATTGAGACCAATCTTCATTCTATAAAAGGTCTTCATAAAGACCCTTGCCAATAAGATTACATATCTCTTGCACAACTGGATTCATAAAAAGCTTACAAATTTTATCAGATATAGGTCCGTCCTTGAGATCTTCTTGAATATATTGATGGGGGATGCAGTACTTCAAGAATCTATTTTGAACTTCCTCTTTAGTTACTAGAAATGGCCATCATCCCTCTTTTAGGGAATGATTCCATCCATATTAATATTCATGAGAAACGATCATCCCTCTTTTGTTTCAAGCTCTCCATTAAGCAAGGATGCCTAGTGTCATTCCTCCTTTTTGTGGTTGTAATGGATGGCCTTACTTCTATGGTCTAGGATAAAGTTAAGAAAGGGCTGAGGAAAGGCATCATCCTCCCTAGCAATAAAGAATCAATTGGCTCCTAGACCACCAATGCCCTCCATATTAACACCCAATAGAAATTGCAATAGAAATCGATAGCACCAATGCCCTCCTTATTAACATCCAAGAGTGTGCCACCTCTCTCTATGAGTGCTTTGGGAACTTTTATGATGCCTCAAAATCCAAGAGTTATCAAGGTAAGGTGATGAAAGGCTATGCTCCTCCCCCCAAATTTTATAAATAAATATGATTAATAGATGGGACCTAGTTAAATGTTTAGATTTTCGGGTTCCAAATTTCACTAGCTACAATTCGTAATAATCTTGAATGGATTTCAAGCCAAGCTCTACCATTAGAAGGGTATGCATCTTAATGGTGCAAGAAAAGCTATGATGGTTAACAATGTTTTGCTTAATTTGGCTACCATTTACTTCCTTTCATATTGAAGGCCTTTGGATAAGGAGATAAAAACTAAAGGTTTATGGAATTCTTGAAGAACTCTAGTTATAAAGGTCAACAAGACCTATAAGATATTCTCTCCAAGCTTCATGATCTCCATGGCACCATGCAGATGAACTCACATGCTTTGGAGGAGCTAGTATGGATCTCATATTTTGTGTTACTCCATCCACATCCCATAATATGATGCGAAATGGGCTCCTTATGACCTTCTCCTCTACATTCACAAAGCAATACTGCATTTATGATGCATTTGAAGTAGGTCCAAGTGTTACATTGCTTCCATCATTTTATTTCATTGACGAACCAGATCTTGCTCTTCATGGAATCCCTCATCTTCCAATGTGTAGGTTTGTTGATGATAAAAAGGAATGACCCCAAAAACCCCTAAATCTCCTATTAGAGAGAGAAGTAATCAAAACAATTTGTCATCATGGTGTGAATGATAAGTTTGAAGAAGCAGGTGTACCTATTGAAGTTTGAGGTCTTTGCAAGCACATGAATACTACATAGAAGATGAAGAAGTTTGGAACACAATAGAATGCTAAATGATCTATCAAGTGAATAAACAAAGATAAGTAACCCACTAAGGTTATAGGCATATATACAAGTCAGGGAAAAAGACCTCTTAAAGAAGGTAAAAGGTTCCTATGTGTTGAGCCCAAAAAAGTCATATTGGTCAAAGACAACCTAGTCAAAGTCAAAATGGCCAAAGTCAACATGTTCAAGGTCAAAGTCAACATGGGAAAAGTCAAAGTGTTCAAAGTTCGGGTGTCAAGGTGCACAAGTAGTGCACAATCAATTGTTCACAAAGATTATATTTTGCAGAAAGTTGGATGTAGGTTGTAGAGTGTCTTTCTGTAATTTCTCTAAGGCCCAAAGTGTTTTTGAAGTGTTTGGAAGGTTTAGGTGAACCCTCTCTTAAGTGAACATTTGAAGAACTAAAAGGCAAAATGTGAAGGTATGCGAAGCGGAAGCGTACGCAAAAGTGAAAATATGGCCCCCCAATTGAAATTTTTGTTTTAGTCTAAAGTCACTATAGGACAAAATAGGGATTCGTTGGCTGCCCATATTTCGAGACAATCTTGGGACATCAAAGTGAGCACCAAGATACTCTAGCAGTTAGGAGTGTACGTGAATCCACACTCAAATCAAGGCAAGACATTATTCTTGGTTAGACTAAGCAAGGTGAGCATAGTCTACACTAGGAGAGAGAAGAACAAGAGATAGATAGTGAGTGTGCAACATAGAGAAGTGAGTGCGAGTGTGCAAGAGTTGTGACTTAGGTGTGTGCATAGGAGTGCTAAGCAAGGCAATCAAAGGTCACAAGGTCCCATTGAAGCTGTGTGCGCATCCATAGAAGGTGTCCATCCCTCCCCCTATTTGAGGTTTAAGGTGTGCACAAGTGCAAGCTCTTGGAGAAGGTGGAGGTCGGGTGCAAAGAAGGTCGGTGGCAGAAGAGCCTTGGTTATTTTGTAGCTTTGTTGAGTGTGCACTCTTTGGGATTTTGCAGAGAGAGTATTTGGATTGTATTGTACATCATCATTGTACTTTTCTCCTTATAATCAATCTACAGAAGCTTCTGATATCTGTATCTTTCTTCTTATCTTTCTCCCTTCTCCTACAAGCACTCAAGTCCCTTTCTGCACAAGAATCCCCCAACAAAATTTGGCATGCACGGTGGGACCACAAGGAGACATGAGCATAGCAGAAGAAGATTGCAAAGTGTAGAAGAATTCAAGGGTATTGACAGTATTATACTAACTTAAGAGTTAATCTTTCTTCCATTGGAATTCTCTTAAACTAAGAGGAGTATGAATAGCTCATGACCGCAACCTAGTCTCAAAGCTTGAGGGTCGCTTGCAAAGCAACAAGAAGGAAGGCCATTCAAAGATCAATCAGTCCATTGTCATCGACATCATCAGTAAAGAATATGGCAGCCCAGGTAGATTTGGAAACTTTACTTTCTAGATTGAATATCAAATTTCCATCATTCGGAGGGCTAGCACAAGAAGACCCAGATGAGCACATTAGGAGATTCTTAGCCTTATGTAAAACAAGGGTTTTGATGGGAAGAGAAGATGCATTGTTTATTCTTTTCCCTGCAACATTAGAAGGACTAGCAGAAAAATGGTTTAGTCAGTTTGTCGACAACCATTTCACCACATGGGACTTGATGAAGGAAGCATTTAGAACACATTTCCAACAAGGGAACACAACTGAAAACATTATTGAAGAATTAGAAAATTTAATACTAGGTCCTAGGGAGACCTTCCTAGAATTTGTTTTCAGAGCTAAGGCATTAATGGCCAAACTGCGATACCCTCCCCATGATTTTTTTATCAAGAAGTGGTTGGCTAAAACACTTCCAATATCCACACAATGTAAAATAAAGGAGTTGGTTTTATAGGCAGCAACAATAGAAGAATTTATCAATACAACTACAAGATTGGAGAAAATTAGATAGCAGTATGGCACAAGATCTTCCAATTTATCATATCCTCCAGAACTTGAAGACCTAGTAATTCAACTAAGGAAAGAGCTTGAGAGCTTAAAAAGGAATAAGCCCCACAAAGAGGAGGAGAGTGTTGTAACTTAATTGAGGTGAGAAATTGAAGCATTGAAGCTACAAAAGAAAGAGGAAGCACAAGCAGAAGAGCTGATTCAACTTCGCCAGCAGTTGCAGGAACTCAGGGGAGGTGGCATCAAAAGTGGACTATGCTGTACCATGTGCAACAAGCAGGGTCATGTGGTAATTGAGTGTCCACTTTTAAGTGTAACTTTCCAGCTATGCAAGAAAGCCGGACATGAGGCTCAAGATTGCCAGTCAAGAGGTATACTTGCAACAACATATTGGACACAAAGAGGAGCTCTACCACCAACCAATGTGATGGCAGCAGCACCCAATCCAGGTAACAATTACAACCCTAGACATAGGGATAACTTTGGAAATGGATTATACCAATTGTTGTCCTAAGAACCAGGCATCTTCATCTAGGCCCCACATTCAAATGATTTCTATGTGCAAAGAAGAAGTTGTAGAACAAGTAAATGTGCCATCACCATCTACCAGAGTGGTGTAGTTAGAAGAAATTTAATCTTTTACAGTGCATACAAGAAGCAAGGGGAAGCCCCAATTAGAAATAGGTCAAGAGTCAAGAATTAATGGATTGAACAAAGACAAAGAGACATCTAAAGACAAAGCCAACACATGTGCAGATATAAGGCAAAAAAGAAAATCTCATAGGTACCAGTGATGCAATTGGACATGCATTCAGCAAGGCTCATGAGGAGTTTGATAAGTCAAATGAAGCCCATGCTCTTAAGGAATCAAAAGCTTCAAGACTGCTCAAGTCCATGAAAAAGGAGGTCAATATTTTTTATTTAATAAAGATGGATGGGAAATTCAAGTCAGAACTCTTGCAGATAATTGATGAGGCTTCCACAACAAGTTTAGTGGCAAAGAATGTTGTTATGCATAAAGATAGAATTGTAGGGGAAGTCCCCCTCATGGATTATAAGAGTCCTCGGCTAACAATCACTATCAGAAGACATGATTTTCAAGGAGTTATTGTAGATGGCGGTTCTCTCATTAACTTGATGCTTGAACATACCATGAACAAGATTGGACTACAACCTTCAAGACTTGCTAATTTCATTGTAACATTCACAGAACAAAGCATAGTAAGGCCTACGGGAGTAGTCCCTGGAGTCCTAGTCAAATACAAGGTACCAACTTTAACTTGGACTTTGTTGTTCTAAGGCTACCACAGGTAGAAGGAAGTTTCCCCCTACTAATTGGGAGACCTTGGTTAAGGCATGCCAATGTGCTGCATGACTGGGGTAAGGACACAATGTGGGTAAAGCAAGAGGGAAAAGAGTTGCAGCATATATTTTCAGAAGAAGGTCCAAACAACCAAAGACATACTAGCATGATGTAGACAATCTATATTTGTATGGAAGAAGAATTGTTGGACAACCCAGAAGTAGATCTATATGAAGAAGGAAATTTATATGAAGAAGAAAACATGTTGACTTGGCTCCATGCAGAAGACCCATCTTCCTGTTATGGAATTTTTCCAAACTCAAGTAGAGAGGAATTCTATGAAGAAAAAGAGGACATCCTTCATGTTACTGATTCGAGTGAAATAGTCTCAGTCAAAGGCCATAGAAGAGAGAAGAAAAGAAAAGCCTTGAAGTGCAACAGTGATGAAGCTAGTTCAAATCCTATATCAATGGCCACTTTTTTATGGATACTTGTATGGATATCATTTGTTATGTCAATTTTTATGATAGTAAGTGCACGGCTTTACAAGGATGTGGAAGGAGTACTTGCAAGTCTTTGGAAACAGAGGGTTCCATTGGATGAAGAAGCTGGAATAGTAAAAATGACATTTTGTAGATTAAGTCACATAGTAAGTGAAACAAAGATACAAAAGATGCAGTATGGAGGAGATAGTATTCTAATGAAGGATTTAGGGTGGTCCTATCAGATGGTCAGTATCCCCAAAAAGAAGACAAACCAAATGAAGTGCAGTACAACTAGAGATTATGGAGGGCAAAGAGTCTCAATTATTCATCATATCAAGGCTCAAGGCCTATCATCAATAGAACTGAAGATTTCTAGATCACCTAGAACTTGCAAAATCTATCCAGGTTGTCTTAAGTTTTAGTAGTTCTTATCCATTTTCATGCTTGTTCCTTGAGTTTTTATGCAACTTAGAAGCCATTTCATAGCCCTTTGCATAAACAAAATTTTAGGATTTTTTTGGAATTTTTAAAGCATTTTTAGATTTTTTTTAGAATTTGTTTTAGAATTTTTCATCTTTTTGAAATGTCATTTTCTGGATAAAATGGAGAAAAAAAAGGAAACTCTCTAGAGCTTTGAGTGAGATAAGTGGCCTTGAAATTTAGGGAATTTTTCAAGAATTTTTCCTGATTTGTTTGGATTTTTTTTTTAATTTTTTTGGATTTTATTTGTATTTTTTATCTATTTTTTGGTATTAAAAGAAAAGGCCCCCTGACAGCTAATTTTATTTTTTCCTAATAAAAAAATAAACCCCCCCCCCACCCCAACCTCATGGATGACCTTCTTTTTTTAACATTTATTTTTATTTTCTTTTATTTTCTTTTATTTTATTTTAATTATTTATATTTTCTTTTTTTATATTTTTATTTTTTTTTTTTTTACCTGCCCCATCCCCACGGATGACAAAAAAATCTTTTATTTTTATTATTTTATTTTTATTTCATCAACATTGACAAAAAATTTGAAAAAATAAAGATATATTTTTTATTTTCATTGGTCCGATGCTTTTGGCTCTAGATTGTGCCTCGGATAGCCATTTGTTTCAAATTTGGGGTCATTTTCATGTATTTTGGCACCTCTAGACTCTGTTTTTGACTTGTCTTTTCCAAAATCCCAACCTTTCTCTGATGTTTGGTCAAAACCCACATGTTTTGGGCACATTTATTATGTGTTTTTCATTGTGCACATGGCCCACATGGTCTATTTTCACCTTATTTTAACATATGTTTCACATTTTCCCATATCACCCTCTCTAGCTTTACTCTTTTCTCATTTTGACCCTCTCTAGAGCCCATAATTCTACTCCCTCATCCTCCCTTTATCCTTCTACCCAGCCCCTCCCTTATGCCAGATACATATCTGTTTAAAGTAGAAAGTATTCCTGAATGGGCCATGACTTTAGTACCCTTGCTAACCATGGGACCCTGCAGAACATTTGGAAACAACACACATTTGGTATTACAAAGCAGGAATTTTATGCTGCTAGCTAGACATTTGTATCATCTCAATCAGATGGGTATATTAGAATATTGTACTCCAGAAAAGGAGCAGCAGGAGTATTTAAGAAGAGCTCATTGTTGGAATCCCTGTATTCATGCTTCCGTGATAGTCACCCTAAATAACCTCAATAGGATGGGAGTACACTAGCCTAATAAGATTCAAGATGTAAAAAAGTATATTTCCAACTGCTGGGAATGCCAATGCTTGCAAAATTCAGAAGTTATAACTTTATACTAGTTTCAGAAAAATCCAGATTGGAGTGCAAATATAATTGAGGAGTTGAAAAGAAACAAGAAAGGAAAGCAAGTAGGAGCCAGTGCAGAATCAAAGAATCTACAAATGATTTGTGAAGAGTATCAACTGATAGGAGATCAATTGTACAAGAAAGGGATGGATGGATATTTAAGAATATGTGTTCTTGAAAATAAATATTTGGAAATGTTAGAGATGGCACATTCTAGAGTGGCAGGAGGACATTTTTCAAGTGAAAGAACTGCTAAACTCATATTATATTCTGGTTTTTGGTGGCCAACTCTATTTCCTGATGCAAGAACATATGTGAAAAGATGTGAAATTTGTCAAAAAGTGAGTCAACCAAATAAAAGAGATAATATGCCATTAGTACCATTGATTTCAGCAAGAGCATTTAGTAAATGGGGGTTGGATTTCATTGGACCCATCCATCCTCCAGCAAAACAATCCCATGCTGAATATATACTAGTAGCCACAGATTACCTGACTAAATGGGCAGAGGCTAGGGCTACAAAAAGGAATGATGCTCAGACCACTGCAAGATTTCTTTATGAAAATATTATCACCAGATTTGGATTACCAATTGATTTGGTAAGTGATAGGGGGACTCATTTTTTGAACAAAATAATAGAAAACATAACTGAATATTTCATGATCAGTCATAGAAAGTTAGCCCCATATCACCCACAAGCCAATGGATTAGCAAAAAGTACTAATAAAGTACTTTGCATTGTATTGTCAAAATTGATAAACAAAAATAGGAATGATTGGGATTTGCCACTTAATCATGGCTTATGGGCCTATAGAGTGGCATACAAAATTGCACTTGGAACCACACCATTTAACTTGGTTTATGGACAAAATGCAGTTCTGCCTTTAGAGTTCCTTATTCCAACACTAAGGGTGGGTGGTCAATACAAGTGGACTAGACATGAGTTATCTGAGAGAGTGGTGGAATTGGAAAAACTAGGAGCCTCTAAACTTCAAGCAATCATGAGCATATATGCAGACAAGAAAAGGCAAAAAGCTTATTATGATGTTCACATTAAAGAAAAGGACTTACAAGAAGGAGATCTAGTTTTGGCATACACAATAAAAGATCATCTGAAGAATTTCAAAAAAAAGGACATGGGCCTTATATTATCAATCAAATAAGTAGCAATGGAGCTATCCAATTAGCTAATATAGATGGAGAAATCATGCCAAACTTCATAAGTGGATGTAGAGTTAAAAGGTATGATCTTCCATTAACTGTTTCTAAATGGAGAAGAATACATCAAGCTCAAAATAGGAAAAAAGAAGAGGAAAAAATGAGGAATGAAGCTCAACAGGAGGCAAAGGAAAGGATAAGAAAACTCAAGGAGCTTAGATAAATCCTTTTATGTGAAACACCTTTAAGAGTAAGAGAGCATTTGCCTATTATAACAATGAATTTTCAAGATGAAAAAATCAAGGTTTTGATAGATTCAGGTGCACAAGTAAATTTGATCAGTTCAGCTTTGTTGGAAAAATTTAACCTAAAAAGGACTGAAAGTAAAACACTTATCAAAACCTTAGAGGGTCAGATAATACAAAGCATGTCATCACTATCTATTAAAGTTAAGTTCAATGGAGAATATATGAAAATAGATTGTGAAGAATGGCCAGATCATATGATGACTGAGAAATTGATTTTGGGACAACCATGGCTCAGGCAAGGTAAAGTAATTTTGGATTTTGAAAATATGAAGCTTAAATTGACATTAAATAACAAAAGGTTTTTAATGTTTTTGTTGAGTAATGAAGAACACGAAAATCAGCAGGATATCTATGACTCAGAATTGGAGGGATTTACTTTTTCAATAGAAGAAACAAAGAAATCACAAACACCACCTCTTCATGACCAAATTTACTTCAATAAAAAACAGGAGAAAATTGAAGAAACAAAAGATGTTGAAAGATAGAAAAAAGTTGGCAAGTATGGAATGGTCAGAAGCATCAAGGCATCAAGACAGTAAGAATGTGGAAACGGAGTACATACAAGCATTGCTCATCAAAACAAATTCCCAAAACTAAATGGATATGGAAGCCAAAAACTTCCAAATACAGCTTATCAAAAGAAGATGGTTTTATTCCTAGAACAAAGTCAACTGGAATTAAGTATCATTGGGTAAAAAAATCAGATCTGATTCAATGGAAAGGAAACAAGCAGGAAGATACTAAAATAGCTCAAAAAAGTATACAGAGTTACAGATGGAGGGAAAGACTTATCGGATACACACATGGGATTCTTGAAGAAATTCAGAATTTTACAAGAAGGAAATTATGACAACTTGGAAATTATTTCCATTTGACTCTACCTTATTCTCTTTCTAAGAAAAGAAATAGGAGGGGAAGAGAGAGAAGTGGAGGAAATTATTATTATATTAAAGAGAGAAGAGAAAAAGAGAAAAAAAAGAGTAAGAGAAAAATTATTAATTTTTTTTTTTAAGAAAAAAAGAGAGAAAAATTATAGAAAAAATTATCAATTCTTTTGTAATCCTTTTGTTTATATAAGTTATATTGCACAAGCAAGATATAGGGTGTAATTTAGTAGGTTTCTATTTTTCATTCAATTTTTCTTTTTTTAGTCGTTCTTTTATTATTAAAAAAATACAAAAAAGAGTTGTTAAAAGGAAAGAGAGCACTAGACATCTTGCTACACATGTAATGATCACTTCAATTGAGTTTTTATCTATGACACAAATAAGAAAGTCAGAATTTCTCTAAGGTTTTATGTTCATTTCTTTTTCATTTTATCTCAAGAAGAAATGTGATTTTTTATTATGATCCTATGACTCATGTGGGTGGAGTTGTTTTTCTTATGTGATGTTATATATTCTCCAAAATGGTGAATCCAAAGGAATTACCAATCCATGATTTCAAAGCAGACTCAGTAACTTTGTCTAGAGGACATTGGTTCTTAGACAGTGAAGCAGCAGTAGAACAAGTAGAGCTAGAGTTTGAAGAAGAGCGAGAAATTCCAAAAGCAGAGAAGATAGTCAAAGAACTCAAAGAAACCCTTGGTATCATTGGATAGCATATTTTTACGGTGGGAGTTGGAGGTTACAAGTACACCATGCTGTGCCAAGAATTTTACAAATTCCAAAAAATTGCAGTCAACTACAAAAAATGGAAAGCAGTAGGATTACACAGACTGTTGGATGAACCTTTATTTTTCATAGACTTTGAAAGAGTCTCACAGGTGATGAATAGTCTGTTAGAGGTTGGAAGAGGCAATGAGGCATATTTCAGGTGTGTTGTCAAGAACAAAGAAAACTAGGAAGTGAATATTACTATAAAGGCAGAACATATCAAGGCAACTCTCCAGTTCTATTCCATGGGAACCAAGTTGGACAACAGTTTTGTCAAGAAAAATAAAGCTACCTATGCAAGATATTCCAAATTCCTTGATTTTAAAGGAAAAGAGAATGAAGAGTATGCTATCAGAATGTTCCTCCAATATTTCTGTTTCCCAAAACTACCTAGATACACCATGCCACACAAGCCAGTGACATTGATCATGTTCAATAATAAGGACAGAACCAAACCTTTTGGAGTGATGGATGTAACTCCATACATACATGATCAATTGAAGGAAGCAGCCAAACATTGGGAGCAAAGGAAGTTCATGAATGGAGCTCAATTTTTAACAAGAATTATATATCATGTTCTAGGAATGGAGGATCAGTTAAAGTTGGCTCCATAAGCTCAATACTTCAGAAGTTTAATGTCAAGAATTAAAAGCCCTTCTAGAATGATGAATATAAGGGAAGTAGAAGCCCAACCAAGCATGAGAGGAGCAGAAAGGAAAAGAAAGGGAGTCTCAAAAGAAGTCATTCCAATAAAGAAAAGAAGATTGGATCCAAGAAAAGTGGAATGGGAACAGGTGGAAGCAACTAAGGAAGAACATGAAGCTGCTCAAAAGGAAGTTCAGTCTTCAAATGACCCTCATCTACCTCAGACAAGCAAAGAGCAATTGTATACTTATTTGACTCAAGGAAACAATAAAAGGGAAGTATATGAAGTCCAATATCAAAAAATGTTGGAAGACTATTCATGTAAAGCAACTGACTGGATACAAGAAGAAGTGGAACACTATGAAGAGTTACATGACCAGATGATGGCAACAGAGACTGAAGAGGTTTTGGTTAAAAAGGAAGTAGAACTATTGGCTTACTTCAAGGAGTTACAAGGTCCTCCTGAAACTAGGACCACAGTAGTAGTGAAGAGGAAGGTTCAGAAGAAACCTGTGCAGAAAAGGAAGTTGACCAAGAAAAATAAAGGAAAAGCAGTAGTAGAGCCTGTACAAAGGATGGAGACAGAAAAATTGTTAGTAGAAGAAAAGAAGCAAGAGGAATCCATTTTTATAGATGAACCAAGAATGGACAAATCAGGAATAGCAGGTTCTTCACAGTTCTCTTCAGATTCAGAGAGTGACATTGAAAATTTCCTATTGAAAAGTTTGAATTTATCAATACCTAGCACACCAAATGTGATAGTACAAGCCTCTAAAAAAAATAAAACACCAGAAGATTTAAGTGAGAAGACACAAGGAAAATAGGTCCACGAAGAAGCAGCACAGGTTAGTCTTGGAGAAGAGAAAAGGTTACTAAAAGGTAAAGCAGTGATGATGGAAGAAGAGGTTGAAGTAAGGAAGGAGTTCAGTTGTGGATTAGTGGACTCAGGGTTTAAGACAGTATGGAAAAAACCTTTACATCAAACCTATTTCAAATTTAATGAGGGGAAGTTAGAGCAAAAAAAGAAGCTCAGTTATACAGCTCAGTACACAAGCAAGAAGACAAAGATCAAATCAAGGAAACTAAGGAGGTAGTAGAAAAAATGAATTCCAAAGAGGTGAAATAAGGGAATACAAAAAAAGAAATAAACCAAAGTATAGAAGATATACTTTATAACCTACATCATAATGAGGAATTCACAACTACAGAAGATCAGGGGAAAGAAGAAGATTTGGATCTTATGGATATAGATGAACAAGAGGAGGGACAAAAGGAGCAGATAGTCAATGATCAGATAAAGCCCTCTATGGAGACTGATTCAATCTTAACTCTGGATAATAAAGCACAGGAAAAAGAAGGACATGTCCTTGAAGAGAAACAACAAGGAATAGAGAAAAAGAACGTAGAAGAAATGGAGATAATTAAAGAAACATCAGATCATGAGAAGGAGGATCAGATATTAGAGTATGAGGAAGATGTTGCAAATAAAGAAGAAATGGAAGCAGAAAAGGGCTATGAAGAACAAAAGAACCAGGTTATAGAATATGAGGAAGAAGATGAAGAAGAGAATGACTGCAAGGAAGAAAAGCAGATAGAAGTAAAGCAAGTAGAGATAGAAGCTGGATTAGAAAGAATATCTAAAGATATTAGGTCCGCTTGTAAAATTATCATGAGCAACATAGAGCAGTTCAGACCATCTAGTAGAAACATGATCATATCACGAATGGTGGTTGAATCAGAGTATGTGAAAGGAAGTAGAATCATTAATGAGCAAAAGAAAGAAAAGGAGCAATTAAAGGAACAATTGAAAATTGTTCAAGAAAGAAATGAGGATTTGACCAACATGATAATTTCCTTGGAAGAATTGGAGGCTCAACAACAAAACAAAATTCAATTTCTTGAAGAAAAGTGTGCAAAGCAGTTGGAGCATAGCAGCAAAATAGAAATGGAGCTGAAGAAAATAGAAGGAAGATACAGAACACTTCAAAGCTCATATCAGATTATGGTCAATACAAATGAAGAAATAAACAGGTTATTGATGGAAGAAGGTCAATTAAAAGAAGAAAGAAAGAGTGTACAGGTAACACAAGATGAGAGGGAAGAATTGAATAAAGAAATTATAAGACTACAAGCAGAGCTGAAGGAAGCTAAGGAGTTGGAAAAACAAGCTAGTGTACATGCTGCCAGTTCAATGAGAGGATATAATAAGCTACATTTGGATATAGCAAAAGAGAGGAATGATTGGCAGACAAGTATGGAAAAAGAAAGAAGTGAGAGTAATTAAAAAGAGAGTTGTGGACATCTCAAAATAGAAGCTTAATGTTGATGGTGGAAGAATTACAGAAAAATTTGGAAAACCCACAAAGCCAGGTTGAAGAGCAGCTAGAGACTACACAAGCAGAAGAATTTGAAGGGGAAGATGATAACAGAAGGCAACACTTTGATGAACAAGAGAACAAAGCAGTAGTTGAGGAGTACTCAGATGAGTTTGTTCAGAAGCTTTTAACAAAAAGAGAGTCTAGAATGGAATTCATCAGAAAAATGCATAATGAATATGAAGAACAGATTGTGAAATTTGCTTTCAATAAAGGAATCAATCCATACCAACATCATTGGGCAGCAGATGGCCTAGGTATACCTTTTTGCATGATTATTGAAAGTATTAAAAATTACCAGCTTGCAAGGGTAAGATTGTCATCAAACAAGTATTTGGAATATGAGGAGGATATCAATGTAACTGAGGAGTTATTTGAAAAAGCCAATCCTTAATGGAGGAACAGGTGGTTAGATTCGAACAAAGAATGCAGGAAAATTTGGAAAGAAGCACCTATTCAGCTAAAGATAAATCCAGCTTATTGTCCAATAGCAAGAAGAAGGGAATGGACAGTATTTTGGGAAAGAAGAAATGCAGGACAGATTCCAGCAAAATGGTTGAACTTTCCAAAGATAGCAGGACCTAAGGCAGGAACATGGCCAACAAAGAAATATATGGTTGACACAGCAGAGTCTGTCATAACTACATATAAAGATGTCAATGATCCAGCATGTATATTTTTAATCAGGGTGATGAGACTCATACTGGCTTGTATAGAAATGTTTACAGATACGGATGTGAGAACCCTCAACTATATTGGTTTTAATTCACCAACCGATGCCTTACTTTTTGACTTAAGTGAAACTCCCGACAGAATCTGTTTAATGGCCTATTATAGCAGGATAATATTTTTGGGAAGTCACTATCTTCAGATTTTTCAGGATGCTTTTGATTATGGATTCTTTGAAAGAGAATCAAAAATCTTTGGAAATCTATCAGTAGTCACAAAATCTAGACTCACAGCCTATGAAGCAGCATATACAGAATACTTAAAGAAAGATGTAATAGATAAACCAGAGGCAGCTGTACAATGGAGAAAAGCATTATTTGAAATGGTGAATAACTTGAACATCACAAAAAGAAAAAGTCATGATCTACTATCACAGGTTTATCAAAGAAAGAAGAAGTGAAGGAAGCACTCGTTATGTACCAGCAAGAATTTTTTGTCAGGAGCCAAAATATCTAGGAGGGGAAGAATGTTGGAAGAAGCATTTTTTGAAGAGAAATATTTGTAAAATGTCAAAAAATTGTAGAAATATTTACGCAAATGATGTAAAAATGAGAAAGAGTCTTCCTCATGTAAATTAGAATCATATGTATTTTTTCTAGAATTTTTGGAAGCTCTTTGATAGCATATTTTTAGATTAGAAGAGAAAAGGACCAAAAATCAAGTGTGAAAAGGGACACTTGAAAATGTATAAAAGATAATTTCCTCTATTTTGAGAGGGTTGGTTGTATTATTTTTGCTATCCAAGTAATGTGAAGAGCTCTCTTGCAAGAAATCGTGTTTTCTACTTCTATGTGATTTTCTTTGATTTGTTGAGTCTATTCTATGAGTGAGCCATGGAATTTGTGAGCTACAGTTGTGTATTTCTGATGAATGTGTATGAAGAGAGGTGATTCTTAGAGTAATGAGTGAGAAAGTGCTGAATAATAGAGCTCGAAATGGAGATCATCAGATTTCACAGAATCGTGATTGTCTCATCTGAAGGTTACAGGTATCATTTTTTAGATTTGACTTCATAATTGTGTTTTGCTGAGAAAATAACATACTTTAGACACCAAGATCATTGAAAATGATATAGTATAGTTCAAGATAATCAAAACCCTAGAAATTTCTCTTCATCTTCATCATTTCTCAGAAAAACAATCATTATCCTCTTATTCTTGGATTCCATCAACTTAGAAGGGGTTGTGGTCTTTGTATACTTCCCGGATTGACAAATGTAAGATGTATTGTTGATCCTTTATGCTAAAGTGATTGGAGAGGACAACTCCAAAGGGTAACAACAAACAGGCTTCCCTAGCTTGTTCTAAAGATTGGCCATCTATTGGTACATGAATGTATTGACCTGGTTTGGATAATAATCGAACTTGGTGTGGGTCAAACTGCGGTAGTGGTTTTCTCTGCAAATATCTTAATGCTTCATTTGTGCCTACTGACTTAACTAGTTCTCTAGAGCCTTTGATGTATGCTTCTTCGAAGCCTCCTGTGACGAGTTCCTGTTCTATAAGCCCTTGGCTTTCTTCCTCAGATAGCTTTTTACGCACCCAAACTTTTTCCATGGTGCGATATAACTTCTTGATCGCCAAGGTGTAGGCAGCTGCTTCAAATGTTTCATCTTCATAAGTACTGGTGTCACCTTGGGTGTCAGTATGTTGTTCTTGTTCATCTGTATGTGCATTCTCTTGAGTTTCCTCGCTTCCTTGACTAGCTTCATCATCTCCGTCGTCATCATCTGTTTCTGTCCTTTCTTCTTCTGAGCTGGATACTACTTGTCCTTGTTGTTGATCAGGCGGAGTAGTAGGGTAACTTGGTCGTTCATATTCTTGAGAGAAAAACTGGCCTTCAGAAATTGAAATTCATTTGAAAAAGCATCTGGCATTTCAAAATCAAAAGTTGTATCCGTTGGTTTGGCTTCTAGGTTGGGTATCGGAAAAGAAAACACTTCCGCACCAATAGTGGTGGGAATTTCTGTTGTAGTGGTGGTAGGTTCTTGAAGGGTGGTTGCTTGAGAGGTAATGGTTGCTTGAGAGGTAACGGTACTGGTAGTACCTTCTGTGATCACTCGTCTTGATAGGCATATGCGAATGGGTTGTACTAATGCAAGGGGTTCCATAGGTGACTGTTCTGGAGAGGGTTGAGGCGATGGGGACTCTAGAACTTGTATCCATGGGATAGTTCCATGCATGCGCTTGCCTGCTCGTCCCTTGCTAGATTTTCTGGCTTTCTTGGTTGTCCCTTTAAATGCCTTCAACTCTTCACTTGTCATCGCACACTCTATTGGCAAGTCGTATGCCAAACACATATAAACAATGCGCATGAGAGCGCAACATCCATGGATGATCTTTTTTCTTTCCCATCTGTGCTGTGCTAGATACAACTGGTCAATAATCCAACTTACCAAATCTATTGTTTGAGGTCCTATACAAGCTAAATATAGTCCAAACCAAATGTGTTTGCGGGGCATTGTGAGTCGATCCTGAGCTGGGAATGTGAAATGTTGCATACAGATTCTTAATGGCTTAGATAGCTCAGGTGTAATAGCCGAAATATCTTCCCATTTAGCAACATCACCACGCTTCATAGGCTCTGAAATTAGCCTTTCTTGCTTTGTCGGTGTGTGCGTTCCATGTATTTTAATCACAGCTCTAATCAAATCTTTTGACAGATAAAACTTCTTAAACGGTGGGTCATTTACTAAGCACGGCAAAATGAAAGTGCCCGGCAAGTCCTTGTTCTCAGAAGTTGTCAATGTGGTTACCAAGTAGTAGCATCTGTAGAAATCTAGTTTAGGCAATGGATCACTGAAGTATTCAGTGAAGCCTGCTCTCGCCCAAACATGCTTTAAGTCTTTTGTGTTCTAGAGCGCTTCAAACTCTCTGGAGAAAAACTGATGCTTTCCCCACTTACTACTATAAAAGGTCAAATTAGCATCAAAAATAAAATCTGCATCTACCAAAGGTCCTACTAAACCTTGGAACCAATGTGAATTGCGACCTTTTTAGTGTATCCCTTTGGTGGATCATCAATGGGCATCGGTCTTGGGAATCCTTGAAATTCTAGGGGTTGAGCCGTGGGATGCGGTTCAGCCAGTAAGTCGGCAAAATTTACCACAGGTACACTGGGGCCAGCTTCAGGTGGTCCTTCTGCCTACATGATGAATGATGCGAGTGTGTAGAAGATCTGCTACAAAAGATTAGCACATTAGTATGGAAATTAAACATGATCCCATTAAAGTGAGACTGCAATCCCTTTCCATAACCGATGTGTAACCCGTGTAGCCGAGTGTCGTGATGTGGTTTATGGAATGATGTTTGCAATACTAGTGCAGGTCTCTAGACACCTACATGCTTCAGATAGTGCATACATTGCTGGATGAGATGTTATTACAAGTGATGTTGGGTTATAGTGTGTGAATTTGTACAAAGTTTAGTTGTGAATGAGTTATTACAAGGATGGTGTTCAGTCGGGGTGGGAGTAATGTTAGACAACGGTGCATGAGAAGACATCTAGATACGTTTCAGTATCCATTTCCTAAGAGTTGCTGAGCGGTTAGTATGTTTCTGCGGAGGGACAAAAGGTCATATCGGATGTGGTGGTACTGAAGGGTGAAAAGATTTCTCAGGGGTATATATTACATGGCTTGAGGGTTGAGCTATGATACAGTGTTTGGGAACCCAAGTCTGCGTGGGTGTGGGTCGATTCGTAAGGTACTTCTTGGCGATCCAAATCTGTCGAATGTTCATACTCGTAGAAGAAGGTTGAGAAAGCTTTGGATACTACCGCTGATTCTATCGTAACTTCTTCTTGTCATTGTCCGCATTTCTGAAATCTATCGGTGGTTTCTGTCCTTTTGCCACCCATATTTGTCTTGTGCCGCTTGCTTTGTGATACTGATACCGCTTCTTTCTTTGTGTCGTCTGATATTGTCGTCGGTTTGGGTTGCTCCATTGTGGTTGACTCCTTTGTGGTTGAGGTTGAGAGTATGATGGACACTCTGCTTTGGAAAAGAAGGGAGGTCCAACACTTGCGCAACTTGCCCATTAGGAAGTGCTTCGTTTTGTACCATTAATCTAGGCCAGTCCACAGTAAGTATGGAAGGATGGGCACCGCAGGGTGTTTTGCCCATGTGGCTGCTGATGCAGTCCACCTGACTGCTGATGCAGTCCACCTGACTGCTGATGCAACCCACCTGACCCATCTGTTGGGTGGTGACCCCTTCTAGTTTGTAGGAAGCCCATGGGAAAATCTGTTGACCATCTTCTGAATGGCAATTGTCCATCCCCAAGCCCGCATGGGTTGGGGTAGATGTAGCATGACTTATCTAGCCAAAGATCTTCTGGCCCTCCTTCGCATGCATTTCATAGAGTCTATGGTTACATACCTCAGGCAGAGTGTTGTTAGGGAAGTCAAGCGGTATTACTCGCTTCTGATCTAAGGTTCCAATCTGCAAGGAGCCTTGTCTAAGATTTAGGTCCACTGAGTGATCTTATAGCCAATCTTGGCCAAGGATTAGGGGTTCTATCAGGTCCTCGTCATGGCACACTATTAGTTTTGCTGTCATGGTCACATCGTGTATGAGGATAGGAAGGTCCACCTCACCCATGCAAGGGGTTTCCATGCCTCCTAGTCCTATGAGGTATGCCTCAATGGGCCGCATTTCTATTCTTGAGTCCTTATAGTGGGACCATCTAATCGCACTAGTCGCAGCACCTGAGTCAATTAAAGCCTTGAGCTCTTGGCAAGGGTTGCCGTGCTCTATCCCGACTGTAATAAATGGTCTCCTATCCACTATTCTAGGATGAGTGGTTGACTTTAGTTGACGCATGGCCATGGGGTATCTAGGTGTTGTTTCCAGATGGTTATAATGTTCTCTCCCTAGTCCTTGTCTTCTTAACTTCATGCGCTTAATGCGCTCTATAGCTTCTGCCTGAGCTTCCACTCGTATTCTATTTTCTTCCTCCTTATGTTTCTTTGCCAACATGAGTCGTCTAAGCATATCCTCCGTAAGAGGTTCTGGATATAACTTGAATCTACAGCCACTAATGTAATTAGGCATTATGTCTCCTTCTAGGGTGGCTAATTATACTACTCCACTTGTCGAGAGTCTGTTGATGATCATAGGTCCATAACCTCGTTTTTCTAACTTCCGTGCGTGTTGTTTCAGCGTGTACACTAGGACTAAATCTCCTTCTTTTAAGCCTTTATCTTTCACATGTGCATCAAAATAGGCTTTCTGTCATTTTTTCGTTGCATATATGCATGCTGCTACTTTCAGCCTGGTTTCTCCTAATCGTTCCAAGTCCATTATCCTTGCTGATAATTCATGGCCGGTCCACTGATGTTCTTGTGCAACCTTAAGGGTCGATATCAAGAAGTCCAAAGGAAGCACAACATTCTGATCAAAAACCATTTGAAAGGGAGTTGCATTGAGTACGGTCTTGTAGGCCACTCGGTATGCCCAAAGAGTGTGGTGTACTTTCTGTCCCAATCTGAACGTTTGTTGTTCACGAGTTTTGTCAGTATGTTACAAAGGATCTTGTTAGTGCTTTCTGCTTGACCATTGGCCTGAGGATGATATGGTGCATATTTCTTCTGAATCACCATAAAATCCAGTAACAAATATTCAATGACTTGGTTTAGAAAGTGAGTTCCTCGATTGCTCACTAACTCTATAGGCAAGCCATATCTTGTAAAGACATTTTCAAATAAGAATTTTGCAGTCGTGTGTGCATCATTCTTTTTTGTGGCCTTGGCCTCTACCCATTTGGTAAGATAATCTGTGGCAACAATAATGTATTCAGCATGTGTACCTTTTGCAGGGGGGTTAATGGGTCCTACAAAGTCTATACCCCACTTAGAAAATGCACGTCCTCCCATCATGGGTTTCAATGGCATTTCATCTCTACGAGTAGGAAATTGAGTTCGCTGGCACACATCACATCTCTTAACATAGGTATGCGCATCCATGTGAAGAGTGGGACACCATAATCTTGCAAAGAGGATGGCTTTGATTATCCTATCGGGGCCGAAATGACCTCCTACAACACCTTGGTGTGCAGTCTCTAGTATGCTCAAATAATCGCTTTCATGAACACACTGTCTTAGGTATCCATCTCGTCCTCTTTTGTATAGATTGTCGCCAATAAGTGAGTAGTCTTGAGCTTCCTACTCTAGACTTCGTTGTCGTGCTAAAGCCATTCCTTGAGGGAATGTTTTCGTCCTCAAGTACGTCACTAAGGGTTCACTCCATTCTGGTGTGAGAGACACGTGATATAACGTAGCATGTTCTACTGGTGGTCTTTCACAACAAATGGGGCATTCTTTACACAACTTGTAGACATCTGCTTTCATCGAAGGCCAATATACTCCTAGTCTATGCAGAGTCTGCAATGTATGATGTTTTGAATGATGTTGCTTTAATGCACCTACATGTGCTAATTGCAACCAATTCGCATGTTCTGATTCATCTACACAACAAGCAAGAATCTTTTGATTATCCTGTTTATATATACTTCCTGACATTATTTGATATCTCTGAGACTTGGTAATCTCTCCTTCCTTGATCCTTATCCTAGGATTCTTGGGTCCATATGTGAGAATAGGAACTATCGGCTTAGCCCATTCTGGTACTATCTCCAGGTTAAACAAATATGCATCCGGTAATTCATTAACTATTCATTGAGGAGCTTCTCCTGTGGTTAATCTTGAGAGGTGATCAGTTCTAAGATGGGTTTTTCTTGTCCTGACCACTACTTCAAAGTCATACTCCATGAGCAATAGAAACCAACGTATTAGTCATCCTGTGTTACATGGCATATTGACTAAGTATAATAATGCTTGATGATCCGTAAAGAACTTGAACTTGTTTGCCAGCAAATAATGTCTGAATTTCTTTACTGCGTAGATCATTCCTAATCCCTCTCGTTCTGTTAACCGCAATGGCCCATAAATGCCTGTACTTCTTTTACATTATTCAGTCTAGGTAGATCTGCAATTACTTTCACCTTTTCTTCATCCATAGAAATTCCATTCTTTGACACAATGTGTCCTAGAATTTTGCCTTGTCCAACCATGAACACGCACTTTTCTAGGTTCAGACAAACTTGATATTCTCGACATTTGTCAAATACTTGCCTTAGTTCTAGGATATGTGTCTGTCTCATATTCAAATGAGCACATATGTCATCGACATAATCTTCCAAATTCTTACATAAGAATTCCTTAAAAACATGACACATGAGTCGCTGGAAAGTAGCGGGTGCATTTGTTAAGCCAAATGGCATTACACGAAATGCAAATATGCCCCATTTTGTAGCAAAGGCTGTCTTATGTTGATCTTCTCGAGCAATGGCTACTTGATTATATCCCGAAAATCCATCAAGAAAGTTGTAAACTTCCTCGCCTGCAACTCTTTCCAATAAGTGTTCTGTGATAGGAAGAGGATAATTATCTCTAATCGTGGCAGCATTAACTTTTTTAAGGTTAATACACACATGCAATTTTCCATTCTTCTTGGGCACTACTACAATGGGGGATACCCATTTAGTATGCTCAATTTCGTAAATGAATCCTGCTTCTATCAAACGATCTATTTCTTCTTTAATCTTCGCAGCGTAGTTATCATTGTACGTGTATGGTTTCTGTTTTGTTGGCCTTGCATCTGGAGTCATAGGGATTCTATGGGAGCATATATCTGGGTCTACTCCTTTCAAGTCTTTGTAACTCCAAGTGAACACATCTCTATATTCGCGTAATAGGGCAACTAGCTCTTCCTCTTCTTCATTCGTCAAATCATGCCCAATGTATGTACATTTTTCTTCTTCTCCTTCTATGGCGACTATGATTTTTTTGGTTTTCTCGCGATTATCATATACTTCTCCAACATCAGTTTTTCTATTAGGCATTCGTACCATTATTCGTCTATCTCCTATTTCATACTTCTTGAAATTTTTGGGAACCTCAAACAAAGATGCTTCCTCCTCTAACGTGGTTTCTTTCTTCTTTCTTTTCTTACCTTCATTTTTGGCAATCACTTGTGTAGTTAACCTCACATCATTCATAATTTCTTCGTGTCTCTGAGGGTGAGTTTCTACTTCATAGAAGTATTCTTCATCTGATGCAAAGGGTGGATCCATAATAATTGACTCTAGATCAAAGTCACTTGCATCCTCGAATGCATCAGTGTTAGGTTCACATTCTTCAATAATTGAATCACACATGATTGGCTCTATTGTGAAGACTGAAATGTCATAGCCATCTTCGTCACAGTGGGGTGTCCATTGTTCTTCATTGATGGCTACGTCCATTGTTGCTAATATTTCTGCCCAACCATGAGGCTCGAATTCTTCATCTGGAAATACTACATGTGCGTAAGCTGGGTCTTGAAGGGTTCGCAGATGTTGTTTTGAACCTAAAGTCTTGGATTCTAACCATTCTTCCTCTTGTTTTGCTACCTTACACATCCATAGATGAGTATCCTCGTGCAACCATGAAGGATTTGACTCCAATGAGTGCACTGATTCTACTTCTTCTTGTGTCTTATGGATGGTGTTCCATTGTATTGGGGGTACGTCTCGATGTCAATAGTCTTTAAGATTGACTTTAGTAGTCACTCCTAAATGTTGCAAATACAAAGAATTAGTTCCCTAATCTTGTATGATTTGCGACTAACGCATGAATGGTCGTCCGAAGATCATCTCATAAGCATGA
Organism: Ceratopteris richardii; assembly: GCA_020310875.1. NCBI lineage: Eukaryota > Viridiplantae > Streptophyta > Polypodiopsida > Polypodiales > Pteridaceae > Ceratopteris > Ceratopteris richardii. The sequence continues at coordinate 56,254,390 of CM035435.1, forward strand.
TTTTTCACAAAATCACAAATGGCAAAGGTATGCTCAAATTCCACACCACAAGTGGTGAGAGATATGCCTTCCAGTAAGCCTAATGGCTTCTCTATATGTCCATCAGCCATTTGTAGCCTCATCGTGGTGGGTCTTTATGCTGGCTTACCCCAACGTTTCCATAAATCCGTGGTAGTGATGGCTACTCCGGCTCCTGAATCAAGATGGCTTTGGCGGTATAGCCCTGATGAGTTATTGGAAGATAAGTGTTACCTTCCTCTCCTTCGCTTACATCTCCAATTCTTTCTATGGGTATCTCTGGTCCCTTCTTCTATGATCCTATCTGTGAGGGAGTAGTAGCAACCTCAGGGAATTGATTTGCTACATGCTTCCACAATTCTGGTTTAACCTTCAACAATTCCTCTCGAGTGAGGTTACATTGTACTTTGGTGTTCTTGATCACTTCCGTGTTTCTAGGGATTACTGATTCTTCATTCCTCACTATTATCGTGGGTGCTCTCATGCGAATAGACTTGGCTTCCCAAGGTCCTGTGAACTGAGGTAATTCTTGCAAAGAGTTAGATTCAAAACCTGTGTGTTCACTCAGTTGTTCTTCCTCTACATCATTGTAAATAGAGGGAATGTCTTGGGGAAATTGCTCTTGCAAGTCATCCATTTCTTGAATAGGAGGATGAGTTCCTTGTTCTTTTCTCCACTTCTCTTCTGGGATTTCTCTTAAAAATTCATGTGAGTACCTATGTATGGAAGATAGGTTGTCTTCACCCTCTATGTTGGGTACTTGAGACTGGGATGGTGCATTCCTTTCTTGTGTCTCCGAAGCAATAGGGTTCCTATGCGGATTCTTTTTCTCCTTGCTATCGATCAAGTATTCTAACCTCTCTAGTAGTCCTTGAAAGTGTAATTCATGTTTTGCCATGTTATTTCAATTAAGATAACGAGAGGCTTCGAACATAGTTTGTGCTAATTCTACCATTTTCATGCAAAGTTTAGTTCTCTCAATTTCTAAGTCTGCTCTTGGATAGTTCTTGCTCATTTCAGCTATCTGGGGTCCTTCTTTTAATCTAGCCTGATATGCACGAAACATCATGTCTAGGTTTTTTGGTATGGGTTCCGCTAGAACTGATCCTAATCTTTGAGCTAGATTCTCTTGATTAGATTCTTGAGAGGTCAATTCTTGGATTTTGGCTCTAGATTCTTTTAAACTTCCTTCCAACTCAGTTATCTTTTTACTCCATTTTCTCTTGAGTCTTTCTCTAGAATCTTTCCAAGATATTGTCTTTTTACTGCTAGACTCTCCAACTTTGCTAGTTCTGGCTATTTTCTCAAGATTAAGCTGTTGATTCTGTAACAACGCCTAAGTTCTTGTTATAGCTTGGATAGGCACGTATGTAGGGTTGGATCCATCTACGTTGTGCACAATACCTATCACGTTAATCGGTGTCACTTTTAAAGCATAAGCAGGGTTCTTAGGGCAATCTTTTATGATATGCTCTTTACCGCACTCGGCACAAAATCCTTGTATGTAATAGTATTGTGACTGTCTTGCTATCGGAGGATGTGGAAAATCCTTTATGAAATGATCTCCTTGGCACCTAAAGCATGGTCCTCTAGGGCTCTGTGGTCTTTGCTGTCTTAATTGGGGCCGTGGATTAGGGTTGGTATACCTCACGTTAGCATAGTCGGGCTCTCAACTGGGTTCCCATGGTGGACTATCGTACTGATATGTTTCCGCGTGCTCTGGTGACTCTATGTAATACGCAGGTGGACTATCTACATGAGTAGAGTAAAAACTATTTGAGTTAGGGTCACTCTCCGTGATCAAGGGTGATGAAGGCACTAAAGCCCTATTGAGGTTTTCTTCCGCAGTAGTGTATTTGATTGAGATGACATTAGCTGGTGGTGATGGTTGTTGAGCTAAAACAGGTTGAGGTCTCTGTTGAGCCTGATAAGGATAGTTTTGAGGAGGCCTATAGTAATGAGGCTGAGTATTATATTGACCTTGATACCTACCTGGCTGTGTGTATGCTTGCGGGTAGTTCTGTCTTACTGCTTGTTTGTTGTATGGGCAGTCCTGAGCCGTATGATTCGTGTATCATCTCTCAATTGTATAGTATTGGCCACTAGGGTTGGCTTGTGGTTGTGTTGCATTGGGACACACATTTTCCATATGATCACCACCACAGGTGTAACAACGCTTGTCTATTGTAAACCTAGGCATCTCTTTACTAGAAATTCCTAGAGCCACTTTTTTTGCTAGGTCTTCTATCGAGCTGGACAGTTTTGAGGATGCTAGAGATTAACAATCTGAGTCCTTGTAGACCTTTGAGAGTTCCAACTAGTCTCCAAGGTTGTCCTCAATGTCTATACAAATTCTTACACATTTTTCTAGCGTTCTGGGTTCCTTCAAATATACGTAGGAGTGTAGTTTAGAGCTCAAGAGGCCATCTAGAAACAATGACACTTGTTTGGCCTGTGAGGATAGCTCTTGCAATGGACATCTCTCCACATATTGTCTAAACCTACGTCCTGCAAGTCTGACTGTTTCCTGAGGGGTCTGTTTGAAACTATGAATCAACGAAGAAGTATCATGTCTAATTCCACTTTTAGAGAATTCCGTGATGAATGACTCTAAAAAGTGATGGATGTCTCTAAACTGCCTTTGTTGGAATGGTTGGAACCAAGTTAAAGTTGTGTTCTTTAACGTTAGTCCAAATGCATTATATTACGTGAACATATCTTCTACTTGCTCTGCTCATAGCACTTGCTTAAATTCCGCAACATGGTCATAGGGATCTCATGTCCCATCAAAGTAATTTTTCATGGACTTTACTAGCTGAGTGGGTCTTAGTACCCTTGGGTGTTCACGTGGTCTAGGTAGAGGAAAATAATCTCTACCACCTGGTATTCTAGGTTCTCTTTGTCTTTCCACTCTATCGATGTCCATGGTGGTTCTATCTCTCCCTAGGGATGAGTGAAACTTACTTCCGGTCTCTCTTTGTTCTTTTGTCTCTGATTACCATAGGCTGAAGATGTTCCAGCACTCTGATGGCTCGTGTTTGCATTTGCTCGTGATGGAGGGAATACTAAATCACCTCTCCATGTGTAGGTATTTCTTGCATGGTCTGGTACTACAAATACTCGTTCTGAAGCATCATCTAGGTATACAACCTTTCCAGGTGTATCTGGGTCCTTGAATTTGTAAATCATGATGGAGCCCACCTCACTAGGTTGTTCCATTGTGTACCTCCAAAATGCTTCGTAAGTTTCTTTATTCAGGAACAACTCTATGCTTCTATTATCCTGAGGGATCCACATATGGGATTAGTACTCTTGTTAGTACATATTTCCCTCTAGGTGTCCTAGGTTCTTCTCCTACTGGTTCTTTTCCTTGGGCTTTAGCTTCCATCTCTAACTGAATTACACCAAACAGATTGGTATTATTTGGCTGAGTACTTAGGATATACATTGTTCCTACTTTGTCTATGTACGCGTCTCTCTCAAATTTCACCAGTGGACGTTCCAATCCAATGGGTTGATCCGGATTATGCATTTGCACCACTTGTCTTCGTAAACCATCCTCATAGATGCGAGCACCTAAGCGGTTGGTTCGGAGAAATTCTAATTGAGTTCTATAGGGTTCTTCTGGTCTTTCCAAATATGCTACGTTTAACCCTCCTTCTAGTTTTTCCGTGCTGAAAGCCATTTCTGATTCACTCGTATCTGAGCTCAACTCATAGGGATAACTATTCAACTATTGTGCCCACGATCGTGATGTGGCTCCTACACTTGCTTCTGATGATCTAAGGCTTCGTCGGTCTGACTTACCTATATGCTTGCCCGATCTAAGGTTCATGAATTTACTTTGCGACACTCTCTGATCATGAATGGTTCCTTGTTTTTAATTGCTTGGTTCTTTTTAAATTCCTTTAAATTCTTGTCTTGTCTTATTGTAAGCATCAGGAATCGACTTTTCGTGGTACTTTTGAGTTCTCGTTCTGTCATACTTTAATTCTGTCCTTTAGGTTTTTGTATCGCACACTTTTACTTTAGTCTTGGACTTGAAGAATTTAATCTCTTCAACTTGATGCGTTCCTATCTTCTTTACTCCACAATGCTACCGTTTAGCCTAAGCTAATAATTGGCTGAGGGGGTTGAGTAATCTTCCAACCTCAAGCCAGCTGCTTTGATTGCTCTGTTGCCCAAGAAGTCGCACTTCCCAAGCCTTGTGTTCTTCACTGCCTTGCTTTGATTGCCCTTGATTGTCCTTGCTAGACCTGTAAAAATTCAATGTTTAGACCAATTCATAATTGATGATCAAGCACTTTGATATATACACTTTTTTTAAGTCCTTCCTCTTATGGCCAAATTTTCAATGCCCCTTAGCTTTTCTAGTCCCACACTAGGTCAACCTCAAATTATCCTCTCAAAACATCAACATCTTCTTTTGAAAAAAACTGCGTAGTACTCGTAAAGATCTTTCTAACGAGCTATAAAGCTCAAAAAACGGACTTCGGATGAAAAAGGTATGAGCATTCAGACCATCGGGGGTAAAAACTGGCAAATAGGTTTTTCTTCAAATATGAGCTAAGGGGTCTCCTATGAGCTTAATCACCCCAAAATGCCGAACTTGGCAGACCATCGCGATGGTCTAAGACACATGGTAGATTTCTAACAGAAAGTGGATTTTTACCTTTTGGAAGCTTTCATGATGCTCTGGAGCTCTGTACTTGCAAGAAAACTCAAAAACACACAAGTACATGCAATCACAAAAGCTCTCTCTCTCTCTCGCATGCACAAATGAGGGGAAATGAGGAGAATAGGTGGATATGGTGAATTTTTTGATTTTTTTTGGAGTGGAAGATGATGATGTGGTGGTGAAGGAGTGTAGGGGAGATGAAAAACACAAAAAACTAATTGAAAACAACAACAAAAACTGAAATTTTTACCTTCCAACACCACTTCTTATTATACTCTTACCATCACACATTCGTCCTAGACTCGATCCCCAGCAATGGCGCCAAATTTGGTGTACAAAAGTGATGAAAATCACTATTGGAGGTTTTTAAAAAGTATTTTGAAACATATTTGTTTGGAAAATTCGACTAACTCCTTGCTACTTCATTGTACTCTATCTTTACATGCTTCCATGTCGTCTGTGCCTCTGGCTACTGCCAACACTCACCTAATCATGTCGCACACCTCCTCAAGCTTCACACACGTATTACACTCTTCATAGAAGCAATGAAATGGATAGAAAACACTTCCATGCACTCAATTCAAGCTACCAACACACATGCAAAGCTCACAAACAAGGAGATACAAGAGGAAGAAGAGGCAAATTCGAAATTCTATACTCTCTATTCTCACAATGGCAAAAAGTCTTTACAAAGGGTCACAAGATGACTTATATACATGTGCCCTAAAATGGTCCTTTCACACAAGAGACCAACATTTTATTGAGAAAACCTAAATTCCTACTAGTTTACAGGGGTAATGTTACAAATCTCTTTAGATATGCATCTAGAGGGATCCTCTAGTGCATTTACATGAGTGGAATATATTACAAGATGGATGTTTTACAAAATTATATGCCCAAATTTGGAAAAATTTTGGGGCCCTTATTTTTCTTCTCTTTTCTCTGCTTCTCTACTTGTAGCTCTCTGCAACACTCTCCCCCTTTTTGCCTTTGTCGTCCCTTGATAGGCTTTGCTTATTGTTCGTGGCTTGTTTATTGTTTTTCACTATGCACACCTAGTGGTCAAGGAAGTGGCTAGGACTGTCAAACAATTTGTTACTTTATCCGAGCCTCACTCCTATGCTTTTGTTGTCCCCTTGGTATTCCTTACATTCATACATATGGGTTTTTGTTATAATTCGGGTTGTCATGCACACCACCAGTTGGTTAAGGATGTGACTATCTTAGTCACTCTTTTTTGCTTTTCACCCTCTACCTTTTTCTAACTTTTGGCCTTCAAATAACTTCTTTGTTCACACACTTCTGGCTCTATTGTATTGTTCAAACCTATCTGTTTCTTTCCACCACCTGCACTAGTTGATAGACACTGCATCTATTTTTGTATGGTTGATGCTTCAAAGGTCATGTGTTTAATCTTTGTTTACACCCTTCGGGACCTCCTTCTTTCCCATTGCAGCCTCATGCGGGCCCCTACGAGACTCTGTGTAGAAAAAGGTGTTGCGTGCCCCTGCGCGGCTTTTTGTAGAGCCATATATTAACTTTTATTCTTTTAATGCATCTTTTTCTTTGATTTTCTTCTTCTTTTCCTTTTGCTTCTCTCTCCTTCCACACGTCCCCCCTCCTAAACTATGTCATCCCCGACAGGCTTTGGAATGCGATGGGAGTATGTCTTGTATACCTTTTGCTTTGTAGCATTCACCAGATCTTCTTCGTGTATCATTAACTGCTTCCATTGTTCAGTCTTGACTCCATTGTGTGGTGCTTGTCTATGGTCAACAAAATATCTAAGTTCTTAGGTCACCAATTTGGCATTGAGATTTGCAAACATTTTCAAAAAGGTTTTGGAGTCTATTTCAAAGAAGCCTATGAAAAATGCTTCTTTGAAAGTATGCATGTAGGTACTAGGCAAAAACATCAATCTTGAGTAGTATTGCATGATCGTAAGTCAGCTGGTCATTCAAAAATGTCGATGAAATTCAAAATATGTGTATTCTGCATGTCTGAAGACTTTTAGAACGATGAGTATCATGTTAAGTATTTTATTTGTTAATTTTATGGTGAGATGGGGGACCATGGCTGAACCAAATCTTCTTGTGAACCGGATCTTCTTGTGAGGTTGCGTGAATCGAACCAAATATTCTTGTGAGGTTGCGTGAATCGATCTTGAGCAAGGAATGCAAAGTGTTGAAGGCACATGCACAATGGGATGGCAATGTTTGGTGTGAGGGCACACATGTCTTTCAACTTCTTTAGCTTACTGTTCTTCATAAATTCCGGTATCAGAGAGTCTCGATCAGAGGGCACATGGGTGTTGTACATTTGGAGGGCCTCCTTAATTAGAGTTACGTTCAACTCGAAGTTTTTCATTTCTTCGCGGTTTGATAGAGATGGCACCAAGAATGTGCTTGATTGAGCACGATCTCTTGTAGCTTTGAGAGCTACAATCAAATAGTAACATCTGATGAAATCTGGCTTGGACGGGGGTGCACTAAAGTAGTCTTTCAAACCTGCTTTTTGCCAAATATCTTGAAGAGGCGCTGTGTTTTGTAGTGATTCAAATTATCTTGAGAAGAACTGAAATGGCCACCAAACTGCTCCAAATTCCAACTTAGACTCCCATATGTGATCTGCATCACCCAAATCTCCTGGCATCTCATTGAACCAATGCGAGTGTCCTTTTACTCTTTCTATGAAGCCGTACAGTGGATCCAAGATGGGAATTCATCTCACATTTAGATACTCTTCGGGCCTAGCTATCAGTGGGGCCTCCACGGGCATGGTCTCCCAATCAACTTGAGAACTAGTGCCTGCCTGGGATCTCATGCCTACTGCTTCTGCCATGAGACTGCTTGTAGCTGTTGATGCTTATCTGCTAGAAGAAGAGAGGCACATTAGCATTGCGTAGGAAACATGATGTTATGGTCTTCCCTCCACAATACTAACATGACATCCAAGTGGTTAGGGGTTAGGGCTGAAGTGTTTGTGATGGGTGTGAATGTTGGTTAGTAGGTTAGTGTCATCCTAGATGCATACTTTTGGATATGCAATGTACTCAGAATGCACCTACATCAGAGTGTACGGATTTGCAAAATTGGGTTAGGAGGTTTGATACAGGGTTTAAGTCTCCAAACTTCGATTGTGGAATCGTAGCTTTTAGTGGTGATGACATGTAAAGGTTTGTGGGTTGGATTGTGTTGGATTTGGGACCTTTTGGGTACCCATTTCTCAATATTCTTAGGTTGACCGAAGATGTAATGGTGTGGAGTGCAGGTGTTTGCCTTGGGATTTTTGCCAAGAGTGCTTGTGAATGTTGATTCATTCTTGTGAATGGAGGTGAAGCTATTTGAGCGTGTAAGCAGGTCTTGGGCACCCATATCCATCTAGCATTGGGGATAGCCTTCATTGACCGCTTCGAGACCCAAATAGAAATGGTATGTCTAGAGTGATGCCTAGGGTACTCCTTCATTGTAATCCTTGACGGTGTAGCTCCTTTGGTGCATCTTTGAGAACCTCTCTCTAGAGCCACGGGTTTTCCACCCTTGCATATCCAGATCTGATTCATGCCACGAGGTACTTCATATTGCACGGGTTGGTGTTCATACATCTTGATCATTGGCCTTCTTGGTGTCATGTGTTGCCCGGCTTGGTTTCCTTGAATCCTCTTTGGAAAAGAAGGGAACTCCTCATTGACTTCTGCACCTTCATCAAGAGTGACAATCTTCTGCACCATAGAACTTTGGACAAGAATAGCATCGTTAACTTCATGTGGGTTCCTAGAGGGAACAGGATTTGGTGCCTTTTCTAGTGGCCTGAATGCTTGTTTTTCTAATTCAATCATGAGGCGGTCTTGGCCTACCCAAGCCTGACGAAGTCCACTTCTTAGGTTGAGGTTGACTGCATGATCATAGATCCAATCTTGGCCCAAGACAAGAGGTTCGGTAAGATCCTCATCTTCACATACGAGCACTTTGACTGCCATTAGAACCTCTTGAATGTAGAGGAGAAGTTCCACCTCTCCCATGCAATAAGAAAAGTCGAACTACACTAATGGCTGCTCGTGAGTCAATTAGAGCTCTCACAGTCCTTGCACTCTCTCCTTGTCCTACTTCTAGGGTCACAAAAGGTCGTCAATTGACTATCCTATGGGAACGTTCACCTGAAGCCTCGCACATGGCCACGTGATAATCTAGAGCTTCTTGAGTGTCAGGCATGGGTTGATCTCTACCTTTTCTTCTCAATTTCATTCGTCGGATGTGTTCTAAAGCTTCTGCCTGTGCTTCTTCTCGAATTCGCTTTTCCTCTTCTTTACGTTTCTTTGCAGTATTGAGTCGATTTAACATCTCCTCCGTGAGGAGTTCCTGATATAATTTGACTCTGCATCCACTGATGTAACTTGGTAGGATGTCGCCTTCTAGAGTGGCTAGCTGAACTGCTCCACTTGTGGAGATCCTATTGATAATCATTGGTCCATAGCCTCTCTTCTCTAACTTTTGTGCATGTTGCTTCAAGGTGTAGACTAGGACTAGCTCTCGTGCTTTCAAGACCTTATCCTTCACATGTGCGTCAAAATATGTTTTTTGTCTCTTCTTGGCTGCATAAATTCTTGCTGCAACTCTCAATCGTGTTTCACCTAATCGTTCAAGATTGAAGATTCTAGAGGAGAGCTGATGGCATGTCCAGTCATGCTCTTGTGCTACTTTCAATGTAGGTATCAAAAAGTCCAATGGTAGCACTGCATTTTGGTCGAACAGCATCTAAAAGGGTGTGGCTTGGAGTACCGTTTTATAGGCAACTCTGTATGCCCAAACAGCATGGTGTAGATGTTTGTCCCAATCAGAGCGTTTATTATTAACCAATTTTTTCAATACATTGCATAGAATCTTATTTCTGCTCTCAACCTATCCATTAGCTTGTGGATGATAGGGGAAAGACTTCTTATGTATCACCAAGAATTCTTGGAGAAGGTTTTCTATGACTTCATTCAAGAAGTGCATGCCTCTATCACTTACTAACTCTATTGCTAGCCCGTATCTGGTGAACACATTCTTGAATAAGAACTTAGTTGTCGTCTGGGTGTCGTTCTTTGTTGTAGCTTTTACTTCTACCCATTTGGTTAGATAGTGAGTGGCCACAATAATGTATTCAACATGGGAACCCTTAGCTAGGGGATTAATAGGACCGACAAAGTCTATTCCCCACTTAGAGAAGGCACGTCCACCTATCATAGGTTTCAATGGCATCTCATCTTTACGTATAGGGTACTGAGTTCGCTGACAAACATCACACCTCTTCACATAGGTATGTGCATCCATGTGAAGCGTGGGCCACCAAAGACCTCCAAATAGTATTGCCTTGATCACTCTATCTGGTCCAAAGTGTCCTCCTGCTACACCTTGGTGAGCAGTTTCCAAGATCTTAAGATATTCACTCTCGTGGACACATAATCTAAGATACCCATCTTTTCCTTGTCTGTATAGGTTATCTCCCATGAGAGTATATTCTAACGCTTCTTGCTCTAAGATTCTTTGCCTATTCAATGTCATATCTTGGGGAAAGGTTCTCGTCCTCAAAAAGGCTACTAATGGTTTGCTCCAATCCGGCACTAAAGTCACCCGATAAAGAGTGGCATGTTCCACTGGTGGTTTAGTACGGCAGATTGGGCAATCCTTGCACATCCTATGGACATCTGCTTCCATAGTTGGCTAGTGCACTGCGATTCTCCTCAATGTTTGTAAGGTTCTTTGTCTCGAGTAGTGTTTCTCTAATGCACCCACATGTGCTAATTGCAACCACTTTGCATGCTCATCCTCTTCCACACAGCAAGCTAATATTCCTTGATCTGTATGTTTGTACATACTCCCTACCATGATATGGTACTTCTGGGCTTTTAGTACCTCCCTATCTTGAGTGTTGACTACTAGATGTTTAGGCCCATATGTCAGTACTGGCACTAATGTCTTGGCCCACTGTGGTACAACCTCTAAATTAAACAAGTAAGCATTAGGAAGGTCATCTAACACTCCTTGTGGGGCCTCTCTAGATGTGAGCCTCAAGAGGTGATCTGCTCTCAAGTGAGTCTTGCCTTTCCTCACCACCACCTCAAAGTCATATTCCATTAGTAAGAGGAACCATCTTACTAATCTACCTGTGTTGCAAGGCTTGTTTACCAAGTACAGTAGAGCCTGATGATCAATAAAAAATTTAAACTTGTTTGCAAGCAAATAGTATCTAAAATTTTTAATCGCATATACCATGCCTAACCCTTCTCGTTCGGTGGTGGTATAGTTTTGTTCAGCTGCATTCAACTGTCTACTAGTGTAGGCAATTAGAAGATCCATATTACCTTCACCAGTTGGTTGTGCAAGTACACACCCAATAGCATAGTTGGATGCATCCACATGGACATGGAATGGCTTGTTCCAATCTAGTGTAGTCAAGATTGGAGTTGAACCTAATCACCGTTTAAGCTCATTGAAAGATTTCTCACATTCATCAGTCCACTCAAAATTAGTCAAAAGTCCATATAGAGGCTTTGCAATGATGGCATACATGTGTATTAAACGTCAGTAATAGCCACAATGCCCCATGAAAGCTTGCACTTCCTTGACTTTCTTTGGCCTCGATAGTTCTACGATGGCTCTCACTTTTTCTTCATCAGTGGACATGCCGTTCTTTGACACTATGTGTCCTAGAATCTTTCCTTGCCTGACCATGAAAACACACTTTTCTGGGTTCAAGCAGACTAGATATTCTCTACATTTGTCAAAGATTTGCCTGAGTTCAGGTATATGTGTCTATCTAATGTTGGAATGAGCATAGAGATCATCAACATTGACTTCCAAATTCTTCCTGAGGAACTCTTTAAACACATGGTGCATCAGTCTCTAGAAGGTTGCAGGCACGTTGGTAAGACCAAATGGCATTACTCGAAAGGCAAATATGCCCCACTCCGTGGCAAAAGCCGTCTTATGCTGATCTTCTGGAGCAATGGCTACCTGATTGTAGCCAGAGAATCCGTCAAGGAAGCTATACACTTCCTTGCCTGCTACTCGTTCAAGTAGATGCTCGGTGATAGGAAGTGGATAGTTATCTCCAAAAGTGGATGCATTAACCTTCTTCAAGTTAATACATACACGTAACTTTCCATTCTTCTTGGGCACCACTACAATGGGGGATACCCACTCAGTGTGCTCAATTTCATAGATGAATCCAGCTTCAACCAAGCGATCTATCTCTTCTTTGATCTTGGCAGCATAATTATCATTATATGTGTATGGTTTTTGTTTAGAGGGTTTGGCATCTGGGCCATAGGGGATAGTGTGTGAGCATATGTTAGGGTCTACACCTTTCAAGTCCTTGTAGCTCCAAGCGAATACATCTCTGTATTCTCTTAGCAAGGTTATCAACTCGTGCTCTTCTTCTTTGGTTAGGTCATGTCCTATGTAAGTGCCTCTCTCTTCTCCTTCTTCTATGGCTACAACTATTTTCTTGGTGGTTTCTCTGTTATCATAGGCCTCCCTTGATTGTGCCTCACGTTTAGGCATTCTTATCATAACTCTCCTATCATCTATTTCATACTTCTTAAAGTTTTCAAGGACTTCAAACAAAGATTCTTCCTCCTCGGGTGTGACTTCTCTCTTCTTTCTTTTCTTTCCTTCATTCTTAGGGGTCACTTGCGTGGTTAGTCTTACATCATTTGTAAGCTCTTCATGTCTCTGAGGGTGAACTTCTACTTCATGGAAGTATTCTTCATCTGATGCAAAAGGTGGGTCCATAATGATTGACTCTAGATCGGAGTCACTTGCATCCTCAAATGCATCAGTGCTAGATTCACATTCTTCAATAACCGAATCACACATGATTGGCTCTATTGAGAAGACTGAAATGTCATAACCATCCTCGTCACAATGAGGTGTCCATTGTTCTTCATTGATGGCTACATCCATTGTTGCTAGAATTTCCGCCCAACCATGAGGTTCAAATTCTTCATGTGGGAAAACTACAGGTGCATAGGCTGGGTCTTGAATTGATCTATAGGTTTCCTTCGCACCTGCCTCTCTTGCTTTTTCTCTCTTCTCTTCTTCCATTGCTACTTTGCACATCCATAAGTGGGTGTCTTCATGCATCCATGAGGATCTTGATCCTATGGAATGCACTGACTCCTTATCATCTTTGGCTCTATGGATGGGATTCCATTGAATAGGGGGTACATCTCTATGAGAGTAATCCTTGAGATTAACTTTGGTAGTGACACCTAAGTGTTGCAAATACAAGGAATTGGTTCCCCAATCATGTACCACTTGCAACTGCTGCATGAATGGTCTTCTCAAAATCATCTCATAAACCTGATTCTTGCTAAAGTCACATATAGCAAACGTTTGTTCAAACTCTACACCACAGGTAGTAAGAGTTATTCCTTCTAGCAGTCCTAAGGGTCTCTCAATTAAACCATCCGCCATTTGCAATTTCATTCTCGTTGGCCTGAGTGCTGGCTTGCCCCAACGCTTCCATAGGGAAGTGGTAGCAATTGCAACTTCTGCACCTGAGTCCAAAATTGCCTTGGTTGTGTAACCTTGATGGGTAATGGGAAGATAGGTGTTTCCTTCTTCTCCTTCACTCATGTCGCCTATCTTGTCCAAGGGTATTTGTGGCACTGTTCTATGAGATCCTACCTAGGAACGAGGTTTTGCTACTTCTGGCACTTGATTGGCTACATGTTTCCACAGTTCTGGTCTAACCTTGAGTAGCTCTTCTAAAGTGAGTTTGCACTACACTTTAGTGTTTTTCACTACCTGTGTGTTCCTAGGTATGACTGAGTCTTCGTGTCTTACCATGACCGTGGGTGCTCTCATGCAAGTAGACTTAGCTTCTCATGGGCCGTGAAATGGGGTAGTTCCTGTAAGGAATTAGACTCGAAGTCTAATCTCTTGTGAGATTGGCCACTCTCCTGCTCTCCATAAATGGAAGGAATCTCTTGTGGGAATTGATCGTGCGCATCATCCACGAGTTCAATTGGAGGAGGGTCTTCACCTTCTTTAGCCCATTTCTCTTCTTGATCTCTCGCAGGAATTCGGGTGAATACCGATTCATAGAAGAAGAGATTTCTGGTTCAGCACATAAGCTCCTTGGGGAGGAATGCTTATTCTATCACTTGCACTCTCCTTAGACTGAGAGGTGACTCCTTTTCCAGACTTTGCGATTAACCTCTCCAATCTATCTAATAGACCATCAAAATGCAATGGTGTTATAGTGGAGCTAGAGCGATTGAAAAGGCAACTGGCCTCAAACATAGCTTGAGCCAATTCCACCATCTTGGCACAAATTTTTGTTCGTTTGAGCTCTAGGTCCACTCTAGGGTAACACTTTTCATGATCTGTTACATTTGGCCCTTCCTGGATTCTGGCCTGATATGCCCTAAGCATCAGGTCTAGGTCCTCGGGAGTGGGATCTACTAAGATTGATTCTTCTCTAGGGGGTGGTGGAATTGTGTGAGGTGGGATTGATGGTGGTGAATTAGATGGAGATGGGAATGGTGGTGGCGGAGTAGTGTGAGAGTGAGGTTGAGATGTGAGTTCAATTATCTTGGCTTTCATTTCTCTTAAACTTTCCTCGAGTTCACTCATCTTCCTTGACCATTGTCTTTTCATTCTTTTGTGGATATCCTTCCAAGATCTGGTCCTCTTCTTAGTTATGCTCTCAGTTTCACTAACCTCAGAATTTTTTTCCTGGCCTAAACCTTGGTTTTGCTGCAAAGCTTGAGCTCTAGTGACCACTTGCACTGGGGCAGTGGAAGTTACACTTCCTGTAGAGTCTACTATTAACCCAATAACGTTGATAGGAGTGATTTTTGGCACATTTTTGGGATTCTTAAGACAATCTCACACGAGATGTTCTTTCCCAAAATCAAGACAAAAACCTTGAATTGTTACATATTGGGTTTGTGTAGGTGCAAGCATAGGGCAATCACAAATGAGGTGATCTCCCTAACATCGATAGCACGGTCCTCTAGGAAAATGGGTTTCTTGCCTGCCTCGGTTTAGGTCTAGTGTTGGGGTTGGCAAACATGACATTTGCATACTCTGGCTCCTAACTAGGTTCATTTGGGTCTTCATAATAGTATGAATCGTTATGCTCCGATGATTGCATGTAGTAAGCCTGTGGACTATCAATATGAGTAGAGTCAAAACTATGATCACTAGGGTCACTTTTTGAAAGCAATGATATTGGGCATGATAGGGTTGCTCAGGCCTAGCATACTGCTATGGTGGGTATTGGTTCTGATATCTTCCTTGTTGAGGGTATGGCTATGGATAAGTTTGCCTAACTGCTTGCTTATTGTATGGGCAATCTTGCACGGTGTGATTAGTGTATCTCTTTTCTATGGTGCAGTATTGGCTACTAGGATTCACTTGGGGTTGAGCCATAATGGGACATATGTTCGCCATATGGTCACCTCCACAAGTATAGCATCTTTCCACTTGGGCAAACCTTGGTATTTGTTTGCTTGATACTCCTAGCTTCTGAGCTACCTTCTCTGCAAGCTCCTCAATAGATGTGGATGGATTTGAATTGAGGCTAGTAGAGCTATCTGAATCTCTATAGATTTCTGAAAGCTCTAACTCCTCCCCTAGGTTATCCTCAATGTCTATGCACATGCGTACACACTCTTCTATGGTCCTAGGGTCCTTTAAGTACACATAAGATCTCAACTTGGTACTCGATAAACCATCTAAGAATAAGGCTACTTGTTTGGCTGGAGTGGGTAACTCTGGAACCGAACATCTCTCTAGGTATTGCCTAAACCTTCTTCCTGCAAGTCTAACTGTCTCTTGAGGTGTCTACTTGAAGCTGTGAATCAATGAGGAAGTATTGTGTTGTATGCCACTCTTAGAAAATTTTGTGATGAAGGCTTCTAGAAGTTGGTCTATGTTCTTGAACTGACCTTGGTGAAGCGGTTGAAACCATGTAAGGGTTGTGTTCTTGAGAATCAGGCCAAAGGCATTGTATTGTGTGAATAGGTCATCAACTTGCTCGGCTCTCAGGACTTGCCTAAATTCTGCTACATGATCATAAGGGTCTCTTGTGCCATCGAAACAATTCTTCATGGACTTAACTAGTTGAGTTGGCCTCAAGGTTCTAGTGTGTTCTCTAGGCCTTGGCAAAGGAAAATCATCAACATTTCTTCGGTTTCTTGGGTCCCTAGGCATCTCAATTTCTACTCTATCCAACTCCGTTCTCGTTCGTTCTCTTCCTATTGGGTTAGCAAAGCTTACCTCAGGTCGATCTCTATTCCTATCTCTCTGAGCTCCATGATCTTGGGATGTTCTAGCTCTTGGGTGGCTATAGGAGACATAAGATCTTGGTTGGGGAAAAATAAATTCACCCTTCAAGTGTAGGCATGCCTACCATGCTCTGAGACCACAAAGACTCTCTCTGATGTGTTGTCTAAGTAGGCCACTTTGCCTAGGGATCCAGGATCTTTAAATTTGTATATTTTAAGCATTCCTATTTCATTAGGCTGGTCAGGCTTATACCTCCAGAAGGCTTCATCAGTCTCTCCGTTCACGAGCAGATCTATGCTCTTGTTGTCTTGGGAAACCCACTCTGGTGTGATGATTCTAGTGAGGACTAATTTGCCTCGTGGAGTCCTCAGCTCTTTCCCTAGGTTCCCTTGCTCTAGGTCACCTATGTGTGTCTTTGGAATCACATAAACAAATTCATCTGTTCTATCAGGCTGGTTGGTGACTATGTATATTGTCCCTTCCTTATCTAGGTATGCACCATTCTCAAATTTGACGACTGGATGCTCTAGCCCAATGGGTTGGTCTTGGTTTTTAATCTGGAGAACAGATCTTCTCAAGTCGTCCTCATAGATGCACACACCTAATCGGTTGGTCCTAAGGTATTCAAGTTGAGTTTTGTATGGGCCTTCGGGTTTCTCTAAATAATCCATACCTGAACTGCCCACTGGTCTCTCCATGTTATAGGATATCTCAGAAGCGCTTATTTCTGAACTTAGAGTGTATGACTAATCACTCAATTGTTGGGCCCAAGACCTAGCAGTATGATTGACACTAGCTTCAGAAGGTCTGAGGCTTTGTCTATCTCGGCCTAAGTGTCTTCCTGACCTTAGGTTCATATGCCTGGGTTTTCTACCCTCTGGTCCTAAGTACAATCTTGTTGCAGGCTAGTTTGTATCAATCGCTTTGTTCTTTTTAGTTGATTATTGTGTTAAGCCCTTGTTTGAACTCACATCGTCAGGAATACTTAAGTGAATTTCGCACTTGATAATCGATCGATTCAAGTTTACTTTTGTCCCTTGGAATTTTTGCACTTAAGACCTACTTAATACTTGTACTTAGTTGATTAGTTCTCTTGGACTTGATTCATGCCTAACGTCACCCTAATTAATCACCATACCTAAGTCGTACTTAGCCTAAGCTCGGAATTGACAAAGGAGGGTTGAGAGAACTTCCAACCTCAAATCACTTGTTGTTCAGATTGCTACACAAGCCCAGGAAGCCTTCTGCCAAGCTTGGTATTCGTCCTTGCTAGCTTGCTTTGGATGCCTTGATTTCTCACAATGTTCCTGCAAAGGTTCACAAGTTAATATTGCCCTTTATCACAATGAATTGATAGACACACATTAAGATGACCATTCAGGCACTTGGGGGTCAAAACAGGTTCTCAAGGTTCAGGAATTTATCTAGGGTTTTCTAGCTGTTTTTCCCACTCATAAGACTAAGGTATTCCCAATTTGTCAAAAATCATGCCCAAAATTACCACAATTACACCCCCAAAAAATATGCGTAAAATCGAGTGTGTCACGATAGACTCGTGTGTCGCGATAGACCCATGTGTGGCGATAGACCAGTGTGTCGCGATAGACCAGTGTGTTGCAATAGACCCGTGTGTCGCGATAGACTCGTGTCGCGATAGACTAGGGTGTTGCGATAGACCAATGTGTCGCAATAGACCGGGGTGTCGTGATAGACCCGTGTGTCGCGATAGACTAGGGTGTCACGATAGACTCGTGTGTCCCGATAGACCAGGGTGTCACAATAGACCCATGTGTCATGATAGAACAGGGTGTCGCGATAGACCCGTGTGTCGTGATAGACCGAAATAGGGCGAACTCTTATGATCAAGCTAAGGACCCTGGAAGCTCTCAGCCTGCGTTATGTCGTGGTGCACTCAGAATTGTGATAGGGTCGACTTTTCGGTCTATCGTGATAGCTCAAGGTCGACATCTCGGGGCTTGCGCAGACAGATTCCGTACCTGCAGAGCTCGCTGGGGATGGTGATGATGTTGAAACCTACAAGAATCATGCAAGAAACACACACAAAAATAGCAAAGCACTATCGCTCTCTCTCAAACTCTCACTATGCAAATGAGGTGAATGAAATGGGAGTGGGAATATGAAAGGAAGATGGAGATGGTGTAGAGCAAAGGTGGAGATGGAGATGGAGATGAAGATGAAAAAATTTGTGAAAAATAAGAAATAACCTACTACTTACCTTTCCAACGCGTCCTCTCTACGTCTTACCATCACACGCTCATCCTCAAAGCTCGATCCCCGACATCACCCCAAAGTTTGGTGTAGCTCAGTGATGAGTAGCACCTCCTTTAATGTCAATCCGGGAAGACATGAGGATGGTATGAAGACCTCGAACAAGTGATGGCACAAGTGTGTGAGTGAGAAGCACCCAAACATGCACACACCTACACACATGCGCACACAAGGCAAGAACAAAGAGAGACACAATGGAGCAACTTCTCTTGCAAAAGATTTCTCATACAAGTTCAAATCTACAACAAGCTAGCCTCAAAAATGAGCTCTCTAGCTCTATTTATAGTTTTTGACTAGCTTTGGTCCTGTCCAGACCTTGTCCGGCATAGTTAAAAATTAGGTTCCTAGGCTATTTTGGAGGCTCAAACGAGCTCAAAAAATTATGAAAATTGGTACATAAATACTATTGATACTCCTCAAGCTCGAGGACTCCTTGGCTTGCAAAAAATGGAGCTACAAAAAGGTGAAATGGTATTTATAGTGGTTTTTAGTGATGAGAATCACTTTTTAAAATAATGTGAGGATTGAAAAATTTGATTGGGTGCCTCAGTGCTAGATCTACATGTGTGCCCGTACTTTCTTCTTCCAAGATGCCAACAATAGCTTAGTGGAAAGAGATTGGCATGGTTAAGCGAGCTCTGAGGGGAACAGTACTAGGATGGGTGACCTTGCGGGAAGTACCAGGAACCTCTATATTCCTTGATCATTGAGGTCCTCCCTCATGTGCAGCCAATGGTGCCAACGTTGACTTCAGTGACTCAGATGACAAGGTATGACAAGGTCTATGCCTTGGTTGCCACCTTAGTCGTAAGCCTTGGAGAAAGCCGAGGGGGGGTGCTTGCTCTGCTCGCACAAAAGGAACAAAGCTTTTGCGTCAAACTGTTCTGATACCTGTGAAGTATTCGATGGTGATGCACCACAGTGTGCTCCCCTTCTCGCAAGCTCCATGATGATACCTCGGAGTAGAAAATCAAGCTCCTAAGGCTACAGACGGTACTCTGCATAAAGACTACAATACGTAGAAAAACACAGTACACAGGGAGCACGAAGACAGACTTCTTAGGTCTTACAAATGCGATCGAACTTATAGTCTGTGACTGACCAAGCCACTATATGTTTTATTAATGAACATATACAAAGAAGTGTTCGGTGCCCATTTGGCCTTTCACATGGACACTAACATTAAAACATCCACACCCCTCCTTGTAATAACACATCCATGTGCACCTACACCCTCGATCACTTGTCCTTCCCCCCTTATAACCCAGTCTACTACTCCATGTGTTCCCAATCCCACACCTCCACCTTCACTTCTTACTCCCAACCTCCCAGTCAACATGGCTGTCGGGATTCTTCAATACATGATGCAATTATGTTGCGAAGGAGAAAATTCACTAGAGCAACAATTAGCAGCTTTTGAAGAACACCAAAGTTATATCACAGCTATGTGAGCTCTCGTATAGTCACTCGACATAGAGAAGTTTGAGATCATAGGACATACATAGAGGCCAATAATAGAAGATTGCAAACACAACTACTTACAATGACCCATCATGAGCAAGAAATCATCAAATTGCAAAGGGCTAATGAAGATTTGAAGAAACAAGTGACATTCTACAAGGATAAATATGAAAGAGCCAAGTCATTGCACACTATGGTAGCAAACTTCTTCTCAGCATAATAATCCTCATAGGATCCTCCATCTAGGAGTGAGATGATTTCATACATATAGTTGTGTTTCATGCTTTCATTCCTAGTCATAGCTTAGTGATAGTGTTTTTAAAATTCTTATTTTCTATTGCAGTAAACTTAATTTTGAGTACTTGTATCCATGGACATGCCATTTTTTGGCTCATTTTGTATATGTATTTCCATTTCTACCCTTTTCCAATCTTCTTGTAACTTTACTTTTATTTGATTTCACTTGTATGTATGTATGTATGTATGTATGTATGTATGTATGTATGTATGTATGTATGTATGTATATGTACATGTACATGTATATATATATATATATATATATATATATATATATATATATATATATATATATATATATATATATATATATATATATATATATATATATATATATATATATATATATATATATATATATATATATATATATATATATATATATATATATATATATATAAAGAGAGAGAGGTAGTAGCATTACACAAGCAGGGTAATCTTTGAGACAAAGAGTGAAGTAGTGGTAGGTAACCTGTATAGTCTAAATTAGGGCCCCATAATTTCTTTTTTGGGTACAACTATGTATGTTTATATTCTCACTATAAGTCTAAGTTGACTCTAATTGTAGGAAGAGATCAAATTTTGTATAATCGTTACAAGGTAGAAAGGAGATCAATTTCTCCAAGATTGGTCTCACTTGCAATAGAGGAGACCAATTTCATCAAAATTGGTATATTGGTCCAACTTCTCAAATTTGTTTAAGACTCAAATTTGTCCAAGGCAAGACAATGACCACTTAAAGAATAAATTATTAGGAGCAGAGTAAGTGGACAACCAAGCACTACAAGCTGAGGATCCACCAAAAGTGGCCGAGCAGAGAAAGAGAGTGGGAACCAACGTACCAAATTTGGAAGAGCACCAAACTTGGCAGAGCACCAAAAAAGTGCAAATTAGAGTAAGAGTGGAAGGTAACAGAGTGGTGAAGTAACCCCTTGGTAGAGGTGGCTTATATAAAGAAGGGACTTTGAGCACCATAGATAGCAAATATTAGATATCTTGTCATGATAGATAGGGAAGGAGAGTACATAGAAAAGTGAGGACAATGGAGGAAAGTGCATTGCTACTTTCAACCTTCAGCGGCTCAACCTAGAATTAGGATAGCAACTCTGGTCTTGTCATAGAGGGTGGACAAGTAGAGTGGGTCTACAAGGCTTGAGTGCTTCATCAAGAGGCTTGAGTGCTTCATCAAGAGGCTTGAGTGCTTTGACATTACATTGGAGGTTGGATTGTGTGCTTCAGCAGTGCTTTTAGGATGCCTGTTTGCATGAGCTCCCACTACTTCCTCTCATTGTCATTGTGCCTATATTGTATACTTCCATGCTTGATGTTAAAGTAGTAATGCTTCTGTGACTCTTAATTTTGGCTCATATTCTACCATCTCGTTGTCTCGTTTTATAATGTTTTTGTGGTTTTGTGCAAAGCATTTGTTGGAAGTCAATTTATACACTGAATCCCAAGATAAAAATGCAAAAAATTTCTAAATTATTCACATCAAATGTTTGCTTCAATTGTTCTTTGAACATCTGCAAATCTTCATTTTTGGTACCTGTGACTATAATATCATCCACATAAATGATTTCTATAATCATCATACTTGTTTCAGCTTTAACATAAAGAGTTGGAGCTGCATCTGAGTTATGGAAACCAATGGATAAAAGATATGTATGTATCTTTTCATACCATGCTCTAGGTACTTGTTTTAAACCATACAAAGCTTTTATAAGCTTACACACTAAGTGTTCTTTACCTATCTCTTCAAAACCTTCTGGCTGCTGAATATACACATCCTCGTGTAAATCACCATTAAGAAAAGCAATCTTAATGTCAAGTTGATATATATGCCAACAAAAATATGCTGCTAAAGCTAGTATTGACCTAATAACAGTCATCCTAGACGTAGGAGCAAATGTCTCATCATAATCAATACCTTTTTGTTGTGCATATCCTTTGACAACCAATCTTGCCTTGTATCTATCAATAGTACCATCTGCTTTCCTTTTGATTTTGAAGATCCATTTTACACCTATAGCCTTCTTTCCCTCTGGTAACTCACATAGCTGCCAAGTTTGATTCTTATGAATAGAATCGATCTCTTCTTGCATAGCTTTTCTCCAAATAGGAATGTTAAGTGCATCTGTAACACATGCAAGTTCATCTTCAACTATCATAAGTGCCAAAATATCATGAATCTCAAAGTCTTCAGCAAAACTTACATGATCTTTTTGTTGTTGCTGTCCAGTCTGACTTCTTGTTCTTATATGATCTTGTTGTTGTTGTCTAGTCTGACTCCTTGTTCTTCCAGTAAAAGTCTTTATACCACTATCTTTCCAAGTTTGATATAACCATGTAGGTGTATCCTTAAATAGTGGTGAAACTCTTTCCGAACTTTCAGTTTCCACAGGTTCTGGAACTTGTCCTGCCGAGGTACTAGGACTTTCTAGAACTCTAAATTCTTCCATTTTTGGAACCAAAGTCTCATGTGGAACTCACTCTGTAGAAGGTTGTGAAATTCCTCTTTCTTCAAATTTTTCTTGAATCCTAGGAATTTTAACTCCCTCCTAATATGGTTGAACATGTACATCTAGAATCTTTCTAAAAAATCCATAGTCATTTTCACTAATGAACTATGGAATTTCTTCTTCTTTATCATAGACTTTATTTTCAGCAATATAAGCATTACGTGAAAGAATAACTTCACCTGTATCTAGAACATAAAACATGTATCCTTTACTCTCAACAGGATATCCAATGAAAACATCTTTCCTCGCTTTTACATCTAGTTTGCCTCGGTCCTTTTTCTCAATATGTACATAAGAAAGTGATCCAAACACTCTAAAGTAACTCACATTAGGTTTTCTACCATAATAAGCTTCATAAGGTGTAATTACCTTTAAAGCTTTTGTAGATGACCTCTTCAAAATGTGATTAGCTGTATGTACTACATCAAACCAGAATTTTGGTGAAAGCTTCTTGGATGCCATCATCCTCCGCATCATCTCAACGAGTACTCTATTCTTTCTTTCTGCAACACCATTCTGTTGAGGAGTATAAGCAATAGTAAGGTGTCGAGTAATAACTTTCTCATCAAGAAATTTTTGGAACTCATTTGACAAGTATTCTCCACCTCTATCACTTTTGAGAATCTGGATAGTTTCCTGACTTTCATTTTCAACCATAGCTACAAACTTCTTGAACATAGGAAAGACTTCTGACTTCAACTTAAGACCATAGATCCATGAGTATCTTGTAAAATCATCAATGAATAGAACAAAATACCTGAAGCCCTAAATAGAGTCTGCTCTCATAGGTCCTTTCACATCTGAAAGAATAATCTGCGATTTCGTAGTAGTTGTAATATGACCATGTTCCTTGAAAGGCAGTTTATGCATCTTACCTTCAAGACAACCTTCACATATATCTGAATCATCTAGTAGCTTGAATGAGGGTAAACTCTCAACCATACCTCTATCTTTGATATTCTTGAGAGCTCCAAAACTAATATGTCAAAATCTTTCATGCCATAGCTTCATATCTTCCACCGGTGATGAAGATTTGATTGCATATGCCTAGCTGATTTTTGACAAAACAAAGATCCCTCCTCTATGCTCACCTTGCAAAATACACTTGTTGTCTTTGTGTGATAAGATCTTACAAAGATCTCTCTCAAATACAACTTAAAAACCATTATCTAAAAATGCAGATATAGATTGCATATTCTTCTTCATTTCAGGTACGTAAAGAACATTTTTACCCCAAATTCACCCTCAAATGAAAGTGCAACTATAAGCTCATGGTAGTCAACCACAAGACTATATAGAATATCAGCTCTAGTATGCACAGTATTGACTCAATACTATGACATCCCCACTAACATCATCAGTGCCCAATAGTGGGTATAGAACTCCGAATGAAGACATGCTCACACATGCACCCCACAACACACACACACACACCACGAGCATGAAGTCACAAGAAGCTCTGTGAACTGAGTTTATATCACTTCCGGAAGTGATGGGCAAACTCAGACATAATGAAGCCTAGCACAAAATGCAAACAAAAGATAGGAAAAATTACAAAAAATGTGTAGTTGATAGGGTATACACACCTATCAACTGGTCGTAACTCGGACGAAGAATCCACAAGTGAAAACTGCATGTCCGCTAATACAACAATCATATATACCAGACTGAATCCAAGCAAACCCCATGTTCACCCTCAAATGAAAGTGCAATTATAAGCTCATGGTAGTCAACCACAAGACTATATAGCATATCAGCTCTAGTATGCACAGTATCGACTCAATACTATGACATCCCCACTAACGTCATCAGTGCCCAATAGTGGGTATAGAACTCCGAATGAAGACATGCTCATACACGCACCCCACAACACACACACACACACCACGAGCATGAACTCACAAGAAGCTCTGCGAATTGAGTTTCTATCACTTCCGGAAGTGATGGGCAAACTCAGCCATAATGAAGCCTAGCACAAAATGCAAACAAAAGATAGGAAAATTTACAAAAAATGTGTAGTTGATAGGATATACATACCTATCAACTAGTCTTGATGCCTTTTTCTTTTCTACTCCAATCCTCTTATAACATGCTGCTTTTAAATGTCCAGGTTTCTTGCAGTAAAAACATATTACTTCCTTCTTCTTAAAAGACTTCTCTTTAGATGTAGTAGAAACAGAATCTGAAGTAGAAGGTGAGAGGGACCTACTTTCTTTCTTGGATTGCTTTTCCTTCTTATCCTTCTTCTTCTTTTTACCCTTTGATGAAGATAATAGTGCTTCTTCATTCTCTTCCATTCCCTTCAACTGATCTTCATGTTGAAGCAACAAGAACTCTAACTCTTCAAATGTAACCTCTCTATCTCTTGTGGTAAGGGTAAGAGTGGTTATGAAAGACCGATATGAAATAGGAAGTGAATTAATCAGCGTATTTACCATTCCTTCATCTGATTTCTCAACTCCTACATTTAGAAGTTGATCTCTCAAGTCAACGAGTCTCGTAATGTGGGTTTGAATTGACTCACCAGCCTTCATCCTTGTATTTTCTAGTTGTCTCCTTAAGTGAGCTTTTCTAGCAGGATTTCTGCTCTGAAAAAGATTCCCAAGCTTCAACCAAGCTTGTCTAGAACTTTTGCAAGATCTGATCTATGGTAGAATATGCTTTTAACACTCATTGCTTGCCTGATCTTTAGTAGGAGGAACTGTAGGTAAAGACCTACCTATGACTCTAGATGTCGAAGTGGTTACCTCTTCTTCAGTTGGTTCTGTAATAGTAACTCCAGTACCTCTTGAAGCTATTGTGACTCCTTCTTCACCTTCTCGTCTGGGTCTTGTTAAGGATCCATTGACGATACTCCATAAATCCTTTGTCACTAAAATATTCATCATCATGAAACTCCACATGGGATAATTAGAAGATCCATCCAACTTGTCTTCAATCTCAATTCTAATCTCACTCATCTTAACTAAGTGTGTATGTCAATTATGCTCTGATACCAAGCAATTATGCTCTGATACCAAGTGTTAGAATTTGGGGCCCCAAGATCGTTCCAATACTAAAACCTTTTTAGCATACAGACTTAATTAATTAAGATGATAAGTGAGAGATAGAAAGAAAGAAAACTTGAGACAAGGATAGGGAACGTAAGCTGGATGCTTACTCACTAAAAAATAGATGTCCAAATTACAACATGGGAGTACTAATCAACCATATAAAGTGGTGCACTCACTAATGGAAGGATATCCAAGAAGATTATGATACAAAATTTAGATTATGTTGAAATAATCTAAGTGTGTGAAGTGAATGAGCAACAAAGCTAACCTTATTCTCACAAAATAGTGTAACAAAATTGTAAATCAACCAACCCTAATTTTGAGCTTAGGGTAGAGAAACCCTAAAAACAAAATATAAGGTTAACTCACAAAAGATAGTTACCACCACCTTGTAGAAGACTTCTTGCTGCAAGAGAGTAGCCTATCCTTCACCAAAACTCCACCTCCTCAAGAGTGTGTGAACACTCTCTCTTCAAGAAGACCTTCAAACCCTAGCTTGAAATCTTTGAGTGAGTGAGTGAACAATGAGCCAAGGACCTCTTTATATAGTTTACAAGTACCCTCCAAAAGCATATCGAAAAGCCACCAATAAAGCTATGATCAAATTGATCGCTATCAAAAAAACTCAAAAAAAGAAATCGCAAAAACAGTGCTACTGTTGTTTTTTCTAAATTTGAAAAAACTTCACGAACGCTATAGATGGGATTTAAACCTGGGCTGCCTACATGAGACCGATTTGCTCTAACCAACATTGCCCACGCTTTTTCTTGTACAAAGTATACTGACAAAAAATACTTAGGCTATCACATCTTGGACTTGAAGAGAAAGCTTCCTATGAAGTTATCGTATTTTTCGTATACTGACAAAAAATACGTAGGCTATCACATCTTGGACTTGAAGAGAAAGCTTCTGTTAAATGTAAATCGCTAAACTTCCGATTCCAGACTCAAAATACTTCCAAGTTCATACGTTTCCGAACCTTTCCTAACCGTAAATTACCTCTTAGCCATGTGGGTCCTTGGGAGTGGTAGGGGTCTGTTAGACAGAGGCCCTGTACTATTTTCCCAACTTATTACACAATCATAATTACTTCTAGCGTCTTAGCTCCGTACGCAATTCTGAACAACCGATGACTGTTCGTTGTACTGGACTTAGAATTTCTGAACTAATCCTGCTATGAGGGTCTGAGCAGTAGTCCGGTGGCTTATGTCCAATAGAATAATCTACTTCAGTAAACGAAGATCACCTAATACGTACTTCTTCAGAACAGACAGATATACCAAACACATATATATATACTGAAATTACAACTCATCGTATACCAACTACGAGCAACAAATATCTTGACAACAATCGACTCGTTATAGACTTAACAATGACCTACTCGTACTTCAACCGTTACAGATGATAGTTTTTTCCTGTGATCGGAATCAACAGTGAATGTAGACGACCGCATCGAACTTGGTCACTACCAAAATGGTTAACATGCGATCAGTTCGGAACTACTTCCATACTTCCTCGTTCAGTATACTACTGACAAGTAACACACTGCACTTATTAACATTCAGAGACACACTCAACCATTACCGAACAGATTTGTAACACAAGATTACTAATTCGCACTCTGCACTACGGAGTGAATAAACGACTAACCAGGCGCAGAACAGAACAGAAATCAACACAAACAATACTCAGACTTCATAACAGGGTAATAATAATTTGACAGATAATTAGGCGAATAAACTGGCAATTCCAAGAAAACCGTTTCTCACAAGTGTCTCTCTCCATTCTCTTTACATTGCTTTATATATCTTTTTCAAGATGCGCGTACCAACTTTTTTGCACGGATTTTGATAATTCCGGTATATCAGGCAGTCATTACGTCTGTCCCACTCCGGTGACCGTCTAACACTGGCACGCACGGTGGACTCGAACCCGCAAGTGCATTATCGTCTTCGGCATTCTTTTGCTTTGCTTGAAGGCCTGTTCCAGAGTTCTGCTTCCGAATCATTTCTGGCTTTTCCTGTATAGTCTTTTGTAATAGCTCCTCTTGCAATCCTTTAATATTCTGCTTGTATTCTTCAAGCTACTTTTCCTGCTTCTGAATTACAGTTATCAAATTACTTTCATGGTCCGACACAAAACATGACCGCATTTGTTCAAGTGGAGGAACAAGTATAGCAAGCCATCTTTTACGAAAAAGTTTCCAAATATTCTCAACATGACTTTCCAATTGTTGTTTTAATAATTCTATATCCACTTTCGTCATTAATGTGGCATTCAATTCTACTCCTTCATCTTTTAATATCTGACTTTCCAATTCCTGCAAAACCTGTATTCTTGAATGCAAAACATCATTTTCTGCTTGCAGGTTGGCATTCATGATAGAAAAGCTCATCATTTCGTCTTGTATCTGTTTTTGTATATTTTTCTGCCACTGACTAAATTCTTGAAAAAACTTTTTAGCGTTAATCAACTCCGCTACTAATTGCCGTTGGGTACTCTGTAACTCCTTCAGTAAGCCTTCTTTGTCGTCCAGTTCCTTTTGCATCTGTTTCATCTTTTCTAATAATGAATTGGAATTATTCATATTAGCGAATAATATTTCTTTTTCCTACTGAATCATTTGTTCTTGTTGACGCAAATAATCAGAAACTTCTTGTAATTTATTTTGCAACCCAGTCACATAATTTGGTGGGAGATTGTCATTCGGCAACTTCCTTGGACTGACAATTTGTAAGTGATCTTCCATTCTGCGTTTAGTCGACAGCCTAAAAGGCGTTCCTACTGCCTTGTTCTGTTCTCTATTATCTGTGTGAAATAAATTTTCAGACGATGTAGAAATTTGTTCTGCTTCCTCTTGCTCTGCACTGTGTGGATGTCCTGTGTCTATCATGTTATGATCACAGGAATTAATATCTTGGGACCATCTCAGCTTCTGCTCTTTCACCGACTGCACAAATTTGAATATAGCAGCTAAATATACTTCTATTCTGCTATTGGTTTGGGATCTTCGCTTATCCCCGACAAAGATTTGTGTATAGAGATGGTTATATAGCCAGTGTGTCCAGCTAACTCTACCACCTCCTTCGGCATGTACTAATGGTGAGAAATTTTCTCTAGACATCAGATCAAATTTAACTAAGAAACATAGTTTCTCCAAATACCACTTGAATTGTTCACGGCGATTATATGTGGCATTTTTCATCATGTAATATCTTCTGCGGCCTTCACAGTTTCCAAATTCTTTTCTCAGATCATCATTCGAACATTTAGGAAAACGTGCATCATCATACAGCGGCAATTTAAATATGGCTGAAACTAACTGTGGTGAAAATTGTACCTGGTTTAAAATGAGGCCTTTTGTTCGTCGCATGCTGTGTAACTGATTCTCTGCATCTTCATTACCTATCCACTGCTCCCATGGTAACTTAGCAAACTGGAGGAGTCCGATCCTCCGTAGCCAGTTCTCATTCCTCCTAGAATGGATGTCGAGCTCTATTTTAAATTCTGTGGAAAATAATATGTTGTTATGCTGAACCTTTAATGTTGCAGAAGTCATTGAGTCATCTTCATCATCCTGTAATGTAGTGTCTGTTGTAGTCACAACACGGTTCTGTGCAGTTGCGCGCTTCCTGAGTCGCCATCTTAGTATATCGGATTCAGGCATGATTGTAAGGCTCGCAGAAAAATAATATGTTGAATATTTATTAACTAGCACCAAAGCTCGAAGAATACTATACTGAAAAATACTATGCTGGGCATACGCATTTTATAAGCACCAGAGCTTGAACTGCCTTTTGCTGGAATGATTATATTTCATTCGGACATGACACTTCATTCTCCTTACCAAAATTGTAGCATAAAAAATCATCATTCTGCATATTATCCCGTAGATCAATGCTGGACTTAGCAAGTCTTTTACATGTGCGAAAAAGTATCATGAAACAAAACCTTGGTATCACACTCAATTCGAACTCATCATTACATTGCGAAATCGCATGACCGAATTTTACTATTCTTCTATGAGGCCTTCGAGGTACATATTCCTGGCTAATCTAAATGTACGAGCTATTTTTTTCTTAAGGGTTTCTAATAATTGCTTCAGAGTGTCGGGTTCTAGAATCTGCGCATCTATTCTGACGGAACTAAGTGCAATTGCTTCAGTAAGCAAAATTTCGGCCTGGGTTTGCAAAAAGGCCTCCTGTAAATAAAAATCATTGGATAATGCAGCATCCTGGGATGTCTTCATTTCGGTGACTTTCTACTGCATATCCGTGACTCGATCCTTCTGATTTCGCAATTGGTTATCCAGTCGCTCGAGTTGTTGATTCTGAAATTCGATCGTTTTGGAGAATGCATCGCGTTCTCTTCGAGTATTTGCCAGATCTTTTTGGTATTTTGCTTCCCTGGTTAATTGATGTCTCAGCATTCTATTTACCTCGTCCAAGCATTCCTGGGCTCTTCGTAGCTCGTCTTTGACTTGTTCTGCTTCTTGCTGTTGGTCTTGATTCTTCTGGATGGTTTCCTGTAACTGGGCCTTCGTTTCTTCGACCAATTCTTTTAGGATGAGCTGATGTCTTCTTTTTCTTGGAGTGCGGTCTTTAATTCCCGGATTTCTTCGTGTGCTATGTGTAATAGCTGATCTTTGGCGGCAAGCTGCTCTAGTGCTGCATCCCTTTGCTGTATCAAGGCCTGTTGTTCCGAAAACTGTGCTTGGAGGTCTGCTAATTGTGTCTGTAATTGATGATTCTCCACTTTTACGGCGTCGACTTCTTCTTGGAGTGGGGTGATGTCGGCTTCCAGGAGGTCGACTTGGTGCTGTAGGTCTTGCCGAATGGTATTTGCGACCTCACTCAGCTGTACCGGAAGTTGTTGTAAGAGGGTAATGAGCATTTGGCCCATGGCGGCCAGTTCAGAAAAGACCGGAACAGAGGAAAGAAGAAGTGGGTGTTGTGGTGGTGTAGAGGTTTGGGTATGGATTTGGGGGGATGCCGGGGGTGAATAATTGGGGGAGGATGAAGAGGATTCGGGAATTGGTGGCGGGAAAGGGTTGACTGGTGGGGATTGAGGATCAGGGGATGCAGGGTGAGTTACTGGATGGATGGGTTGGTGTTCACCTGTAATGTGGGCGATGGTGGATTCTACGGCCTTCAGTAGGGTGTTGAGTGCACTGTCGATCACTTGCTGTTCATCTTCTCGTCGTGCTGATGCTTCTTCGGTTGAGACTGGTTCTGTTTCTGTGTGATTCTGCTGGTCGTGGTGGTCGGCCGATGATTCGTTGTGGATGGAAGTGGCTGTGTCGTGGAAGGTCTCTTCTTGTTCTTCGTTTCGGGTGTCCTGATTTTTTCCGGCGGACCCTTGTGCTTCGCTTTTTGAGGAGCTGATCCGAATTCTCTTATTGCGGAAGAGCTGGTTGATCTCCTCATCTTCTTCGTCTTCGTCGTCGAATGGTTGAACTGATTCTTCGAGTCTAAGTACGGGACCTTGGGGTGGTGGTTGTGCGGCAAGGATGGCTGGGAAAAGGAATGAGATGATATGGGGAAGGCAAGAGCGCGGGGTGGTACCCTTTTGGAGTTGCTTTACTATAGCTACACATTCTTTATGGATTCTAAGGAAAAAATACGAGGCGAAGTTTATGGGTTCTCGGGCAGCTAAATCTAAAGCGGAATAGAATGGGCGTGAGATGCCATAGGTGCGCTTCTGTAAGTTGAGTATGGCGACTAAGAACTGCAGGGCGGATCGTTCGGGTTCGGGGCGGCAGAGAATGGCGTATTCGTTGGACGAAGAGCGGGGGAATAGTTCGGTCATGCGGGCGGGGGGAATACTAGGGCCATTTTCACGGCCTTGCGGATTGAGGCGGTAGGCTTCAGCGAAGGCTTGGAAGGTGATGACTGTTCGCGAAGGGAGCGAGAGGAACACCCATTGGCGTTCGGTGGCGGGGGACTGAGCAATGGTGGTGATGATCTGCGTGAAGAAAGGATGGGCTTCTACTGAGTGCCAAGGCAACTCAGCGAAGTTGGCCAACCCTCTGCAATGCAAGTATTCACCTACCTCTGTAGGGATACCATCGTGGAAGGCAGCATAGTTGGCTATCGCTTCCATAGCACTTACTGAGACAGACAATAAACACGGATGCAGAATGCACGAGGGCTCAGAATACTAACATACAACACAATAGCTTTTTGCAGCGTTGTCGACAGAGTTAAGTAGAAACAACACGGTAGGGAGGAAAAAGGGGTTGGATATCATTGTGCAGTGCGGGAATAATGCTGGTTTTCATGCAGGCGTGCGTAGTCGAGTGACTGGTAAGGGGGCGGCTGGTCACATAAAGATTGTACAAAGCACGGCTATTTATAAAAGCAGAAAGAAGAAAGAAAAAAAAAAAGATTAAACAAAACGCGGTCCATCATCGAAAAATTTAATGCGGGCTAGTGGCGTGATGATATGGCCGCAGCTTCGACCCATTAATTACTTTTGGGAGTGGATTTCCAGTCAACGTAGTCAACCGAAAATTTGCCGGACCAACTTGCTCTGAGATCTTAAAAGGGCCGAACCATCGTAGTTTGAACTTTCCTGCTGCTCTATCTGACTTTGCGTTATAGAAGAGTACAAGCTGACCTACCAAAAAGATTGGAGTCTTCAAATATCGATCGTGTGTCTTGGCTTGCCTTAGTTGTACTTCGCGCATGGTTAAAAAGCTGAGCCATCGATGCTCATCAAGTTCTCTGAGTGCGTCCATTCGTGCTGTCAGCGAATCTTCCGATAGCATCTTCTGAGTGATTGCTACACGTAGACTTGGGATGACTATTTCCATGGGTGCTATTGCTTCTAAGCCATAAGCTAGTTTGAAAGGTGCCAAACCTGTTGTTACTTTATATGTAGTTCGGTATGCCCATAATACTGCAGGTAGTAGTTCATCCCATCTTTCTGGTGCTTCCATGATCAGTTTCCGGAGGATATTCAATAGTGATTTGTTTGTACTTTCGGCCAGACCATTGGCGCGAGGGTAATATGGAGAGCTGAGTTTGTGTGTCACCTGGAATGATTGGGTGAGTACCTTCATTAATTGATTTACGAAGTGAGTACCTTGATCTATCACTAATTCGAGTGGTAAGCCAAAGCGTGGGAAGACATCATTTAGCAGACATTTTGCTACTACAACCGCTGTAGCAAACCGTAAAGCCCAGGCTTCTGCCCATCTCGTTGCGTAGTCTGTACAGGTTAGTATGTATCTGTTGTTATTGAAGATTGCTGGAGGTGTGATTGGACCGATAAAATCTAATCCCCATTTCTGAAATGGTTCGAGTGGCATAATAGGCTGCAAGGGAAAGAAGTGTCGTTGCAGTGGTTGTCCAGTCCTTTCACAAGTATCGCAGTGTTTGACAAATTGGACCACATCTCTGTACATAGTTGGCCACCAGAGACCTCCTTGCAGAATCTTTCAGTGAGTTAAATCTGTGGCAAAGTGACCACCAGTAGGGGTTGAATGAGCCATTGTGATGACCGAGTTAATTTCATGCGGAGGAACACATCGAAGTAAGATTCCGGTGTGATCTACATAATATAGTTCTCCAGCAACTAACCGGAATCGACGACTAAAGACTGCAATTTTCCTTCGAACTGCCTTGGCAGTCTTGGATGGAAAGCATCCTTCGGTGAGAAAAGTTAGAATCTGATCATAATATGTAGATGGTGCTTGTGATTCGGCAGTCTCATCGGTCAGTGGCTCAGAACTATAAATCGCTGGAGTCGTGTCATCTATGCCTACCGGAGCTTCACCAGAATCTAGACGAGATAAGAAATCTGCTAAGGCATGTGCATTTCCGGGTCGGTGAATGACTTCATAATCAAATTCCTGCAAGAGTAGCACCCATCGTGCTAAGCGTCCACCTAAATGTTGTTGTCTTACTAGATAGACGAGGGCAGCATGATCCACATGGAATGTGAATTTCCGGCCTAGTAGATAATGTCTGAATTTTTTGATGGAGTAAATTAATCCTAGACATTCTCTTTCGGTGGTAGAATAATTCCTTTCTGCAGGTACAAGCCTTCTGCTGGCATAATAAACAGGACGAAACCACTTATGTGTTTGCTGCATCAGAATACTGTCGATCGCAATATCTGAAGCGTTGACAAAAACATGGAACGGATTGTCCCAGTCCGGTGGTTGTAAGATTGGGGCCTGCGTCAATAGATACTTGAGTCGATCAAATGTAGTTTGGCATTCTTGAGTCCATTCGAACTGGCGGGGAGTTTTTGTGATTAGCCTGTTCAGTGGTATAGCCAGATGAGCAAGCCATCGTAAGTGTCTACCATGCCACCGTACTTGACCCAGGAAGCGCATAACTTCTTTTGGTGTAGCGGGCACCGGAGCTTCTAATACTGCCGAAATTTAATCTGGATCTACTTGGATACCTTGTGCAGATACAATGTGGCCAAGTAACTTGCCACATGAAACCGCAAACACAGATTTGTTTGGGTTTAAACAGAGTCTATACTCTCGACATTTCTGAAAGCAGCACCGTAAATGGAACAGATGTGCTATCCACTTACCGAAAATTGAAAAATCATCGAGATATACTTGCATAAATGAAGTCAGATAAGGAGAAAATATTTCTTGCATACATCTTTGAAATGTGCTTGGTGCGTTTCTCAATCCAAACCACATTACCGTACAAGCAAAGACACCCCAATTGGTAATGAATGCAATTTTTGGTATATCCTCTTCAGCCATTCTAACCTGATTGTAACCACTGTATCCATCTAAGAATGAATACATTTCATGTTCTGCTACCCTATCAAGCATGGTATCCAGAAAGGGGATCGGGAAAGGATCTGGTACTGTTGCTGCGTTTGATTTTCGGTAGTCTACACAGATTCGCAGTTGCTTATTTTTCTTTGGTACGATCACAATTGGTGAAATCCATTCAGCATGTTCTACTGGTACGATGAATCCAACTTTTAATAATCTATCAAGTTCGGTTTTTACCTGTGATGCATAATTGGGATTCATCCGGTAGCTGGGCTATTTATTCGGTTTAGCTTCAGGCTTCAACATGACTCCGTGCTGATAGATGCTCGGATCTAATCCTTTCATATCTTTGTAATCCCATGCAAAGACGTCTAAAAATTCACGAAGTAGTCGAATCAAATCAGCTTTAAATGTTTCCGGTAAGTTTTGCCTTATCTTTATAGGTCGTGGATGATCTACGTCTCCTAGATTGTACGAGGTCAATTGGTCTTCGGAGACATAAAACTGTTGTGGTTTCTCTGTATTGTCTATTGACTTGAACAGTGATTGTAATTCATCGTCATGTGTTGAAACAGTATCTTCCTGCTTAGAATTCCCGGTGATCGGTACAATTGTACAAACTGAAGTACTCCAGTTATCTATCACAGACTGTAGATCAACAGTCCCTAAGGTCATTAAATCAGCGTTATTCTTCAGAAATTCCTCTTCTTCATCATCTGATAATCCATCTAACATGTGGACTGGTTCAGCAAAATATGGTCTAGCGTGTAGTTTGCAAGGTTGTATAGCATCTAATTTTACCACATATCTATGATTGGCATCTTTAAATGTAAGCTCTTGTGCAGACCAGTCCTGTACTACCTTTGCATGCTTCAGCCAGGGTCGACCGAAAAGAAGGTTGTAGTCCAAAGTGGATTCTGGCAGATCTAGTATAACAAAGGTCATTTTAAAGGTCGTACCTTGTAAAGTGATGGGTACATTTCGCACAAGTCCTACAGGATGGACTCTAGATTGATCTGCCATTCTGACAAAAAATTGAACTGGTTCGATTTCGGTCCATCCTAACCTTTTGCATAATGTTGCGATCGCAATGTTAACACCAGAGCCTCCATCAATCAATACTTGCGTGATCTTATGCTTTTTATACCATACTGTAATTAAGGGAACTGAATGATCAACCGTAGAATCAGGTTCCGGTTGAACTGCTGCTGTCGCCAGAATACAAGAAGGTACCGGACTGAACTGTTGCTGGAACTGTTGTCGAATCCCAGGTACTAATGCCAGTAGTTGGCCGAGAGGCAGAGTGATAGATGCCTTGGATAAAATTTCCCAGGCCTGTTGAGATTGTTTGTCCTGCTCCTTTGAACTTGAGATTTCTGCTGATGCAGAAGTATCTGCTGTTATGTCTACTGCTGATGATGGCTCCGCTGCTGCTTCCTTTTGTTGGGTTCCTTCCTTTGTCGACGAGGCCTGAGTCACTGGAATAGGTTCTGGGAACACTGGTGGTTCTGTTGCGGTCCAATGACTAGCCTTGTTGTACATCCTATGTTGTTCTCGTATCCCTGGTTCGAATATTTCTGCTGCTGACTGCAGCTGTTTACCTGATCGGGTCTGGACTGTAGCAGTTTGCGTTTCTACCGGTGTAATTTGTACCATGTTGGCCATTGGGTTTTGCCGCTCCTTCTTCCTTTGATCATACTCAGCTACATCCTTGCAAATCTTCTAATGTGTCCGAATTCTCCACAAAATGGCAGCGTGGTGGTGGTAAATTGGGATTTTCCAGTGGTGGTCCGTTCTGCTAGCGATTTGGATTATAGTTGTTATTCTCTGTCCTCCGTAATTTCGATATCCTTGCTGCTGATTGTTTCTCATTTGTGGACGTACATAATGATTGGCTGGCTGTTGGGGATTCGTGGACAAGAAGGAGTTTGAGGGTTTGTAGGAGAAAAAGGAGATGATGAAAATGGAATAACAGTGAGAACTTCTGCAAAGGAATACTCCTGGAAACCTTGAATATTGATTATCTTGCAACAATTACAATGACTGAACACAGTCCAATCAATGACTAAATACAACTTCAGAGAATGTCAATTACAGAAGACTAATGATCTCAAGTCCTCTGGCGGCGGCCTCTCCTGCACCAGTCCTTCACTTGCTTCACGCTTCCCTTGTGCACACCTTGCACTAAGCTTCCACCAAGATAAGGAATTGGTATCTCGGCCGCGCACACACAGTAGACCTTGGGACTCTTGGAATCCAACCCCGCCTTCTCTGCACACCTTCCTCTTGACACCTCTTGCACTCTTCAGTGTCGTCGCACACTGGTGGCTCTTCCTTTCCCTTCTTGCTTCCTCTGAAGCTCTCTCTTGCTCCTTACTCTCAATTGTGTCCAAGAATAGCCTTTGTCCTCTTTTGAATGCGCCGGTCCCGTGACTTCTAACTGCCATGGACTCTTGGGCTTCCTTTAATGTCCCAAGATTCTCTTTTTAGTTGGCGGCCAACGAATTGCCCTTTGTCCTGTAGTGACTTTAGTGTAAAACCAAAAAATTTTAATGGGGGTCATACTTTCACTTGTGCGTACACTTTTCCGCTTCACATGCCTTCACATTCCCTTTTAATTCTTCCTTTGTGTACTAAGGGGGGTTCACCTAAACCTTCCCAAATACTTTAAAACACATTCAAATACGCAACCCGCTTCTCCAATTTACCCTTTGTGGGACAATTAATTGTCACTTAGGCACTTTGACTTTGCACCTGTTGGCTTGATGAACATGACTTTTATGGGCTCAATAGATGCCCACCACCTAAAGGACTCTCCGACCCGGAGAGACAACACGCTGGATACAAGAACTGTTGAAGAACCAAAAGGAACATGTATATGAACAGAGAGGAGGTAAAGCCGAAAAAGAGAGAAAGGGTACTTTTATTGATTACTAGAGAAAGGAAGAACAATATCCGATGAT
Source organism: Ceratopteris richardii (assembly GCA_020310875.1). Classification (NCBI taxonomy): domain Eukaryota; kingdom Viridiplantae; phylum Streptophyta; class Polypodiopsida; order Polypodiales; family Pteridaceae; genus Ceratopteris; species Ceratopteris richardii. The sequence goes on from CM035435.1 coordinate 56,291,706, forward strand.
TATTGAATGCTGATTGGCAAAAGCAGAAGGATGATACAATTATTGGGAAGCTAGAACTAAGGCAGAAGCCATGTAATTTATTGAAAAGTGGTAATTTATTGAAAAGTGGCCAGCAGTATTAAAACTGGGACTGAGATTATTGCGGAGGTGGCTGAGGTGAAGATGGGAGGGGAACGGAAGCTTGCTCAATAATGTTTTGGATAGAACTAAGGCAATTGCGAAGATGGTCCCGTTCGCGCTTGATACGCCGACACGTTGCATTGTCACATAAACCTAACTGTAAACGAGTTTGAAGATCCTCTAAAGTTTGGAGCGCAGAATCCGCAATATCTCGATACCTATCTCGCTCCTCCTTGAGCAAGCGGGCGGATTCAGTAAGAGATTGCCACTGTGAGGTGGCCATGCGATTTATGTTGTCTATAGTCAAAATATATTGTTGATGAATGCTGGCTGCAGCTGAAATGGAATCCATGGACAACTTGGAAGCGTCAGCACTTCCCTGAGCAATGTTACAGGCTTCGCGAAGTAATAGGAAAAAGGAGGGTTCAGCCTGGGTATCAGATGGAGGAACAGGTGCTACAGGCGGAGTTTGAGAATTGGTTGGAATGGGAGAGGGACCGGTTGTGGAATGAAGATTGGAATGGTGGGGTTGGGTGGGAGGTGCATTACTTGGAGTAGGAAATTGGGAAACAGGGGGACGTGGGGGAGTACAGGTAGGGTTGTGCGGGTTCAGCTGGGTTTGAATGAGTGGGCGGAATGAAGAAGAGCTATGTGGGGGAACAGAAGTAGGAGGATGAATGGGGGCCGTGGCAAGAGATGTGGTGAGAATAGGGGAAGGAGACCGTGGATTAAGTGGAGGGATATCCGGGGGTGCAGAGGGTTGGGTGGAAGCGGATGTTGAGCCAGTGGAGAGTGAAGGGGAGGGGGGAGGCCGGGATATGGAAGGGATAGGGGGATCACTGGGCGGGTTGCTAACCGGGAATTGAGGGGGTGGGGAAATAGTGGAAGGGTTAGCCAATTGTGCAGGGATTCGATAGACCCAAGCTAGGAGGGGAGCAGAATATATGTTAAAGGTACGAGAGCGGCGAGGGACAGCCTCACGGAGTCTACGGGAGCGCACGCTCAAGGAACTATAGAGGAGGGCGGCGTAAGGGTAGGGGCGGCTAGTGAGGAAGCAGTACAGTGGATCTGCAATACGAATGTCTAAGAGGGGAAGCGCAGCGGTGGGGCTTCTAAGTAAAAAGAAGAAGATAAATGAAGTCAGAATTGCTTGCATGCGGATGGAAAAACGGGCTTGGTTAGCAAATCGCTCTTTACAAAAAGAAATTGTTTCCGCGGGTGACACTCCCGAATATAAGAGTGGAGGGCTGATGAAGTCGATGAGGGAGGATCCTATACGGTTGGCAATGTCCGGGATGGTAAGAGTGCCGGTACGAAATTGGGGGAATAGCCAAAGAGCTTCGTAGACGTCATTAAGGTTGGAAGGGTCCTGCAAAAGAACGTCCGCCAAGCCTAAAAGACCTGCATACCGAAGATTTTCTGTCGAGAAGAGATTGCGGAGGTCAATTGGAGGTGGAGATAAATGAATTTTTATTTGGATAGGTAGATCAGGTGGGAGGAAAAGGCTCATATAATCGCCTGTAGGGATTGAATTATGGGAAGCAGAAGGAGAGGGAGAAGGTGAAAGGGGGCGAGGTAGCGAAGGGGGAGAATAAGGGTCGGTGGATTCTGATGGAATTGAGTAAGTAGGAACATTAATAAGGGGAGGATGAAGAGCGGAAGGCGATGCAGAAGCTGGAGGAGAGTTGGTGATGGTGGATGGTGGAATCAATGGGGTCAGAGAGGCGGGCACTGTCGGAGTAGGAGTGGGGGTCGGAAACGCCAAAGGATCATCCGGCGGGGGTGGATTAGCCATAAAAGGATTGGGTGGATGCCGAGAAAGGGGACGCGGAATCGTTTAAGAGATGGGAATGTGGGTGCGGGGAGGTAAGGGAAGGAGATGTGGCTGATGGTTGGATGAGATGGAGAAGATTATGGTTGGAGGATGAAGTCCCTGGTGGTGTTGGAATAGGAGTTGGCCGCGGGGAGTGGTTTGGGTTTCGGTGGCCGTTCCCTTGGAATCCAACCCCGCCTTCTCTGCACACCTTCCTCTTGACACCTCTTGCACTCTTCAGTGTCGTCGCACACTGGTGGCTCTTCCTTTCCCTTCTTGCTTCCTCTGAAGCTCTCTTTTGCTCCTTACTCTCAATTGTGTCCAAGAATAGCCTTTGTCCTCTTTTGAATGCGCCGGTCCCGTGACTTCTAACTGCCATGGACTCTTGGGCTTCCTTTGATGTCCCAAGATTCTCTTTTTAGTTGGCGGCCAATGAATTGCCCTTTGTCCTGTAGTGACTTTAGTGTAAAACCAAAAAATTTTAATGGGGGTCATACTTTCACTTGTGCGTACACTTTTCCGCTTCACATGCCTTCACATTCCCTTTTAATTCTTCCTTTGTGTACTAAGGGGGGTTCACCTAAACCTTCCCAAATACTTTAAAACACATTCAAATACGCAACCCGCTTCTCCAATTTACCCTTTGTGGGACAATTAATTGTCACTTAGGCACTTTGACTTTGCACCTGTTGGCTTGATGAACATGACTTTTATGGGCTCAATAGCTGGCTGCCCTTGTTCCTGGATAATTGCATTAACAGTCGTTGTTCCCTGTACTCTAGCGTTGTATGCGTAGTGTTCGGTGGTGTGTCCGGCAATGTTGCAGATAGCGCAGAATGTCTGATTAAGTGCGCAATTGGTGCTGGTATGTCCTGAATTTTTGCATGTGGTGCAATATACTTGTTTGGTCATATCTTCGGCAACATGTCTATTTGTTTTTGCCCACTCCAGATCTTCTGTAAATCCACCAACTTTGTTTTCCAGCTGCAGAGTCATTGCGATGACTGCATCAAGTGTCATAGCTCCGACACATCTTATGATCATGATCTACTTAAGTTGAGGAACCAAGCCATTGATGAACCACTGAGTAATAACATCATCTAGTAAGTTAGCATGAGCCGGTGGTAGCTGCCTTAAGTGTGTTCTGAAAAGTGTAGCATATTCCTGTACAGATTGATTTACTCTCTGTCTGTTATTCTGCAGATAATCAAAAATTTCGGCTAGATTCTTTTTTAACCTGAATCGCTGCAAAAAAGCATCTCGAACTGCTTCGTAGGTGCCGAAATGATTAATATCGTATTCTGTGAGCCACCTGGCTGCTTCATTGACAAGTGTAGATTGAAAGACAATGGCTTTGTAGACCGGATCCGGTGGATGGTTGAGTACGGCGTAGCTTATCTCGAAAGTGCGTACGTGAGCATCCGGATCATCTCCTGGAAATCCACCAAACTTCGTGTATGTCACTCCTGTTGGGGATGGCCTGTGTTGACATAACTGTTGTTGTTGTTGTTGTTGTTGTCCGTTCATCGTGAATGTATTATAACTTCCGTCTGTATTTCTGGTCTGAATATTTGAACTATCGGAATCTATATGGTCTGATAGCACACTTTCCGGTGAAATAAGCTTGCTTACTATACTGCAAATTTCTATGTCAAACAGCCTTCCTTCTTCCTTGGTGTCCAGTGTAGGAGAACTTGCTTCCAAGCACGGCAGTTGGGCTGAAGATTCAGCAGAAAGTGCTAATTGGTCACCGATTAACTGAGATTCTCTTACCGAAATATCACCGGGATAAACCGAACTTGTGCCCGAATGCAGTGTCTTTTCGCCTTCGCTGATTTCTTTGCCTAAGGTGTGTCTAATCGTAAGTGAATCTAAATCCTTTTCCAAGAGTGTTAAACTAGCTTCCAACTGCGACTCGGTAGGTTCTGGAATTACTACATCTTCGGCAGACTGTGCCGAAATAGTACTGGAATGTACCAGAGACGTAACACATTCTACCGGAATATGACCGGAATCAACTTTAACGTTCTGAACTTTCTTGACAACTGGGTCAGCCCTAGTTGTACTTCTACCTTCCAGAGTTGTCTTTAGTACTCCAGACTGATGGTTCTTGGGGTACGTTTCGCCAGACCGAGTAACCGGCATTTATCATTTTCCGTATTAATCGTGGAATATTACTAACGAAACAGTTTGCAACAATCTGGTTCTGTTGCTACTGACAATCAAACAATAATCTGATTCTGACAGATGACTGGCAATCTTGATGCCACTTTCCCACAGACGGCGCCAAATGTTAAATGTCAATCGTTAAACTTCCAATTCCAGACTCAAAATACTTCCAAGTTCATACGTTTCTGAACCTTTCCTAACCGTAAATTACCTCTTAGCCACGTGGGTCCTTGGGAGTGGTAGGGGTCTGTTAGACAGAGGCCCTGTACTATTTTCCCAACTTATTACACAATCATAATTACTTCTAGCGTCTTAGCTCCGTACGCAATTCTGAACAACCGATGACTGTTCGTTGTACTGGACTTAGAATTTCTGAACTAATCCTGCTATGAGGGTCTGAGCAGTAGTCCAGTGACTTGTGTCCAATAGAATAATCTACTTCAATAAACGAAGATCACCTAATACGTACTTCTTCAGAACAGATAGATATACCAAACACATATATATATACTGAAATTACAACTCATCGTATACCAACTACGAGCAACAAATATCTTGACAACAATCGACTCGTTATAGACTTAACAATGACCTACTCGTACTTCAACTGTTACAGATGATAGTTTTTTCCTGTGATCGGAATCAACAGTGAATGTAGGCAACCGCATCGAACTTGGTCGCTACCAAAATGGTTAACATGCGATCAGTTCGGAACTACTTCCATACTTCCTCGTTCAGTATACTACTGACAAGTAACACACTGCACTTATTAACATTCAGAGACACACTCAACCATTACCGAACAGATTCGTAACACAAGATTACTAATTCGCACTCTGCACTACGGAGTGAATAAACGACTAACCAGGCGCAGAACAGAACAGAAATCAACACAAACAATACTCAGACTTCGTAACAGGGTAATAATAATCTGACAGATAATCAGGCGAATAAACTGGCAATTCCAAGAAAACCGTTTCTCACAAGTGTCTCTCTCCATTCTCTTTACATTGCTTTATATATCTTTTTCAAGATGCGCGTACCAACTTTTTTGCACGGATTTTGATAATTCCGGTATATCAGGCGGTCATTACGTCTGTCCCACTCCGGTGATCGTCTAACACTTCCTATGAAGTTATTGTTGGACCAAGGGGCCCCTAGATCGTTCCAATACTAAAACCTTTTGAGCATACACACTTAATTAATTAAGATGATAAGTGTGTATGCTCAAAAGGTTTTAGTATTGGAACGATCCTAGGGCCCCAAATTCCAATAGCATTCACATAGTGCATACTACACAAGAAAACAAGAATTTCCTCTAAACTAATCCAAAATACATTAGCATAGAATTCTCCACCAATCATCCACGTGAAACTATCATTAATCATATTATTCATCCTACCAATTAAACATTATGTAGAGCTTTACTTATTTTTTCCAATGATTGATATGTACTTCCCAATGATTGTGTTATACTTTGGGGTACTTGAAAGATTACCTTGTACTTGTAAGTATGTAACTTGTACTTGCAAATATGTACTTTGTACTTGTAGGTATGGTATTTAGTACTAAGGTACTAAGGTACTTGGATAAGATATGTGAAAGAGAATCCCCTCACAAAAATTTACTTTTCGATGCATTCCTTGACATGTAAAGTAATCATACTATCGAGGAAGTAAGCGTATGAGCCATCCATGGTGTGCGAAGCAACCTAGATTCAAGGGTACTTCCCTTAATGACATGTGGCATGCACTTTTCTCTTCCTCCCTCTCTCTCTCTGGTTAGAGCCTAGTTTGATAGTCATGGCATTGATATGGATAGATTGCCACCCTATGATCATACTCAACTTATATCCACCCCTCCCATAGTGAGAGGAATGTTGTGCTTAGGCTAGATCTCTGACAGCTCTTTGTTAGTTAGACATGGCTCACACCCCACATAAGATCAAGACTATCACACTATTGAGACCATTTCCAGGACATACTAGCAGAGAGTTTCATCTAGCAATGCATACTTACATTCCTCATAGCTTGAGGGCAGTGAGTTTCTAGTTCAGGGTCTCATCACATCAACTGCTGATTGAGATAGGCAAAGAAGCATACATTCCCAAAGGGGAGCAGATATGCAAGATATGCAAAGTAGAGATGGAGGATGAGGAGCACTTTATATGAAAATGTAGGGAATATGATGACATCAAAAGCATATACATGGCTCTGTTTATATGACAATCTACCCTCCAAGAGATCATAGACTCTAGGGATTAGCAAAGGCCGGAGCCATTCTTACTAGAGATACAAGTCATAGAGATTCCCTATTCCAGCCCACAGATGCATCCCAAATAGGAGGAACGTAGAGACAACTCACTGAATTCTTCATTCTGCAACATGTAGTAGCCCTTTCCCCCTTGGGCAACACATAGAGAGGGGTGATTCTTCAGAAGGCTTAAACCTCTTGAGCTAGGAGATGACCTCATGCTATAAACTATCGGGTCCCAAGACTTCAGTGATAGCAAATTGCATAGATCCAGGCTAGTGACCATTGCACCATAGAGGAGAGATGTTCCTAGATGACGGATGATCCCATTGAGTCCATCTATGCAAGCTTGACTCCACCTCCACCTATGTACCACATCTTACACCCACTCACTTGTATAGGATGGAGCTAGTTAGTTAATCACATGCATTCTTATGCTTGTACTAGCCTTTTTCATACAGATCATCATAGATATCGTGCACCATCCCCAATTTCATTGAAACTCCACACACATGCTATGGAGATTTATCAGAGCTTCACCAGTCCTTTTTCAACACTTTTGTCTTTCTCGGTTGACAAAAGATACACCCATGTACATTGATTTGTCTCATCCATCGAGTTCTACCTTCTAATAGATGTAAACACATTTTCTTTCTTCTCTCTCTCTCTCATGGCTAATCTGTACTTGCATGCCTTCCAAAAACTTTGAAACCCTAATCTATACTTGTGTATCTACCTCAAACCCTAATTCATACCTATGTGTTTAGCCAAAACCCTAATTTGTACTTGTGTGCTTGTGCAAAACCCTAAAGTTTACCCCTTTTTGTATGCTTTCTCAAAACCCTAATCTCAACTCGTCAATCATTTTGTTAAGGTCAAGAAAACCCTACAACTGACAAAAATCTATGTCAAAACCCTCAAAATGGAAGATCACCATCAGACAAAAGGAAAATAGAGCAAACGATTGCTTAAGCTATCAAGGAGACAAAAAAAGACCCAGAAAAAGCTTGAACCAAGAAGTGAAAAGGTATATGAGAAAATCAAAGTCCTAGAGGAAAAAAATGCTAGAGGAACAAAATAAAAGCATTCCAAAGCAAGCTAGACAATCTTGAAGCAAAAAAAGACTCTAAAGAAGATGGAGAAGTCACAAAAATCAATGACTTCAAGGAAGAAATTAGAAAGGAATGGAAAACAAACATAGAAAATACATGTGAAAATTGGGTAGAAGTAGTACGAAAGAGGATAACAAAAGAATTCAAAGAAGATAAAAAAAAAGAAGAGTTGTTAAAAGTTCAAAACATGTTTGAGGAGAAAAAGCTCAGACAAGCTCGACGCTTTAATATAAGGATCCACAAGCCTTCAAGAAGGCACCTCAGCTCATGTAGATGCTAAAAAGCTAATGCATAATCTTGGATATGAAGATATGCCATTTACTCCAGCTTGGAGAGCGGGTAAGTACACATCTAGACCATGTGCACTGGTAGTTCATATGAGTTCTACATAGATGAGGGTTGATTTCTTTAAAAAGCAACCCATACTCAAAGGATTACCAAGAGAATCCCTTTTCATGGATGAGGACCTCAAGAGAATGCAGATTGGGCACAAACGAGCATGCATGCCTCATATATCATAGGCAAAGAGAGAAGGGAAGAAGGCCTTTTATCATGAGGGTAAGTTCATTATGGACGAACAACCTACTAAATATGAGTATGTGTCCTGAGCCCATGAGGAACTATGCAAAAGAGGCAACCAAGACCACAATTCTAGTACTCTTTCTACTTCAAGGCTTCCTTAGGGAATTATACCCTATGACATGTTCGTGTGCAGGTGTACTATACTACTTCACAGTAAAGCCACAGAGATGCAAAAGATACAAGTACATGGGTGAGAAAGAAGCCCAATTTATTAAGATTGATAATGGTTATAGTAAGTCAAAAATAGTCCAAAAATGCATTACAAATGGGCTAGTAACCAGTCTAGAGACTAGAACTTGACTATAAAAAATCAACAACAAGAAGTATCTGAAACAACAAGTAAGCTCTGTAAGGGAAATGCAATAGACCACAATTGAGAGATACTATCCAAGGCTAGTCAATCACTTTTTCATGCTAACTACCACACAATTGAGAATCCAACACTCTGTATAGTCACCAAAGAGTGGCCTTGACACATAGTAGGCAAGTTGCACCAAAGAGAAGAGAGCAACCTAGAGATAGCTGTTGATATATTTAGGTAGTGATATGTGTGAACACACTAGGACTTCTAGGGCACTCTTTTCCTTCTTTAAGAGGTTTTTTTCCTCAGTTTGTATATATGCCTATAATCCTAATGGGTCACTAATCTCTATACATTCTAGTGGTAATACATTCAGTATTGTGTGTTGTGATCCAAGCTTCTTCTTCTTCCATGTGATGTTTGTGTGCTTTTGTAGACCTTGAACTCCAACAATTGGTATCAAAGCAGGTGTGGCTTCATCTAGGGTGTCATCAACACCCCTCTGATCATAGTCTCAGAATCACACAAAAATTGATGAGCATACTCAAGGTGATTAGGAGATCAAAACATCTTCACTTTGTGGTGTCAAAATTGCAATTTGAGCTTGTTTCGGCCTCTAAATGCACTATTACAATGCTTGTGTAGGTAATTTTGTCTTTTTGTGACAAAGATATATATCGGTTTTGGTTTGCTAGTATAAGCATCTTGAAGTTTGCTAGAGGTTTAGCAGAACTTGTCAAGGTAATTTTGTTCAACTTTTTCAAATATAGTCATTTTTTTGCATCGGGGTATTTTAGTCAGTGGCTATGGTTGAAAGCAATGATGTATTCCATATGTTGGTTGTTGAGGACTCTATCTACTTTATTCCTCCTCATGTATTGGTTGCAAAAGGGCTATGGAATATTGTATAGGGTATTGAAAAATGTCCTATTACACTTGCAAACACAGTTGTTGAAGGTGATGCAGATGGTGCTAAAGATGGTGATATTCTTCATGTTCGTGCAGCAGATCAAATTCATTGGGATGGCAGAGATGCTCAGGCACATGCATTGATAGCCTTGTCTATCAAATGTGCCATTATTCCTCACATTCTCTCTTGTTGAATAGATAAGGATGCTTGGGATACATGTACCCCTTTATATCAGGCAAGGAATGAGGCTTGTGTTGCTTACCTTTGAAAACAACTAGAGAGTGAGCACATGAATGAAGGAGATTCCATGGATAATTTTCTGAAAAAGATCAAAGATTTGAAGGAACAGTTGATTTCTGCTAATGAAGTCTTGCGTGACAGTTCACTTGTGTAGACTGTTTTGAATGGTCTTCTTAATTCATATCAGAGTTTTACTTCTACTCTTTGTCTGATGATGAAAGGCAATCCAAATGCCTTAACATTTGAGGAGTTAGTCTCTGTTATGTTGTAGGAAGACCAATGTAGGTAGAACAGGCCCATTATGTGTGTTGCAGATCAAGCTTTCCTGGCTAGTCAGAAGGGGAAATGTAAATGGAGCTCTTCTAGTAGTAAGCAAAAATCTGCTAATTTTGCATAATCAAAGAAGGATGAAAGAGATGAGAAAAAAATAGAAAAGAAAAAATTGTTTTGCAAATATTGTAAAGGAAATGATCATGTCATCAAGAGTTGTCCGAAATTGGCTGCTAAAGAGGCAAGGAAGAAATAGGCTGAATGGTTGTTGGAGAAGCCTCTACACATAAACTAGAGCTTGCTAATCTTATACAGAACGAAGAATGGGTGTTTACTACTGTTTGTATTTATGAACCATCTTCTCATGAACAATGTATGTCTACAAACATATTACCTCGCAGTGCAGTTTCTTCACTTCACTCAAGCCTTACATAACCATCTGGTCGTTCCATATAGATCTCATATATAAGATCTACATGAAAGAAAGTAGTTTTCACATCCATTTGGACTAGCTTTAATTACTCCATTGCAACGAATCCAATTAACATGCATAGGGTAGTCATCTTGACTACTAGAGAGAAGATTTCCTCAAAAGTTTTTTCTTAAAACCCTTTGCAAAAAGTCATGCTTTATACTTTGGGAAGCACTCTTTGAAGAGAATTTCAACTTATATACCCATTCACATGGTAAAGATTTCTTGCCCTTTGGCAAAGGTACTTAATCCCAAGTACCATTCTTGTGAATAGAATCCAATTCACTCCTCATGGCATGCTCCCACTTGACATGATCCTCTGTCTGCATAGCCTCTTTGTAGCAAGAATGCTCACCAACATCTATTAACATACTAAAATCCAAACCTGGGACATATCTATCAGATGGATGCAAGACACGTGTAGAATGTCTCAATGGTTTCTAAACAACAACATTTGTAGATTGATCTGATTGGAAATTCTCTTCAACATCCCTATGTCTAGCATTTTTATGCATGCTAACTGGAGGATTAGTTTCCTCAAACAATAATCTGCTCAATGGATGCAAATCTATCAAGTGGATGTAAGATATGTGTAGAATGTCTCAATGGTTGCTAAATAGGAACATTTGCAAACTAATCTGATTGGACATTCTCGTGAACATCCTTATGTGTAGCATTTTTATGCATGCTAACTAGAGGATTACTTTCCTCCTTAATTGGTTGTTTATGCATCTTAGTGTTGCATTATGGATGTACACCCTCTTGGGTGAGTTGGCACTAATGCCACATGGCATCACAAGCAGCATTATGATCATTTGGTAGAAGGGGGAAAGAGGATTCTCTTCCCTAGGAGAGTATTATCTCACACTAGGCTTTTGTGTGAGGATAGAGACTGATAAGGCTCGGTAGTGGCTGGGTAGCAAATGAAATAAGATCTCTATGTCTCTGAAGCCATGGATCACCGTGTGTGATGGGCACTGGAGCAATCTCATCCGTATGGGCAAAAAGGATTGGAATTGTACACTAGTATCAGAGCATCTATCTAAGCATGCAAACGTGTCATGTAGGAATTGAACCCATAATCTCATTGATGGAAGATGCTCTACCTAGGCCACACAAAGTTGTTATCTCATGAAAGCACATGAGTATAGTTTTGAGCTTTGAACTACAACAGAGGTAAGAAACTTTAAGCTTGGTTCACATAATAGACCAATAGACCACCCAACAGTCCATCCATGAGGCTGTTGGAGCAAGTCTATGACAAGCCTAAGTATTGGCTTGAGTCCCACAAAGTCATAAAAAATCCTTAAAATGAAGACTATGTAAAGTTCACTTGTGAACTACCTCTTGTAATTTTTTGGAGAGTTTACTTAATGTAAAAGTAAGAGAATCTTAAGTGGTTGAGTCCACATGATCAAGAATGGAAAGAGGAGCCACGAATTCGTGATTTGTGGTAGGTAGAGAATCAAATCAATCATTGATTGATTGGAGAGTGATTGAGGGAAGTTAACCTCCCAAACTCAACTATAAATAGATGGCAGTTTTAGTCGTGGTTAGAGATACCTATGTGAAGACCTCCAAGAGCTGAGCTTTATGCCATATCAAGGTGTGATTACAAGGCACACATATGTATCAGTAAGTCATTGTATTGTACAAGCAATATACTTTCATTTTCATGATTATTTGAGTTCATCTTTCCATGTTCTTGTGAAGTGTACTACTCACTGCCATTGCTCTCAGTTTTCTCAGTCAGCTTGCAGAGATGTTTTCTCTGAGCTTGGTGCATCATTTTCAAAGTTAGCTCTATAAGTCTACTATATGCTCACAAATTTTCATGTCATTTGGATGTTTCAATCTTCAGTTATGTTCATTTGAAGTCAACAGGGTCTGTTCATCTTCACTTCTCTGTCAGGTACCCGACTTTTTCACTCATCTTGTCAGAGCCATTTCTCAGTGATTACTTATCCAAATTCAGTTATTTAAAGCTTGTTGGATTCAGCTTACTGTCTAGTATAACCATAAAAATTTTCATAATCATTGGATTCCTACATTTTGAGTTATGTTGATTTTTCTGCTCACTGGTCTATTTCTATAGCAGCCCATGAAAATCGGGATGATGTCATCACTTGTTAAAACTCATTCTCAGTGTGTGGTTTATTATTTTTGATGAGATTACTCTTGAAAGATAGCTCCTTAAGTTAACTAGACTTCCCCAAGAGGAATTAAGCTAATTGCTGCTGTGCTCAGAGAATTATGTAAAACACTGGACAGGTGTATGAACCAAGAATAGCAAGTTTTCTTCTCTGAGCTAACTCCAACTTATCTGTTTTGATCTATCTTTTTTAGAGTGATCTTCCAAGGTACATAGGGTGTCTAATACATCCATTGGAAAGCTAAAAGGGCCCACCATCTACTCCTGGAGTTCATTTGGCTGGTGTAGATCAAGGATTTTGCAACACCTCTTCATCTTCAAACACATACTTATCCATCTCTTCACAGAGGCACCTATCAGTTGTGCACTCCAAGAGAAGAAGAGAGATGCTTCTCTCTTCCCTCCATTGATAGAGTTAAGAACTTTTGTGTTCACATGTTATGTGCATGGCAAACGATGGAAGAGAGATCTTTTTTCAATGTCTCTATTATAAAGGTATTGGACCAATTTTTAAGGTTTTGAAACTCCATTTTTTGGGATTTAGAAATTAGGCCTTATTTCATTGTTTAGCAAGTACATCATTGCATTTTTGAACCATGGGCTAAATACTTTTATAAGAAATCAAAAGAACTCTATAAATGACAAAGGGAAATCATATGTATTGGTATTATGAGATATATACTCTCATCTAGAGTCAAGGATTCCCTCAAGTTTCAAGAAAGCATAAGCTTTAGGCACTTCCAAAATAGCTTACTTTCATGATTTTCACATAAATTTTAGGGGCTCTTTTGATAATTAGCCATTTTGGAAAAGGCAAATGAAGAGGTATTTTATATAGATTTGTGAGAAAAATCATGCATAAATATAGCATAGTGCATGGATTTCCATTTAGAATAGATAAATTGAAAAATGGTCTAGTAGGATGGGATAATGAGGCTCCATAAGACTCCCTTCCATCACTATTTGAGAAAAAATTCTAGCACCTAAATTTAATAAATTGACATATTTGGGGAGGGGAAAGCACTAGGTATGAATGGATGGGAAAAATAATAAGTATTGAGGGTATTCTATATGAACTATATGCAATCATTAGATTCATGAAAAGAATTAACTAAGGAGGAATTTGCATCCTCAAAAACCCCTTTTCAACAGTTTTTGGAAACAAATGTTTTTCCTAATTTTAGCAAATCTCCACTTTTGGGAGCAAGAAAAGAGATAGTTTAAAGAGGATTATCATGTAATAATGTAAATATACATGAATTATGGTGTATATATTACCATAGAAAATTAGAAAACCCAAGAAAAAACCAAATTAGGAGTGGATTAGAAGCTTGCTAAAATCTCCCGTTTAACTTTTTGTGTGAAAGTAAAAATCTTGGTTTATGCGTCTTTTGGGGAGTATATTAGTATGCAAAAGGGAGGATTTGGAAGTCTAAAAACATTCCAAAGCATCTTCATATATTAATCTATGAGGTTATGGAGAGAAATTTAGGATTTTATTGATGGAATAATCACTTTAGGCACTTCAAATATCACATTTCCACACTTTTTTTGAGCACCTCCACTAGTCCACTAGTTTGGTATGTCTCGTTTGTAGAGGCCATATCTTAGGTTAGAAAACTCCAAATTGAATTTGGTATGGCTTGTTTCAAAGAGCACAGATCTACTTTTACTTTATGGAAAGAAAATTGGAAATTTGTGTATTCGTACATTTTTGTGTAGGTCTATTAAGGCTAAAAAGTTTTTGACAACTACTTTCTCGAAGCCATATCTAGCAAACTAGGAAGGCGATTGAAGTAATTTCACTTTGAGGCATTTATGCATTATATATATTGCATTTTATGATTATTTGCAAGTCCTAAGGAAGTTTTTAAGGTCTATAGATGGATTACATATGCATTTTTTGGTATATTTGCATTATTTTTGGTAATCATTTGACCATGCTTGATGTTTTTGAAAGTGATCCAATGCCTTCAAACACTTGAAAGTTTTTTTTAGGACCTCGCAAGGAGCTCATTGAAAAATCTTGGATGTAGGCAGTTCTGACATCAAACCATTTAGGCACATATGGATTATGTTTATAGGCATTATGGTTTATGTTTTGGGCATGTTTTGGTATATACATGCATGAATATATGACTAGAATGCATACATCAAAGTTGGTCATTATGTTAAGTATAAAATATTGATGAAATTGCTAGGAATACACTTTTTGTTGGTTTGTAGAAAAGATGATTGCAGGAAGTACAAGGCTATGCAACAAAGATGTTGTTGCTAGCATTTTATGTTTTTGTAGGTTATGGAGTTCATATATGAGTATATGGCTTGTAGCCATGGGATTGCCAAGCTCTATGCTATAGTGAATGGCCTATGTACCATTTGTCTGCTATTATGAATTATGGAATGTGTTGAACAAGGAATTGTTGGAGAGTTAACTTATAAATGTCTTAATGTGTTTTGGTGTTTTTGATGTAGAAGTTGAACGTTTGTGAGGGCGTGAAAGGTGTGAAAGGACAGACATCAATAGTCCGATTTATAATTTATATAGTTTGTAAATAAACCCGCATAGAAGGTTCTATTGTTAGAAACAGTTAGAAAATTAGTGGTTAGAATAAGGGTCATTGTAGACCACAATTTCTAATATTAAAAGCAAAGGCTTTCTACAAAAGTTACCAACTTTTATTTTCATGCTTGCTTTTTCAAGCTGCTCTCATGTAACCACTCTTTTTGACATAATCAAAAATTCCTATAAATACGTGCACTCTGTGGACTGTCGAAACAAAGTGCATGGGGGGAGATTGCACCCAATACTGTGTTTTGTCTCGTCTCTTGGCATGTTTATTTTTCTGTGTGTTTTCTACATCCATAACCTCTGTGTGTGCGTGAGCAAGATCCTGACAATAGTGGTATGACATGTTCGAATTCAATGTATATATTGGTCCATTTTATACAAGATATAGTGTAGTTTTATATTTGTTCCACAAGAAAAAGCATGTAGCAGCATGGATAGGTCATCATGCTCTCATACATGGGACGAGAGTTTGAGTCCCATTATCAATGCGTAGCGTGAGAAGATTTTGTGCAATAAAATCAAAGCGACCAGGTGACGGCAGCAACATGATTGCAATTATTGAATACTTGCTTTTCGGAAAAAAGGCCATATTCGATTAGTTTTTTGAAACCACGTTAAGTGATCATGCATTTTTTATCAAGCGATCATTATTGATCGTAGTTTTTTATGTGCTTTTGAAGCTTGCTTTTAGAGATACACAAACCACTATATAAGAGAGTATTAGCTCATTGTTCAAGCATCACTCAAAGATCTCAAGCTAGAGTTTGAAGATTCTGAAGCTTTGGAGGTGAAGATTTGGTGAAGGAGAGGCTACTCTCTTGGAGCAAGAAGTCTTCTACACGGTGGTGGTAACTATCTTTTGTGAGTTAACCTTATATTTTCTTTTTAGGGTTTCTCTACCCTAATCTCAAAATTAGGGTTGGTTGATTTACAATTTTGTTACACTATTTTGTGAGAATAAGGTTAGCTTCATTGCTCGTTCACTTCGCACACACTTAGATTATTTCAACATAATCTAAACTATGTATCATCATCTTCTTGGATATAGTGAGTGCACCACTTTATATGGTTGAGTAGTAATCCCATGTTGTAATTTGGACATATATTTTTTAGTGAGTAAGCTTTGGCTTACGTTCTCTATCATTGTCTCAAGGTCTTTCTTTCTATCTCTCACTTATCATCTTAATTAATTAAGTGTGTATGCTCAAAAGGTTTTAGTTTGGAACAATCCTGGGGCCCCAAATTCCAACACTTGGTATCAGAGCACAATTGACATACACACTTAGTTAAGATGAGTGAGATTAGAATTGAGATTGAAAACAAGTTGAACGGATCTTCTAATTATCCCATGTGGACTTTCATGATGATGAATATTTTAGTGACAAAGGATTTATGGAGTCCCATCAATGGATCCTTAACAAGATCCAGACAAGAAGGCAAAGAAGGAGCCACAACAGCTTCAAGAGGTACTCAAGTTACTATTATAGAACCAACTGAAGAAGAGGTAACCACTTTGACATCCAGAGTCACAGGTAGGTCTTTACCTACAGTTCCATCTACTGAAGATCAGGCAAGGTGGGATGCTAGAAATGATTTAGCACTTTCATTCATAGCAATGAGTGTCAAAAAGCATATTCTACCATAGATCAGATCTTGCAGAAGTTCTAGACAAGCTTGGTTGAAGATTGAGAATCTTTTTCAGAGCAGAAATCCTACTAGGAAAGCTCACTTGAGGAGACAACTAGCAAATACAAGGATGAAGGCTAGTGAGTCAATTCAAATCCACATTATGAGACTCATTGACTTGAGAGATCAACTTCTAAATGTAGGAGTTGAGATATTAGATGAAGAAATGGTAAATATGCTGATTCATACACTTCCTATTTCATATCGATCTTTTATAACCACTCTTACCCTTACCACAAGAGATAGAGAGGTTACATTTGAAGAGCTAGAGTTCTTGTTTCTTCAAGATGAAGATCAATTGAAGGGAATGGAAGAGAATGAAGAAGCACTTTCATCTTCATCAAAGGGTAAAAAGAAGAAGAAGGATAAGAAGGAAAAGTAATCCAAAAAGGAAAGTAGGTCCCTCTCACCTTCTACTTCAGATTCTATTTCTACTACATCTAAAGAGAAGTATTCTAAGAAGAAGGAAGTAATATGTTTTTACTGCAAGAAACTTGGACATTTAAAAGCAGCATGTTATAAAAGGATTGCAGCAACATCAGGTAATGTTGTAGAAGATGATAAAAAAGTGAAATCTCAAGGAGATTCTTATGCATGTATCACCATTGAGGAAGTAGCTTTTGATCAAGTAGCTTTACAAGTTCTTTCGGCAAGTCCTTGGATATTTGGCTCAAGTGCTACAAAGCATATGGCAGGTTGCAGAGATGTGTTTTCTTCTCTTTCCTATTCTTCATGTAGAAGAGTTACTATTGTAGATGGCAATGATTTGGATGTTGTGGGCATAGGTACAGTAACCCTAAAGTCAAGAGAAGGTGGTAATTTTCAGATTTCAGATGTTTTATATGTACCTGTAATGAAGAAGAATCTGCTATCTATATCTACATTTTTATGTAATGGTTTTAAAGTTGTATTTGAGAGAGATCTTTGTAAGATCTTATCACACAAAGATGACAAGTGTATTTTACAAGGTGAGCATAAAGGAGGGATCTTTGTTTTGTCAAAAGCCAGTTAGGCATATGAAGTCAAATCTTCGTCACCGGTGGAAGACATGAAGCTATGGCATGAAAGATTTGGACATATTAGTTTTGGAGCTCTCAAGAGTATCAAAGACAGAGGTATGGTTGAGATTTTACCCTCATTCAAGCTACTAGATGACTCAGATATATGTGAAGGTTGTCTGAAGGTAAGATTCATAAACTACCTTTCAAGAAACATGGTCATATTATAGCTACCAGGAAATTGCAGATTATTCATTCAGATGTGAATGGACCTATGAAAGCATACTCTATTCAGGGCTTCAGGTATTTTGTTTTATTTGTTGAGGATTTTGCGAGATACTCATGGATCTATGGTCGTAAGTTGAAGTCAGAAGTCTTTCTTATGTTCAAGAAGTTTGTAGCTATGGTTGAAAATGAAATTCAGGAAATTATCTAGATTCTCAGAAGTGATAGAGGTGGAGAATGCTTGTCAAAATAATTCCAAACATTTCTTGATGAGAAAGGTATTACTCAACACCTTACTATTGCTTATACTCCTCAGCAGAGTGGTGTTGCAGAAAGAAAGAATAGAGTACTTGTTGAGATGATGCGGAGCATGGTGGCATCCAAGAAGCTTTCACCAAAATTTTGGTTTGATGCAGTACATACAGCTGATCACATTTTGAACAAGTCATCTACAAAAGCTTTAAAGGTAAACACACCTTATGAAGCTTATTATGGTAGAAAACCTAATGTGAGTTATTTTAGAGTGTTTGGATCACTTTCTTATGTACATGTTGAGAAAAAGTACCGAGGGAAACTAGATGTAAAAGCAAAGAAAGCTACTTTTATTGGATATCCTGTTGAGAGTAAAGGATACACGTTTTATGTTCTAGAGACATGTGAAGTTATTCTTTCACATAATGCTTATATTGTTGAAAATAAGGTTTATGATAAAGAAGTAGAAATTCCAGAGTTCATTAGTGAAAATGACTATGGATTTTTTAGAAAGATTCTGGATGTACATGTTCAACCATATCAGGAAGGAGTTAAAATTCCTAGGATTCAAGAAAAAGTTGACGAAAGAGGAATTTCACAACCTTCTACAAAGTCAGTTCCACAAGAGACTTTGGTTCCATAAATGGAAGAAGTTAAAGTTCGAGACTATGGACTTTAGTGAAAATGACTATGGATTTTTTAGAAAGATTCTGGATGTACATGTTCAACCATATCAGGAGGGAGTTAAAATTCCTAGGATTCAAGAAAAAGTTGAAGAAAGAGGAATTTCACAACCTTCTACAAAGTCAGTTCCACAAGAGACTTTGGTTCCATCAAGGAGCATGAAAGGTAATGTATTGGCTATTTGTTAGCATACAGGATAGCATGATTGGACACATACAAGATGCCAAGACTCCAAAAGAGGCTTGGAACAACTTGGTCACATTGTATGAGACCAATACAAAGGCACGAAAATTGCAACTCAAGCACGAGCTGCATACATTGGAGAAGAAGAGCATGTCGGTAAGTGACTACACCTTGAAAATCAAAAGCATATGTGAGTCACTTGCATCTATTGGCATGAATGTAGATGATTGTGATAAGGTGGAAGTGTGTCTTCATGGTTTAGGAGCTGCATATAAGCAGTTCGGAACTTCTATATAGACCAAGGAAAATATTCCAAATTTTGCTAATCTGGTATCTATGTTGATTATTGAAGAAAAGAATCTTGGTGAGGATTCAAACTCCCAAGGAAAATCTAGTTCTAAGCAGGTATTGTACTTTGGTAGAGGAAGAGGCAGAGGTAGAGGTTTTGGAAGTGGAAGAGGAAATAGTAACCAAGACCAAAGTCAACAATAGAATCATGCAAGAGGAAGAGGACAGTTTTGAGGCATGGGGATCCAAAGAGGCCGTAGAAATTTCCAAAGAAATGATTCAGATAATGACAGTAAAGGATGTTGGAATTGTGGTAAACCTAGACACTTTGAACGTGATTGCAGGTTGAAGAATCAAAATAAGAGAAGGCAGCAGAATAACTATGCATCCACAAGTGCAGATGATTCTAAGAAGTTGTTCATGGTTCAACATCACATGATGGATATGATGTTTGTTGGTGTTTCAAAATCAAATGATAATGTCTGGTATGTTGATTCAGGTGCTTCAAATCACATGACTAGTCATGCAGAATGGTTTAGTACTTTGTAGGAATTGCCAGCTCCCGGATATGTTGACACAGGTGATGACACATCACATCCTATTGAGCATACAACAAACATAACACTATCGATGGAGGATGGAAAGGTAAAACATCTTGTTGATGTGCTACATGTTCCAAATATAACAAAGAATCTGGTTTTTGTTGGACAAATGGTTGACCAGGGATTACAAGTTAGGTTCAATGCTGATGGATTATATGTAGAAGAGTACAAGCAGGATGGACGATTGGTTGCCAAAGGAAACAAAGTGGGTAGGAGTTCACCTTAAATGTGAAGATTCTTGAAATGAATGGAGTCATGTTTGCAAAAGGTGGAGGAGTTATTGCAGATATAGAGATGTGGCACAAACAGATTGGACATGCAAACTTGCAAAGGGTGAAAGTGATGTAGTCAAAGGAGATTGTCCATGGACTACCAAATTTCAAAGTTGCAGAAATGCAAAATATATGTGCAGCATGTCAATTTGGTAAATATTCAAGAGCATCATTTCCACATGATAAGCATGTTAGTGAGAATGTACTAGAAGTATTACATACAGATGTTTGGGGTCTAGCAAAGACCACATCTATCAGCGGTTGCAGGTTTTATGTTACTTTCATTGATGACCATACACGCAAAGTATGGGTATATTTCATGAAAGAGAAGAGCGAGGTGTTCACTCACTTCTAGAATTTTAAAGCTATGGTGGAAATGCAAACAAGGAAGTACATTCAAACATTAAGATATGATGGAGGAGGTGAATACATGTCAAATGAGTTCATCAATTTTCTAAAAAATCATGGAATTCGGCGTTAGTTTTCATGCAGGTACACACCACAACAGAATGGCATTGCTAAACGCAAAAATAGACATATTGCAAAAATAGAAAGAGCCTTGATGGCTGAGAAGAATATGACTCACTATTATTGGGCAGAAGCTGTGCATACTGCTATATACATCATGAACAGAACTCCGACTACTGTTGTACATCAAGTTACACATGAAGAGAAGTTTACAGGTAAAAAGCCAAACTTATCACATCTGAAAGTCGTTGGCTGTATTGCATATGTACATGTCCTAGATGAATTGAGGATGAAGCTTGATCCAAAAGCAAAAACATGTGTCTTCATTGGATACTCCTTTGAGCAAAAGGGATATAAATGTTATAACCCACTCACACAACAAGTAAAGGTGATCAGAGATGTGGTATTTGATGAAATGTCAAGCTTCTATGCATATGCCAAAGAAGGACTGAATCTTGAACCAAATGACAAAGAGAATGTTGAAAATCAAGTACAGAATCTCAAGCTTTGAGTGGACCGGATGCATCACCAAGCAATAGTTCGAACTCAAGTCCATGGAGTGGAAGATTGCGTGGACATTTCAGTCCAGCAAATTCATCATATACATCCATAAAAGGTAAAGAAAAGCTTTTTGTAGGTCATAAAACATGTGCAGGTTTTGAAGACATTGATGGAGATTCAAGCAGTTCAGAAAAGAGTCTTGATGAGGAACTTGGACTACCTTTTGTGAAGACTCCAGGAGTAAGAAGGGCACATGCAGATGATACAAGGAGAAGTGACCCAGGACCAAGAAGATCTGGGAGGATGCGGAATTCACTCCAACAATTGACGTATGACAATTATATGGCTCGTCATTGTGCCTAGATGACAAAGGTAATACAAGATGTTGAACCTTTTTGCTTTGAAGATGCAATTGGAATTGCAGATTGGGAAAAAGCTATGGATGAGGAGATGGCTGCACTTTATGGAAATGATACATGGAAGCTAGTTCCATTGTCGCAAGGAAAGAAACCCATATGTTGCAAATGGGTTTATAAGGTAAAGCATAATGTTGATGATAGCATAAGCAGGTATAAAGCACGATTGGTAGCTAAAGGATATGCACAAACATATGGCATTGGTTATGAGGAAACATTCAGCCCTGTAGCTAAAATGTCTACTGTCAGAACACTTGTTGCATTAGCTACAGCAAAAGGATGGACTTTGCATCAGATGGATGTGAAGAATGCTTTCCTACATGGTGAGTTACAGGAAGAAGTATCTATGGACCAGCCACAAGGATATGAAGATTCAAAGCATCCAAGAATATGTTTGCAGGTTGCAAAAGGCTTTGTATGGGTTGAAGCAAGCCCCTCGTGCATGGGATGCAAGGATTGCTGATTATTTAACTAACATTGGGTTTTCTATGTGTAATGCAGATTACTCACAATATGCAAGAAAGGCTGATGATGGCATCACTATTGTGGCTATTTATGTTGATGACCTGATTGTAGGTGGTGATAATGAAGGAAGCATCAAAGAGGTAAAGCAACTTCTTACGCAGGAATCATTTGACATGAAAGATCTTGGTGTGCTGCGCTATTTCTTGGGCAGAGTTTATACATACAGAAACAGGTATATGGATGTCCCAAAGGCAATATGCGTTGAATATGCTACAAAAGTATGGTATGGCTCATTGTAAGCCAATTTCTATGCCATTAGATCAGAATTCGAAGTTGGATACTACATTAGGTGAAACATTGGAAAATGCTACTATGTACAAAAAAATTGTGGGGAGTCTTATATATCTCTCAATTGCAAGGCCTGATCTAAGTTATACTGTTGGACTTGAAAGTCAGTTTATGCAGGTTCCTAGGAAGCCACATTTGGATGCTCTGAGATGCACTCTACATTATGTGTAGTGCTACTTTGGATTATGCGTTGTTTTATGAGGCTAGTGTAGATTTGCAGGTTTATGGATACACGGATGCAAATTGGGCTGGTAGCATTCTAGATAGAAGATCTACTAGTGGTTTTCTATTCTCACTTGGGAGTGCAGCTGTTACATGGAGCAGCAAGAAGCAACCCACTATTGCTTTGTCGAGTATAAAGGCTGAGTATAGAGGTGCTGCAATGGCAGCATGTGAGGCATCATGGCTAGAAATGCTACTTGCAGATTTAGGTGTGGAAGTGGGAAAGCCCATCAATATTTATTGCGATAATCTTAGCAGCATATAGTTAGCACGGAATCCTGTTTTCCATGCTAGAACAAAGCATATTGAGGTACATTATCACTTCATCAGAGAGAAGGTATATTTAGCAAGTGATATTGATCTTGTTTATGTGAAAATAGATGAGCAGGTTGCTGATATTTTCACCAAAGCACTTGGAGCTGAGAAGTTGAAGAAGTTTCGGGAGATGCTTGGATTATAGGATATGGTGTTGAACTTAAGGGGGGTTGTTGAGATATCAAGCTCAACATGTGATGATCCAGGATGACACATACCACATTTTCGTTTCTTTGACCTGTATAGTGGTCACACCGGTATATGTCAGGGATACTTCATTGAGCTTTATTAGATTTATCTACTGAGAGTAATGGCACATTTGTTCCTTGCCAGCTCACTCATTCGTGGACATTAGGTTTTTCCTTATTTACTGATCTTTATATATTTCACTTGTTGTATTTTTGTTTTTAGGTCATTCTTGTACATTCCTTTTTATGTAATAGAAGAAGAAGAAGAAGAAGAAGAAGAAGAAGAAGAAGAAAATCATGCTGCCTTACCTCAATCTGTGTTTGTACTTCTCCTCTAGAGTGAGTGTGTGTGTGTGTGAGCTCTCTTCTTTATCTCCTTCCTCGTCATAGCTACACCTCCTATTGTATCATCGAAGGTTTATATTTCCCCTCATCTTCAATTGGGCATTACTCTAGGATCAGTGACTCGACATTTTTCGTTCCTATCTTCGAGAGTCCACTTGCCTCAACTAGAACAGCATTCTGAGCATGTACTTTTCCATTTATGGAGTTCAGCATCTTTTCATTTACCATAGGATACTACTGCATCTACATGGATTCATCACTAAGTTGGATACTTTTCTGAGCCAACTTCTCGATTCAGAGGGGGCTTCCATGGTCCTCCCGACACACATTAGGACTTTGTACACTCCGTGGAGGATTACAACATACAGATGTACTACCATATGACTATGATTTTATGCTTCATGCTTTATGTTTCACTCTTGCAGGACCTACTTCTTGGCGATACACATCTTGTGGTGGATATTGTCAAAGCTTTGGAGGTTCCTACTTACCACATGGCATCATCCTACCCATCTTGCATGGAGGTGATCTTGTCCAGTGAGATTATGTTCCATTCCTATACCTCATTGGTGGAGTACCTATGGAGCATTCGCTTGATCCATCTAGTGGACATCTTATGGAGTACCCAACGATCCCGCATGGTCGATACCACTTGGAGGCTATGAGTTCCCAGATGACAAATTCCTATTTGGTGCTCATGCTGCTACTACTACATTCTTGATGGACCTTTCTCTCACACCCTAGCAGCCTCCATACTCTACAAACTGGAGGCTACAAAGGGGGTGTTGAGAATATGAGAGTGCATCTCCCCTTTGTATCTTGGAGTCACTCTATTTCCATTTCATTTCCATTATATTTCCATTTTATATTATATCCTTTGTATTTGGCTACCTTGTCAATTGCTTCTACGAGTTGTATTCATTCTCCTTTCAAGGGAATTATCCCACATGAGATGTACTTTTGAGAGCCCCTCTCAAATCCATATAAGGAGGTCCTCTCCCCTTATTTGTACTTGGTTAGAAGTTTAAGGAGCCTACTCCATGCTCTTGGCACTCATTTCTAATCCACATGAGTTTACCCATTTCATGGTCTACTCATTTTGAAACTCACACACTCTTTCTTTTGTGAGTACACTCTTCTTTTTATTTTGCTTCTGCACATGTACTCTCTACAGTTGTATCCCAAGGGGTGGTCACTAGTGTTGGAGTTGGACGTCTACGGAAGCACGTGAACAATGCAAGGAAGAAGAAGAAGCTTGGAGCACAACACCCAATACTGAATGTATTACCACTAGAATGTACAAAGATAAGTAACCCATTAGGGCTACAGGCGTATATACAAGGGGAGGAACCTCCTAAAGAGTGAAAAAGGTGCCCCGGTGGTCCTAGTGTGTTCACACACATCACTACCTAAATATATCAACAAATCCCCCCTGGGAGTGATGTGGTGAAAAAGGAGTTGACACTCATGTATAAGGAAGTGCCAAGCTATGTGGAATCAATCCACAAAAGGAAGTAAGATCAAAGCTTTGTAGAAAGCTTCAAACTTCTCCTAAGGTAGAGCCTTTGTGAAAAGGTCTACAATGTTCTCCTACATGGGCACATATGCCAAGCTAATCTCTCTAGCAGAGAACCTCTCCCTGACATAATGATAATGCACCTCAATGTGCTTAGTGTGAGCATGGAACACTGGGTTCCTTGCAACTACCAATGTACTTTGACTATCAGTGAAGATGGTGGTGGTAGAAGACTAACCAATACCCAAATTAGCCATAAGGCATCTGAGCCACACACACTCAACAATTGTTATGAAAGCTTTCTATACTCAACCTCACAACTGGAAGTGGCCACAGTAGGCTGCTTCTTGCTCAACCAAGATATGCATGAGCTACCAAGCATGAAGCAAAAACCACTAGTGGACACACGATTGTCATTAGCAACCAACCTAGCCAGAGTCAGAAAAAGTCGGCAAATCTGGCAGTAGTGATCCCCCCTTGGGATAAAACAACCCAAGTAGCCAGGTACCACTCAAGTAGTGAAAGATGTGCTTAACCATCTGCCAATACTTGACACCTGGGCAATGCATAAACCTACACATCTGTGAGAAAACAAACTGAATATCTGGCCAAGTAATGCATAAGTAAATCAAGCATCCAATAGGTTGTTGATAGAGAACAACATCAAATGCATCTCCAGCATCATGAAGACTCAATTGTAAACCTGTCTCCATAGGCATGGCATATAGTTTTACAATATTCAAGGCCAAAATACTGCAATTATGTGTCAATATATTTCGTTTGACACAAAGCCATTCCACCATCAACGTGCATAAATTGAATACCCAAATAATGATGCAAATGCCCCAAATCAGACATCTCAAATGAGGCATGTAAATCAGCCTTGAAATCAATAATATGCTTCTCATGGGACCAATGAGTAGCATGTCATCAACATACACCTTAATGATCAGAAGCACATCATTAGCACGCTTAACATATAAGGTGCTTTCAGTTGGACTATTCTCAAAACCATGTGCAATCAGATAGGCATGTATCTTTTCATAGCAAGCATGTGGTGCTTGCGTTAAACCATATAATGCCTTCTTTAACCTCCACACCTGGTTTTCATGCCCTTTTTGCACAAAGCCATGAAGCTGAAGAACATACACTTCTTCATGCAAGTCACCATTCAGAAATGTTGTTTTAATGTCCAACTGATGTACATTCCAACCATGATGAGCTGCAAGTGCACAGATGCTATGAACATTAGTCATTTGGCAAGTAGGTGCAAAGGTTTCATCAAAATCAATGCCTCTTTCCTACGCATAACCATTTGCAACAAGCCTGGCCTTATACCTGTCAATTGTTCCATCAGGTTTACGCTTCAGCTTGTATACCCACTTAGTGCCAATGGCATTCTTGCGAGGAGGCAAGTCACATAAATACTAGGTACCATTTTTCATGATAGCATCATATTCAGATTGCATTGTAGCCATAAAATGTTCAAAATTTTATGCTTGATCAAACAAAACAGGTTCAGTCTCATCACAGAGACTATTTGCAGCCATAGCGTAGCAATCTAATGCAAAAAAGGCACTATGAGAGCCTAGATTAGTACGGTATGATAGAGGTGCATCTAATTTGTTGTCACGCAAAGTCTGCACTAACCTTTTTGGTATATTTTTTGCCTCCTCAATATCATCTCTCTCATCTACAAGTGCATCATGCAAATCTGCATCAGAAATGGAATGATCTGCATCATCACATGAAACTTGTAATGGCTAAGAAGTTGCCTCATTAGGACCATGTGTACCTAAGTCACGAGGCCTTAGGGACTTGTGTCAAAGAGACTAAATCTCAATTGCCCCACAAGTGCATATAGTGGTGGATTGACACACGCTTAATTATCAATGAAGAACCACATGAACCAAGTGTATGAGGACATGTGCACACGTGATGGAAAGTGACGTGGTTCAGCTATAATGCATGAGAATGGACTAACCTACCTCTCCTATTCACTAAATCTCTGAAAATGTCTGTCGCGATACCACTTATAATAGTAAATACAAATGTGAATGTTTCTCCCAGCTCTGAACTCTAAATATGGCCAATACTAGGTTCATTTCGAAGCTCTCAACGAGACGCATCTATTGGTGGTAATTTTCACTCAAATCTGACAACTATTCTTCAAGTTATGACCAAAATAGTGAATGGTGGGAAACACCCACACTCACTCCACAACTCGTATTGGCTCACACACACACTACAGTAGTTCAAAAGTGATGGGGAGGGATAGACGACAGTCCTACACATATATTACAAGCATTACACACACACACACAAAAGATCATAGAGAAGATGAAAATCAGCAGGGAAGAAGCAAATTCGAAATTTCAATTCTCCTTCTTTACAATGGCAAAAAGTCTTTACAAAGAGTCACCAAGTGACTTATATACATGTGCCCTAAAAAATGGTCCTTTCACACAAGTGACTAACACCTTATTGGCTAATCTCTAATTTTCTACTATTTTACAAGGAATATATTACAATGATTTGGGCTTATGCATCTAGAGGACTCCTCTAGTGCAATTACATGGCTTCGAGGGAATTTCCTAGGATTTTGAAGAAGAAATTTCTGCCTATTAATTTGAAAATTTTGGGCTCCTGTTTATGCCTCTTTTTTCTCTGCAACACTCTCCCCCTCTTTGGCTCCATCGTCCCTTGATAGACTTTCCTTTTTGTCTGCCGCTTGTCTATGGCTCCTGAATACACACACCTAGTGGTCAAAGAAGCAATAAGGATTGTCAGGCAATTTGTTACTTTATCCGAGATTACCCGTTTGCTTCTATAAGCCACTTGGTATTCCTTATATCACAAATCTGGGTTGATGTATTAAGTCGAGCTTCCACGCACGCCATCAGTGGCTAAGAATGTGATATTCTTAGTCACCTGCTTCAACTTCTCAGCCTCTGCCTCTTTTTAACTTTTGGTCTTCTGATATGTCTTTGTCTTCACACATCTGACCATGTTATATTGCTTGGAGCCTGTTTACTTTCTTCCACCGCACACCTTACTCTGTAGGCTTTTGCTCCCTTCTAAGTGAGAATTACGTTTCAAAGGTCCTATTCTTAAATTTTCTTTGTCATCCTCTGGGACCTGATGTCTTTCTTTCCATTGCACACATCTATTGGAGGGAGAAGTGTCTAGAATTCTCTGACAATTGGTTATCTTATCCGATGAAGGATCCTTGGTGTACTATCTTCCTTCCCTGCTTGTTTCACTTCACCGCCTGCACCTGGTGGATGAGGAAGTTGTGTGCAACCTCCCATGAAATGTCTTGGTTGTTATCTTTCTTTATTTCCAATACTCAGGTCCTAGTTCTTTGGTGTTGTCGCCTAATGTGTGCCCCTATGGAGCTTTGGGCAGATGGTTGTTCTTTTCCTTATAAGCGTTTGTTCTTCACTGAGCAGTTTTATTCTTTGATCTTCTTCTTCTTCTTCTTTTGCTCGATTCCCCTTCTACACGTCCCTCCTCCTGAACTCTATCGTCCCTGTTGGAGTTAGAAGTCTTCGGAAGCACGCGAATAGCACAAGGAAGAAGAAGAAGCTTGGAGCACAACACACAATACTAAATGTATTACTAGAGAATGTACAAGCTAAGTAGCCCATTAGGGCAATAGGCGTATATACAAGTCAGGGGAAAAAACCTCCTAAAGAGGGAAAAAAAGTGTCCCGACGGTCCTAGTGTGTTCACACACATCACTACCTAAATATATAAACAAATCCTCCCTGGGAGTGATGCAGTGAACAAGGAGTTGGCACTCATGTATAAGGAGTGCCAAGCTATGTGGAAATCACTCCACAAAAGGAAGTAAGTCCAAAGCTTTGTAGAAAGCTTCAAACTTCTCCCTAGGCAGATCCTTCGTGAAAAGGTCTGCAATGTTCTCCTGCGTGGGCACATATGCCAAGCTGATCTCCCTAGCAGAGAACCTCTCCCTGACATAGTGATAATGCACCTCAATGTGCTTAGTGCGAGCATGGAACACAAGGTTCCTCGCAACTGCCAATGCGCTCTAACTATCAGTAAAGATGGTGGTGGCAAAAGTCTGACCAACACCCAAATCAGCCATAAGGCGTCTGAGCCACACACACTCAACAATCGCTGTGAAAGCTGCCCTATACTCAACCTCACAACTGGAAGTGGCCATAGTAGGTTGCTTCTTGTTCAACCAAGATATACATGAGCTACCAAGCATGAAGCAAAAGCCACTTGTGGACACACGAGTGTCATAGCAACCAGCCCAATCAGAGTAAAAAAAAGCATGCAAATCTGGCGGTAGTGATCCCCCCTTGGGATCAAACAACCCAAGTAGCCGAGTACCACTCAAATAGCGAAAGATGTGCTTAACTGCCTGCCAATGCTTGACTCCTGGGTAATGCTTGTTGATAGAGAACAACATCAAATGCATCTCCAGCATCATGAAGACTCAATCGTAAACTTGTCTCCATAGGAGTGTCAATAGGCTTACAGTCTTCAAGGCCAAAACGCTGCAATAATGTGTCAATATATTTTGTTTGACACAAAGACATTCCACCATCAATTTGCATAAACTGAATGCCCAAATAGTGATGCAAATGCCCCAAATCAAACATCTCAAAGGAGGCATGCAAATCAACCTTAAAATCAGCAATATGCTTCTCAATAGGACCAGTGAGCAGCATGTCGTCAACATAGACAACAATGATCAGAAGCACATCATTAGCACGCTTAACATATAAGGTGCTTTTATTTGGACTGTTCTCAAAACCATGTGCAATCAGATAGGCATGTATCTTCTCATACCAAGCACGTGGTGCTTGCTTTAAACCTTATAATGCCTTCTTTAACTTGCACACCTAGTTTTCATGCCCTTTCTGCACAAAGCCACGGGGCTAAAAAACATACACTTCTTCATGCAAGTCACCATTCAAAAATGTTGTTTTAATGTCCAACTGATGTACATTCCAACCATGATGAGCTGCAAGTGCATGGATGCTCCGAATAGTAGTCATACAACATGTAGGTGCAAAGGTCTCATCAAAATCAATGCCTCTTTCCTGTGCATAACCCTTTGCAACAAGTCTAGCCTTATACCTGTCAACTGTACCATCCGGTTTACGCTTCAGCTTGTATACCCACTTAGTGACAATGGCCTTCTTGCCTAGAGGCAAGTCACATAAAGACCAAGTACCATTCTTCATTATAGCATCATATTCAGATTGCATAGCAGCCATCCAATTTTCTGAATTTTGTGCTTCATCACAGAGACTAGATGCAGCCATAGCATAGCAATCTGATGCAAAAGAGGCACTACGAGAGCCTGAATGAGTATGATATGACAGAGGTGCATCTAATTTGCTGTCATGCAAAGTCTACACCAGCCATTTTGGCATAGTTTTTGCCTGCTCAATATCAGCTCTCTCATCAACTACTGCATCATGTAAATCTGCATCGGAAATGGAATGATCTACATCATCACCTGAAACCTGCAAAGGTTGAGAAGTTGCCTCATTAGGACCATCACTAGATTGTCCACCTATAGAAAGAGGCGGCAAAGTATCATACATGTCTTTGGAGCTAACAGAGGTCTCCTTAGTACATGAAAGCAATGGTTGAATAGCATCTTCCACAAAAACAACATCACGGCTAACCAGAATGCATTTAGTCTGTGGATGATACAGACGATAGCCTTTACTTTCAGAACTGTACCCAACAAAAATACATTTTACTGCTTTATCATCCAATTTTCTGCAATGTTGTTCAAGCACTAATGCATATGCCAAACAACCAAAAACACGCAGATGTGCAACAGATGGCTTGCGATCATGCCAAGCCTCATATGGAGTGATAGATTGCAGCGCTTTAGTGGGACACTTGTTAAGTACGTATGTTGCACACATGACGGCCTCAAGCTAGAAACTATGTGGTAAAGCCAGGCTCTTGACCATACACCTCGCCATCTCCATGAGTGACCTCTTCTTTTGTTCAGCAACTCCATTCTGTTGAGGTGTATATGGCACTGTACACTGGTGTATTATCCCACGTTCAGCTAAAAATGCATTAAAATTAGAAGACATATATTCTCCCCCTTGATCTGAACGGAGGGTGCCCATTTTACATGCTGACAGATTTTCAGCCAAAACCAAAAATTGTTTGAAGCACATGAAAACTTTGGACTTTGCCTTCAATGGATATACCCATGCATGCCTGGAAAAATCATCAATGAAAGTCATGAAGTAAAGATAATTCCCAAAAGAAGGTGTCTGCATAGGACCACAGACATCACTATGTACAAGCTGCAATTTTTGAGTAGCCCGAATTGAATCATCTTTTGGAAATCACGAATGCTACATTTTGCCCAAAAATACAGCCTTCACAAACATGTTTTCCAGGTGCCTCAAGTTTGGGCAAAGAGGACACCATTTCAGATTTCTACAGGCGTAGTAAACTAGCAAAATTCAGATGACCAAAGTGTGCATGCCAAAGCTTTGCATCTGACATAGCCTGAGAATCATTTACTGCACATGCCAAATCATTTACAAATCTTTCATAGTCTATGAGCTTATATAGCCCACAACATAAAATGCCAGAAGGAATAATCACATTGCCATTTGACAGATCATGAACTGTACACTTGTCATCAACAAATTTCACAACCAAGCCAATCTTGGCTAAGTTGACTAGCATCTTCATTGCATTGTACTAAGAACCTATTCTCACCATTTTCCACTTCTTCCTGAGTGCCTTAGTATCATCCATATACCTTTTCTCCCATTCTGCTATGATAGCTTGCTCTTTCTTCAGTTGATCTTCATACTATGCTATTCGTTCCTCCAATGCTTTTGTGTTGTTCTCTATTACTTCAATAGCTACTATTGGTTGGTTGCATAATAGGGCCGTCATTAGTTCTTTATTCCTGTTCCTTAAATTATCAGCCTCATCCATGTACACCTTGATTTGAGATTTGAGGATCTTGCTTCAAGTATTCATTCGTGTCTTGTCTGCTTTGCTAGACCCATATTTGCTTTGTAGTTATTTCAGTTGTTCTTACAGCTTGTGATTTTCCATTTATAGTGTGGCACATTGATTCTTGGCCTTAGTGGTTTCTGCCTCCTTCTCTAATATTATCTTTTGTGCTTGAATTAATTTGCAAGATAAATTCTCACCTATTTCTTGGAATTGATTCTTCTCCCTCATTGTTTTGTCGTAGTCAACATCAACTTCAAGCATTAACTGTTGAGTGTCCATGGCAGTTTGTATCATTTGTGTACTAATGGCTTGAGCTGAGTGACATCCACGTTCAACCAAGTTTTGCGAATGCTTGGAGCTTCTCCTGTTCGTACATCTTTTCCTTGCTCCACGTGTATGGTCTCGTTATGTGGTTGCCTTATTTGGAGCTGTACTTCTTGTTCTCTTCGCTCCTCTTCCTTGTTAATCGATTTGGTGGCACTTCCTTGAAATGTGACATCCATCGGAGAGGGTTTTGCCACTACCCTTATTGGTGTGTGTTATCATTAGTGTCCATGTGAAAGGCCAAATGGCCACCGGACACTTCATTGTATATGCTCTTTAATAAAACATATAGTGGTCTGGTCAGTCACAGACTATAAGTTCGATCGCATTTGTAAGACCTAAGAAGTCTATCTTCGTGCTCCCTGTGTACTGTGTTTTCTGCGTTCTGCAGCCTCTGTGCAGAGTACTGTGTGCGGCCTTAGGAGCTCGGTTTTCTACTCCGAGCATATCATTGTGGAGCTCTTGAGAAGGAGAACGCACTGTGGTGCATCGCCATTGAAATACTTCACTGGTATCAGAGGAGTTCGAGGCAAAAGCTTTGTTCCTTTTGTGCAAGCGAAGCGAGCATGGCTTTCTCCAAGGCTTATGACTAAGGTGGCGACCAAGGCATAGACCTTGGCATACCTTGTCATCCGAGTCAGTGAAGTCACTGTTGGGGCCGTTGGCTATGCGCGAGGGATGACCTCAATGATCAAGGAATATAGAGGTTCCTCGTACTTCCCAGGAGGTCACCCATCCCAGTACTGTTCCCCCCAGAGCTTGCTTAACCGTGGTAATCTCTTGCCACTAAGCTACACTCTTGTGGTGTCTAAAGAAGGGGAAAGACTAAGGTTGACATTAACTTGAACAAGTTTTGGTCCCTCAAAGCTTCATTCTTTGCTTTCAAAGCCTATTTCTGAAGCATTTTTGGGGTGTCTTTTGGAGCCATTTTGGAGTACTTTCGCACATAGTTCTCTTCACACAGGTCCAAGAACATCAAGAAGAGTGTTCTTTGTACTTTTCAGACAATACATATCAACCTTTGGGGCTGTATTTTCAGCCACACTCGTAAAACTACAGGTTTCTCGAGAGGTTTTCAGTTTTGGTGGGAGCAACCGCTGCAAATTTATGCAGGTTTTTTTAAGCCTAAAACATCAGAGCCGACAAACACTTGCAGGTGTTATTGGCTAATTTTTTGGGCTATGTATTCAACCTTTTAGTGTCATTTTACTGCATATATTGAGCACATACACACCATGTACGCTTCTGTGGATATCGCTTATGTACGTCCATGTGGTCATTGATATAGTGGTTACATTCTTTGCATATGTCGGGGTCTCTTTGGTGATGCAAGTGGAAGACTTACCCACCCTCGCCATAGGAGATGTATGATAGTTGTTCATAGGTGCTCAATAAGCCTAGTTGGCTTCTATTGGGTAATTGATTATATGCAGTGGAGTCAGTGATTCACTATGCAGGTAGACATGTCAGTACTTGCAGTTTTATGATACTTTGACACTAGCCATATGCTAATCTTGTAGAGGATACTCTGACAAAATGTTTCCAGATTTTTGGTTTGGTCAACTATATAGTGGTTGATTTACTCCTTGATACACTTATTTGTTCGTGTTTGGACTATTCTAGCTCCATTATCATTCTATTCAGTTCTCTACCATCATGGCATCAAAGGTCTCAGGCACATCTGGTGGATCAGGGTCTAGTGCTAGTGTTCCGAGGAGGAGCTATAACTTGCAGGGCAAAGACCATTTTGAGATCCGAAAATTTGATGGCACAAACTTTGCTCTATGGAAGAATCAGATTAAAGATGTGCTGATTCAAAGGAGGCAATGGAAGCCAGTAAATGGGATTTCAAAGAAGCCTGCTGACATGGATGAAGATGATTGGGATGAGTTAGATGAAATGGCCAGGTCTACCATTCGCTTGCACCTGGCAGATAATGTTTACTTTACATTATCAGACTATGAAAGTGCAAAGGAGCTTTGGAAGAAGTTATGCAATACATATGAAAAAGAGACGACATCAAATAAAGTGTATCTGATGAGAAAATTATATGACCTTCGTATGAAGGACACAGATAGTGTTGCTGCTCATCTAAATGAGTTTGATGCTATATTCTCCCACTTACAGGATCAGAAAATGGATATGGATAATGAAATGAAAGTAGTATTGATGTTATGCACCCTGCCATCATCATGGGATACGTTCTGCACAGCTATTAGCAACAGTGCACCTGGTGGTAAACTCGTCTATGATGACATATGTGGAGCACTCTTGAGTGAGGAGATTCGTAGAAAATCTATGGTTGGCACTCATGGTGGAGATGCATATAATGTTCGTGATTCTTACCAAGAAAAGAATCAGCAATGTGGCAGGAGCAAGAACAAGGAAAAGAATGGTCAACGGAATAAGAGTAGAAGTAAATCAAGGAAGAGCGATATCGAATGCCATTATTGTCATAAGAAGGGACACATGAAGAAAGACTGTTATGCATTAAAGAATGCTAAAGGTAAGGGACAGAATGTTGATGAGCATGTTAAACAGTTGCCTGCACCATCTACTTTGACTGTGAAGATTGAAGAAATTAATGTTATTTATGATGATGTTGATGTGTGACACTTGACAGTACTGTGCCATCTGAGGCACTTATGGTTGATTCTCTTTCCCACACCTAGCTACTAGATTCTGGTGCTTCTTTCTAGGTGACGCCACATAGAGAATGGTTCTCTAATTATGCTGCAAAGTCTCTTGGTACCGTGAGATTTGGTGACTCTTACACGTGTGATGTTGTGGGGATTGGAGATGTGGTTGTGCAATTCATTGATGGTTCAAAATTTACTATGCATAATGTACGCCATGTACCTTAGTTATCATGCAGTTTGATGTCAGTTGGTCAACTTGATGACCTTGGTTACAAGGTGGTCTTCTATGCTCAGTCCTTTCGTATATCAAAGGGCAATATGGTTACTGCAAAAGGAAGCAAAGTTGTCTCACTTTATCCTTTATTTGTATCACAAAAAGAACACTTGTTAGCTGTTATTGAACAGCCTATGGCTTGTATTTGGCATGGTCGTTTGGGCCATATATCTCGTAGTGGAATGGAAAATCTTCTTGTTCTGGCTACTTACCTATGTTATCTTTCTCTGATTTTTCATTTTGTGAGCATTGTCAATATGGAAAGCAAACCAGAAATGTGCATAGAACGCACATTGACTCTTCAATTTAGCCTTTAGATCTCATTCATACAGATGTGTGTGGTCCTATGCCCACTAGGTCCTTAGGTGGTTCTCTTTACTTTGTCACTTTCATAGATGATGCTGCTAGAAAAGTCTGGGTATATCCTATCAAATCAAAGGATGATGTATTCCCTACTTTCAGAAAATGGCTTGCTTCAATTGAGACTGAAAAAGGAACTAAGCTTAAGGCTTTACGTTCAGATAATGGGAGTGAGTATAACTCACATGAATTCAGCCTTTTTTGTCAGTCTAGAGGGATTCGTAGAGAGTTTACAGCTCCTTATACCCCAGTACAGAATGGTGTAGCTGAGAGGATGAATATAACTTTTCAAGATAGAGTAGTCTCTATGTTGCATCATGCAAACCTCTCACAAGGTTTTTGGGCAGAAGCAGTATTGACTGCAGTTCATGTGATTAACCTTTCACCTAGTACTACCAAAGGTCTGAAAGTGGCACAAGAGTTATGGATAGGGAAACCACCATATTATGATTATCTTCAAGTTTTTGGGTGTGAAGCATATGTTCATATACCCAAGAGTCTTAGAAAAAAGTTGGACCATAAGTCAAAGAAATGCATTTTACTTGGATATGGTCGAGAAGGACAATTTGGATATCGCTTATGGGATCCTGAAACACGGTCAGTGATCAGAAGTAGTGATGTCATTTTTAATGAGTCTAAGATGCATAAACAACCCATTAAGGAGGTTGAAGTGAGAAGAGTGGTGTTTGAGGATACTAGTCCTCTGGTTAGCATGCATAAAAATGTTGCACATAGGGATGTTCAAGAGAATGTCCATTCAGATCAGTCTGCAAATGTTCCTGTTCAGCAACCATTGAGACGTTCTGCACGTGTCTCACATCCACCTGATAGATATGTTCCAGGTTTAGATTTTGTTATGCTAACAGATGTTGGTGAGCCTTCTTGCTACAAAGAGGCTATGCAGACAGAGGATCGTGTCAAGTGGGAGTGTGCCATGAAGAGTGAGTTGGATTCTATTCACAAGAATGGTACTTGGGACTTAGTACCTTTGCCAAAGGGCAGGAAAGCTTTACCATGTAAATGGGTATATAAGTTGAAATTCACATCAGATAGTGCTTCTCCAAAATATAAAGCACGACTTGTTGCAAAGGGTTTTAAGCAACAACATGGTGTTGATTTTGAGGAAATCTTCTCTCCAGTGGTGAAGATGACTACTTTGCACATGTTGCTTGGATTCGTTGCAATGGAGGACTTAGAGCTAGTCCAAATGGATGTGAAAACAGCTTTCTTGCATGGAGATCTTATAGATGAGATCTATATGGAACAACCAGAGGGTTATGTAGTTCCTGGCAAGGAAAGTCTAGTTTGTAAGCTCAAGAAGAGCTTGTATGGACTTAAACAGTCTCTTAGACAATGGTACCAAAAGTTTGATTCTTTTATGAAGTCCCAAGGCTATTCTCGGAGCAATGAGGATCATTTTCTCTACACAAAGAGATGCTCTGATGGCATATTGATATGCTTGATACTTTACGTTGATGATATGTTGATTGTTGGGAAGTCCTCTTATGATTTGTCAATTCTCAAAAAGAAGTTGAGACAAACATTTGATATGAAATGGGGGATGTCAAACATATTCTTGGCATGCGCATTACTTGTGATAGGAGTAAAAGATGCATATACTTGTCTCAAAGTGAGTACATATCCAAAGTACTTCACCGTTTCAATCTGCAGGGTGGAAAGGCATTGAGTACACCTTTACCCACATATGTGAAATTGAGCAAGGATGACTGCCCCAAATCAGATGAGGAAAAGGAATTCATGACCAAAATTCCCTATCAGTCTGCTATTGGTAGTCTTATGTACGCTATGGTAGCTATGAGACCAAACATTGCATTTGTAGTGGGAGTTGTGAGCAGATATATGTCTAATCCTAGCAAGAAACATTGGGAAGTGGTCAAGATGATTTTGAGATATCTGAGTGGCACTAAGGACAAGTGTCTATGCTTAGGTAGAGGGAAAGCATCCATTATTGGTTACACAGATTCTGACTATGCTGGTTGTGTAGACAATCGTAAGTCTACATCAGGGTACATTTTTCATTTTGGTGGAGGTGCTATCTCTTGGAATCTCGTCTTCAAGAATGTACAGTTGTTTCCACCATAGAAGCAGAGTATGTTGCAACAAGTGAGGCATGTAAGGAAGCATTGTGGCTTTCTCATCTTGCTTGTGATATGGGTTTACCTCAGCATGTACCTTGCTTGCTCAGTGATAGTCAGAGTGCCATTGCTTTGGCTAAGAATCTGGTCTATCATGCAAAGACCAAGCACATTAAGGTGAGGTATCACTTCATTAGAGATTGCTTAGCCACTGAGAGCATTATTCTTGAGAAGGTTCACACTCGAGATAATGTTGCACATGCTTTGATTAAAGCTCTACCACAGGATAGCTTTTGACACTATTGTCACTTGATGGGGGTTACTTGATTCTTGGTCTTACGCAGTCACTTGTATACTGTGTAACATGCCCATCAGGTGGAAGGTATAGTTTGTATACTTACACTTAGGTATTCTTTATCATTCTTTATTTTTCTCCCATAGTTACTGTGGCCATATTGGCCTTTAGTGGGAGATTGTTACCGTTAGTGTCCATGTGAAAGGCCAAATGGCCATCAGACACTTCTTTGTATATGCTCTTTAATAAAACATATAGTGGCCTGGTTAGTCACAGACTATAAGTTCGACCGCATTTGTAAGACCTAAGAAGTCTGTCTTCGTGCTCCCTGTGTACTGTGTTTTCTGCGTATTCTGTAGCCTCTGTGCAAAGTACTGCATGCAGCCTTAGGAGCTCGGTTTTCTACTCTGAGCATATCGTCGTGGAGCTCTCAAGAAGGAGAACGCATTGTGGTGCATTGCCATCGAAATACTTCAGTGTGAAGGGTTCCGATTCTTCAACTGTGTTTTCTACATTTTCTTCCTTGGGATTCTTTAACATGACCTCTCCCGCTAGAAGAGTCTCTTTGATTTGGATGTTAGATGCTTCATTCATTTTGATAACATGGACGCCTTCTTGAGATGCCTCCTGCCTTGTGGTGTCCTTGATGTTGTTATCAGGCGTCTGATCTCTCTTTGTGCCTTCCATGCCAAAGTCATCGTTTACTTGATTTAATTCTTCCCATTGACCATCGTCTCTTGAATCACATCTAATATCTACATTTAGTACTCGATGTTTCTTGTTCTTTGATTGTGTTGGATGATAAACTAGAATTCACCAGTCCCAATTCTCTGTATCTATGGACTTTGGTCAACCTTTTTCTTTGTTCAGAGTCTTGATGGGCTTGTTGGTAGTGATGCCCTTGCACCGAGAGATTTACCTATCCTTCCATATACTGGTGAGTAGCTTCCATTGCTTTTGTTAATTCTTCCTCCATAATAGGTGGATTTCCTTCAAGCTTGGTCCTTGGAAGTACATGTGGTTTCTTTGTAGCTGGAGCTTTGGCTTCTGCCTGCATCATTTCCCGTAGCCTTTTGGTACCTCTCATTCTTGGTTTGGAGCTCATTTCAGCTTCTTCTACGATCTTGACTCCTTTCTTCTTTCTTGGAACCGTGGAAATCTTTGTATACTTCACCATTGCTTCTGATGACGACATCTCTTTCAAGTGTTCTCTAATGCCCAAAGCATGATAGATCAATATTGTCAAGGCAATGCTTCCGTTCAAGAACTTCTTATGATTCCACTGTTTCTTGGCCTCAAAGAGCTGCTCTTGAATGTGCGGAGTCATGTTCACTTGATTCCCTATTTGTTTGATGGCATGGGAAAGCATTTGCACTATAATCTTCTGAAGAGCAGTATATGTGTGCATGTTGAGAAAGCAAAAATGCTGATGAATGAGTCTGACTTCCTCTTCTATATCGATGCAATTTATATATGTGAACATTCTGGTCATTGCTCCCCGGCTTTCCTCTTTCAAAATCGTATTTCCATCCTTTTCCCATCCAAAAGCTTCTTTAATTAGGTCATGGGTAAATTATATGATGACCCCCTCGCCGATTGCATCTAGGACTCGAGATTCCAGTACTAAAGGATCATGTAAGGCTAGTTGTAAGGTGTTCATGACTTGTGTGCAATGCTGGAAATCTGGTTTATATATCGAGAGTTCAAAGTACTTTTGGATGCCAGCTTTCTTCATAATGTCAACCGTCGAGGGAAGTTCATGTACTACTTTGAAGTCTTGGGACATTATTGGGAACTGATGATCCGTGTCCATAATTTTGATTGTCACCAAGAACAAGTAGTCTCCAGCAGGTTGATCTTCTCTAAACCAGTGACTTTTTGCCTTAGTCATGCTTTGTAGAGGGAATTCCAGCACCTCCTCTTGAATGGTTGCTTCAGACTCTTCAGAAGCCGTCTGCACTTGTAATGAAAAGAGCATCAGCTTTCTATAGAAGGCATGTCTTTAATGATGTGTGTTGTAGTGACATATCGTTGATTGTGTCACTCCGTTTCCCCTTGCTTACGTAGTGAGATCTCTTACCACATATTTTTCATTTTTATTCCTCAAAGAAAACAAGAATTAGTGTAGCTGAAGCACTCATTTATTTACATGGTAAGTCCATTCCTATGGAAGTACAATCTATGACCTATTCCCAAGTGGGAAATGTGCACCACTAGTTCTGTTACGCTCATTATGTGCCGAATGCATGGCCTCATAATGTGGCCCTGTCATGCACGCTTTAGGTGCATTGGATTCTTCATGTGTGCAAATGGAATCCTTTTGGTCCTATTATTCTGGTCCTTGTTGCCTCCTCGGTCTTCATATCCATTTTGTAGGTGAAGTATGAGGCTTCGTCTTCTCTTTGTTTTGTCATGCTCTCGGTTTTTCCTCTTTCTTTTTTGTAGTCTGAGTAGTTGATGTCGTGTTCCTCCGGTGCCTTTGGTGAGTCTCGTTTGGCTTTATGGTCCTGGTTTGCTGGTGTAATATGTCTTCTTGCTTGTCTATCTCTTGGCTTGAAATCTGTCTTATCCTTTTTGGAATCCATATTTTTTGTCGTGTTTTTTAGGCTTCTACTAATGACTTTGGAAGCCATACTCTCGGAAGTCTCAGGTCGGTCCCGATTGTAATGAAGAGAATCCATTGTTATTCCTTACCTCCCTAAGATGGGTGACCTGTACCGGTGTAGATTTCTCTATTTCCTTCATTCGATCCTTGCAAACCCAATGTAGATTGGCACCTCCGGATTGCGATAATCTGATAGTGGATTTCCACATTGATGATCTTCCTTTGTTGTAGGTGACTTTAGGAGCGTTGTCTTCATTGTTTCTCTTTGATTCACCGTTCATGTAGGATGAATCCACCTTCTCCACTGGTGCAGTGGTATTGGTGGTAACATCTTTTTTGGGACACTCCTTTGGTACACTTTTGATTGATTCATTTGCCAATTCCTCTTCTAGATTTTCTTTTTCACGCTTGATGAAGTCCTGCCTATGAGAGGGTCTTTCTTCTAACTGTCCTATTTTGGCTGAGATGTACCCTTGAGCCAGGTGAATGCTTACTTCATTTTCAATGATCTAATCTTGTCTGAGGATTAGGTTCTCTATTAAGTCCTCGTCTTTACATACGAGAACTCATTGCTCCATAGTGGAATTTCCTAGGTGGAAGGGTATCATGGCTTCTCCAATGCATTCTATGACTTGGCCTCCAAGACCTATCATGTGTGCTTTAGTAGGTGTTATGGTCGTTTGAAGATGGGTGATGACCATTCTTCGTATGCAGTTGAGTGCTACTCCTGAGTCTATCAAGGCATCTATTAGCTGATACTCTATCATTCCAATTCCCAGATTTAAGTATGGTTAGGATATGTTAATATTGTTCGTGTTGGCCTTGTGAGCTTGATAGTTGGCCACGGGGATAGGTTCTTCTCCTTACAGATACCGTTCATCGCTTTGCCTTATCCATTCTTTCCATTTCTTGATATGCTCTTGGGCTTCCTATCTTGCCTCCTCTCTAATCCTTTCGTCCTCTTTTTTTCTATTTTGTGCACCTACCAGTCGTGCTAACATTTGCTCCATCAATGGCTCCATGTAGCATTTTATTCGACAACCACTTATGTAATTAGGAAGTATATCTCCATCCAAAGTAGCTAGGTTAACAGTTCCACTCGTTGAGATCCTATTGATTATTAGGGGTCCATATCTGCGTTTTTGTAGCTTCTTGGTGTGTTGCTTCAAAGTATACACCAAAACTAAATCTCCTTCTTTTAATCCTTTATCTTTGATGTGTGCACCATAATATGCTTTATGTCTTCTTTTTGCCACATAAATTCCTGCAACAGCTTGTATTCTAGTCTCATTTAGCTTCTCAATTTGGTTTAGTTGTTTGGAAAATTCATGCCCCATCCATTCATGCTGTTGTGCTACTCTCAAAGTAGGCACTAAAAAATCGATTGGCAAGATTGCATTTTGTCCATACACTAGGTTGAATGGTGTAGTTCCAATGGCAGTCTTATAAGCCACACGGAAGGCCCAAATTGCATGATGCAATTGCTTGTCCCAATCTGACCTTCCATTATTGACTATCTTTGTCAATATAGTACGCAACACTTTATTGGAACTTTCCACTTGACCGTTGGCTTGAGGATGATAAGGGGCTGATTTTTTATGGATCACTAAGAACTCATTCATTAAGGACTCTATTACTTCATTAATGAAATGCATTCCTCGATCACTTACTATCTCTATAGGTAGTCCAAAGTGAGTAAAGATATGCTCAAAAAGAAACTTAGTTGTGGTCTGAGCATCATTTTTTCTAGTTGCCTTCACCTCTACCCATTTAGTTAGGTAATATGTTGCTACTATTATGTATTCAGCATGTGATCCTTTGGTTGGTGGGTTAATGGGTCCTATGAAATCAATACTCCATTTGGAAAGTGCTCTCATGCAAACCATGGGTCTTTATGGCATGTCATCTTGTCTAGTCGGATATTTAGCCCTTTGGCATGTCTCGCAACTTCGTACATAGGTGTCTGCATCCATATGTAG
Organism: Ceratopteris richardii; assembly: GCA_020310875.1. Classification (NCBI taxonomy): domain Eukaryota; kingdom Viridiplantae; phylum Streptophyta; class Polypodiopsida; order Polypodiales; family Pteridaceae; genus Ceratopteris; species Ceratopteris richardii. The sequence continues at coordinate 56,334,208 of CM035435.1, forward strand.
AGTTGGCCACCACAAGCCTGCAAAGAGGATCATTTTTATAGTTCTTTCGGCTGAAAAATGTCCTCCCGCCGTGCCCACATGTGCCATTTCTAGTATGGGTAGATACTCTCCTTCATGTACACATAGTCGTAGTTGATTATCCTTCCCTCTCTTGAACAATTGTCTTCCCATGATAACATAGTCCTTACTCATTTCTTCCAGGGATCGTTTCCTTGCTAAACTAATTCCGTCCTCATGCTCTCGTGTCTTTAGGAATTTCACTAACGTCTTACTCTAATTGGGTGCTATTGTAGAGAAAGGTAAAGATGTATGATCATCTGGAGTGGTTTCCTGACATTCTGTGCAACTACTGACATATTCATGGACATCCTTAGGCATATCAGGCCAATAGACTCCTAACCGTTTCAATTCTCTTAGAGTTCCATTGGTTCCCTTATGCATTCTCCATTTGTTTATGTGCGCTTGTTCGATCAAGTTCTTCTGTTCGTCTTCCTCTATGCATCTAGACAATACGCTGTTGGATTCTTTATGATACACACTTCCTGCTACAATGTGTAAGTTATGTTATTGTAGGATTTCCTTTCTACTCTCCTTGTTAATTGAGTGTTGTGGTCCATGAGTGACTATTGGAATTAGCTTTTCTGCCCACTTAGGACACACTTCCAAATTGAACAGGTAAGTGTCTGGCAGATCGTCGGGTACTCGGCTTGGTGGTTCTCCATGTGTTAACCTAGAGAGATGATCCGCTCTCACGTGGGTATTTCCTTTTTTTACAATTACCTCAAAATCAAACTCCATTAATAATAGAAACCATCTCACTAGTCTTCCCCTGTTACAAGGCTTATTGACTAAGTACAATAGGGCTTGATGATCTATGAAGAACTTGAACTTGTTGGCTAAAAGGTAGTGTCTGAATTTCTTAACCGTATACACCATCCCTAATCCTTCTCTCTCCGTAGTTGTATAGTTTCTTTCAGCTTGATTGAGTTGTCTACTTGCATAGGCAATTGGATGGTCCAATTTTCCTTCATCTGCCAGTTGAGCTAAGATGCATCCTATTGCATAATTGGAAGCGTCCACATGAAGATGAAAAGGCTTGTTCCAATTGGGTGTTTTTAGAATTGGAGCCGTGCTAAGTCGTTTTTTTAACTCATTAAATGCTTTCTCGCATTCATCCATCCATGTAAACTGAGTCAACAATCCATACAATGGCTTTGCAATTATGGTGTACATGTGGATAAATCGGTGATAGTATCCACAATGACCCATAAATGCTTGCACTTCTTTTGCATTTTTTGGTCTTGGAAGTTCAAGAATTACTTTGATCTTGTCTTCATCAGTAGATATTTCGTTCCTAGATACGATGTGTCCTAGGATTTTTCCTTGTCTTACCATAAATAAACACTTCTCTGGGTTCAAACATACTCTATATTGTCAACATTTATCAAATATTTTTCGCAATTCCGGAATATGTTCCTGCCTCTAATTTGAGTATGTACATAGGTCGTCTACATATACCTCCATACTCTTCCTTAGGAATTCTTTGAAAATGTGACACATCAATCTTTGGAAAGTAGCAGGGGTGTTAGTGAGTCCAAAAGGCATCACTCTGAAAGCATAGACCCCCCATTCAGTCGCGAATGCGATCTTGTGTTGGTCCTCAGTAGCAATAGCTACTTGGTTGTATCTAGAGAATCCATCCAAGAAACTATAGACTTCTTTGCCTACCACTCTTTCCAATAGGTGATCGGTGATAGGTAATGGATAACTATCAAGGATTGTGGCTACATTGACTTTCTTTAGATTAATGCATACTCTCAGCTTCTCGTTCTTTTTGGGCACAACTACTAAAGGTGACACCCATTCAATATGTTCTATCTCGTAAATGAATCCAACAGCTAATAGCTTGTCTATTTCTTCTTTAATTTTTGTACTATATACATCATTATACATGTATGGGTGTTGTTTCGATGGTTTTGCATCAGGTGTCATTGGTATTCGGTGAGAACAAATGGAGGGTTCCACACCCTTGAGATCCTTGTAGGTCCATGCAAATACATCTCGATATTCTCGAATCAATCTTATCAATTCTTCTTCCTCCTCAGGTGACACATCCGTTCCTATGTATGTGCATTTTTCTTCTCCATTTTCTACTATCACTATGATTTTCTTCATCTATTCCTTGTTGTCATACGCTTCTCGTTCTCTCGCTTCTCTCTTAGGCATCTCAATGGCTATTTTTCTTTCCTCTACTTCGTATCTTTTGAAGTGTTTGGGAACTTCAAAAAGATCCAAGGTTGGTTCGGTCTTCTTCACGATTTCCATATGGTTTGGTACTATAGGGGCTGCTTCAATTGCTAACACTTTAGTTGTTCCACTTTTGTCCTTGGCTCGAATGGCTTCTAGATAACCTTCCTCCGAATCAAACTCTAGTTCCATTTCTATGCTCTCGTATTCTTCTTTCCATTCTTTTTCTAATACTTCTCCGGCTTCTACCTCTTGAAGGATTACCACGTAATAACTTACGTCGTAGCCTTCTTCGTCCACACATTCATTCATGGTGAATACTTCTTCATTTAGACAGACTTCCAAGGTTGTTAGGATTTCCATCCAACCATGCAGTTCTACTGTTTCATCAGGAAAAACTTGAGGCATGTACATTGGGTCCTCTATGGGTCGATAATTTAGATGTCTTATGGGCCATAACTGTAGTTTTTTAAACTTCTTTCTTTGCTTCCTTACACATCCATAATTGGGCATCCTCATGCATCCATGATTGATCACTTGATCTGGCACTATGGATAGACAAATCATCTTCTTCCTTGTGTATGGGTTCCATTGTAATGGGGGTACATCCCTATACGCAAATGTATGCAAATTTATCTTGGTAGTGTTTCCTTGATGTTGAAGGTATAATGAGTCTCTTCCCCAGTCTTGTACTACTCTGAGTTGTCTCATGAAAGATCGTCCTAATATCATTTCATAATTGTTCACCTTTCCAAATTGACATATAGCTAATGTATGCTCAAAATCGACTCTGCAGGTGGTTAATCTAATTTTTTCCAATATTCCCATGGGTTTCTCAACATGGCCATCTGCTAATTGAAGCTTCATCCGTGTTGGTTGTAGGGCTGGCTTTCCCCACTTCTCCCAAATCTCTTTGGCGGCAATACCTACTCCTGCTCCGGTGTCTAGTATGGCCTTGGTCATGTATCCATTTTACATGACGTGTAAGCATGTGTTGCCCTCATCTCCTTCGCTAAATTCTCCAACCTTATCCACCGAGATTTGTATGGTAGAAGGGTTTTCCGTATCCTTGCTTTCCTTTTCGTCCTTCTCCTGCTCTAACTTCAATTGTCTAGCCAATTGTTTCCATAATTGTGGTTTGACACGAAGTAATTCGTCTACAGTCAACTGACATTGTACTTTGGTCTTTTTGAGTTCTGCTAGATTGTGTGAGGTCTTATCTGAGGTCCCCTTTTCTTTTCCTCGTACTGTGGGAGCAAGGAAGATCATGGATTCCTTTTCATATTCTCCCATGTAGTTTGGTAGGGTGGAAAGGCTATGTGCTTCCTCCCTATTTCGGTCTAACCTAGAAACTTCTTCATATATTTCCTCCATGTTTGGTGTTGGTTGATAGTCTTCCATATCTAGTTCCTCGAAAGGCAGTTTTGAAACTCCATTCTTTTTCCATTGATCTTCTCGAATTCTAGTCCACAACTCTTTTGGCCACTCAGCCTCTAACTCAGGGACTATGGACATGGACTTGTCTTGGGTATTCATTAGTTCTTCCTTATCATCCCTCTCTTTTGGTTTCTGGTCCTTGGTTTTGAGACAATCATGGTATTGATTCTCAGTGATTCTCGTCTCAGGGAGGGCTGGGATAGTCTTCTCTAGGGTGGCCTGAGCTACCCCTATGAGTTTTCTACATATCACTAGCCTCTCCTTTTCTAACTCCCCTTGGGGGTATAGCTTTCATGCTACTCTACACTTGGTCCATTCACGATTCTAGCTTGGTAAGCTTTCAAACACATGTCTAAATCATCTGGTTTTGGGTCTACCATAATTGATCTTGGCTTGTCTGGTTTTAGTGTCTACAGTGTAATGAGAATTTCTTCTTGAATTTTGGGTTTTTTAGGTTTCTGATTACCTCGTGTTCTCTTCTTATCTTCCTTATTTTTATTTTTCGACCATTTTTCCTTGATTTTTCCCTTCTATCCTTCCATTTTTGGCTTTTCACGGTTTGGATATTCTCACATGGGTCCTCTGAATCTTCCACTACTTGTATTCTAGGTTCTAGGGTTTTACTATTTTCTTGCTCTGAGTCTGCTCGTTTTCTTTCTTGTCCTTTCATTTGTGCTTGTGTGATGGCCTTTAATGGTATTGTGTATTCCTTGTCACTTCATGATGATTCAATTACTTCAATCACATCAATAGGCGCAGTTTCATGAGCCTTATTGGGATTTTTTGGGCAATCTCTAAAGAGATGTTCCTTGCCACAATCATTGCAATACCCTTCCCAAGTCCTAGGGGGTGGTGGGTTGTATGGTCAAGTGCATTCTCTTATAAAGTGATCTCCTCCACATCTATAACACGGTCCCTTTGGCATGGGCAGTCTAATAGGTGGTCTCATGGGTGTTGGTGCTTTGGGTGCGGTGTACATTAGTGTTGCCAACTCTGGTCCATAGACATTGTCATATCCCTCATATCCATAGTATTGCCAGTCATAAGCTTGCTCGTACTCCAGCATACTGGTGTCAAAGGGATAGTATTCTCCTTGGGTCTACTCGTATCCTGGGTTCATTGATTATGTACTGGCTAATGGTGATGCTCGCACTATGGCTCTCTCTAAGTTTTTCTCTGGTTGAGCATATTTAACTGGTATGACATTTGGTGGAAATGGAAGTTGCTGTCCTAACACTAGTTGAGGTTGTGCATATTGCCCTTGCTCATATGGCCTAGGTGCTCCTTGTGGTCGTGAATAGGGATTATATCTGAGAATCTCCCTTCCTGGCTCTCTAGGTGGGTATCCATATGGTCTATACTGAGGTTGATTTGAGGATCATGTCTACCTGTTGAATGGACAATTCTCAGTGGTATGATTGGTGTATTTTTGTTCTATATGGCCATACAGAGCGGTTCCTTGATGTGGTTGGCTATTGTATGAAGTACTTCGATGGCGATGCACCACAATGCGCTCTCCTTCTCGAGAGCTCCACGATGATATGCTCGGAGTAGACAACTGAGCTCCTAAGGTCGCACGCAGTACTCCGCACATAGGCTGCAGAATACGCAGAAAACATAGTGCATAGGGAGCACGAAGATAGACTTCTTAGGTCTTACAAATGCGGTAGAACTTACAATATGTGACTGACTAGGCCACTATATGTTTTATTAAAGAACATATACAAAGAAGTGTCTGGTGGCCATTTGGCCTTTCACATGGACACTAATGGTAACAATCTCCCACTAAAGGCCAATATGGCCAGAGGAATTATGGGAGAAAAATAAAGAATGATAAAGAATATCTAAGTGTAAGTATACAAACTATACCTCCCACCTGATGGGCATGTTACACAGTATACAAGTGATTGCGTAAGATCAAGAATCAAGCAACTCCCATCAAGTGACAACAATGTCGAAAGCTATCCTGTAGTAGAGCTTTAGTCAAAGATCTGCAGCATTATCTCGAGTGTGAACCTTCTCAAGAATAATGCTCTCAGTGGCTAAGCAATCTCTAATGAAGTGATACCTCACCTCAATGTGCTTGTTCTTTGCATGATAGACCGGATTCTTAGCCAAAGCAATGGCACTCTGACTATCACTGAGCAAGCGAGGTACATGTTGAGGTAAACCCATATCACAAGCAAGATGAGAAAGCCACAATGCTTTCTTACATGCCTCACTTGCTGCAACATACTCTGCTTCTATGGTGGAGATAGCTGTACATTCTTGAAGATGAGATCTCCAAGAGATAGCACCTCCAGCAAAATGAAAAATGTACCCTGATGTAGACTTATGATTGTCTACACAACCAGCATAGTCAGAATCTGTGTAACCAATAATGGATGCTTTTGCTCTACCTAAGCATAGACACTTGTCCTTAGTGCCACTCAAATATCTCAAAATCATCTTGACCACTTCCCAATGTTTCTTGCCAGGATTAGACATATATCTGCTCACAACTCCCACTACAAATGCAATGTCTGGTCTCGTAGCTACCATAGCATACATGAGACTACCAATAGCAGACTGATAGGGAATTTGGGTCATGAATTCCTTTTCCTCATCTGATTTGGGGCATTCATCCTTGCTCAATTTCACATATGTGGGTAAAGGTGTACTCAATGCCTTTCCACCCTGCATATTGAACCGGTGAAGTACTTTGGATATGTACTCACTTTGAGACAAGGATATGCATCTTTTACTCCTATCACGAGTAATGTGCATGCCAAGAATATGTTTGGCATCCCCCAAATCCTTCATATCAAATGTCTGACTCAACTTCTTTTTGAGAATTGACAAATCATAAGAGGACTTCCCAGCAATCAACATATCATCGACGTAAAGTATCAATCATATCAAGCTGCCATCAGAGCATCTCTTTGTGTAGAGACAATGATCCTCATTGCTCCGAGAATAGCCTTGGGACTTCATAAAAGCATCAAACGTTTGGTACCATTGTCTAGGAGACTGTTTAAGTCCATACAAGCTCTTCATGAGCTTACAAACTAGACTTTCCTTGCCAAGAACTACATAACCCTCTGGTTGTTCCATATAGATATCATCTGTAAGATCTCCATGCAAGAAAGCTGTTTTAACATCCATTTGGACTAGCTCTAAGTCCTCCATTGCAAAGAATCCAAGCAACATGCACAAAGTAGTCATTTTGACCACTGGAGAGAAGATTTCCTCAAAATCAACACCATGTTGTTGCTTAAAACCCTTTGCAACAAGTCATGCTTTATATTTTGGAGAAGCACTATCTGATGTGAATTTCATCTTATATACCCATTTACATGGTAAAGCTTTCCTGCCCTTTGGCAAAGGTACTAAGTCCCAAGTACCATTCTTGTGAATAGAATCCAACTCACTCTTCATGGCACACTCCCACTTGACATGATCCTCTGTCTGCATAGCCTCTTTGTAGCAAAAAGGCTCAGCGGCATCTGTTAGCATAACAAAATCTAAACCTGGAACAATATCTATCAGGTGGATGTAAGACACGTGCAGAACGTCTCAATGGTTGCTGAACAGGAACATTTGCAGACTAATCTGAATGGACATTCTCTTGAACATCCCTATGTGCTCTTGAACATCCCTATGTGCAGCATTTTTATGCATGCTAACCGGAGGACTAGTATCCTCAAACACCACTCTTCTCACTTCAACCTCCTTAATGGGTTGTTTATGCATCTTAGACTCATTAAAAATGACATCACTACTTGTGATCACTGACCGTGTTTCAGGATCCCATAAGCGATATCCAAATTGTCCTTCTCGACCATATCCAAGAAAAATGCATTTCTTTGACTTATGGTCCAACTTTTGTCTAGGATTCTTGGGTATATGAACATATGCTTCACACCCAAAAACTCGAAGATGATCATAATATGGTGGTTTCCCTGTCCATAACTCTTGTGCCACTTTTAGAACTTTGGCAATACTAGGTGAAAGGTTAATCACATGAACTGCAGTCAATACTGCTTCTGCCCAAAAACCTTGTGAGAGGTTTACATGATGCAACATAGAGACTACTCTATCTTGAATAGTTATATTCATCCTCTCAGCTACACCATTCTGTACTGGGGTATAAGGAGCTGTAAACTCTCTACGAATCCCTCTAGACTGACAGAAAAGGCTAAATTCATGTGAGGTATATTCACCCCCATTATTTGAACGTAAAGCCTTAAGCTTGGTTCCTTTTTCAGTCTCAACTGAAGCAAGACATTTTCTGAAAGTAGGGAATACATCATCCTTTGATTTGATAGGATATACCCAGACTTTTCTAGTAGCATTATCTATGAAAGTGACAAAGTAAAGAGAACCACCTAAGGACCTAGTGGGCATAGGACCACTATTTCTGACTCTTGTTGTGTCCCAAAGGGATTTTGAGAGGTACTTGCCTGCTCTCGCTGAGGGAATACATGCAACCCCATATACTTCAACTGAGCCCTATCAATGGCATCAATTGGCCAGTATCTCCTTTGGTTCTTGTCTACATATGTGACTCTAGATTCATCTTCAAGATCTTTCAACTCATAGAAGGTCATTGGACTTTCTTCTTGTCCGTGTGTGGGTGAGTCAATTTGTAACAATATATCTCATCCATGGATCAAGTAGACCTCCAGTAAGTAATAATCTTGAGGTATCAAATCCCCTCTCAAGACTCGAGTCACTACTGATTTGCCTTTGGGTGTAGTTACTAACTCTTTAGGGCCCGATCTTCCTGAGTTTCCTTGTCCTTCTAATCTGCCTCTCTCGTTGATCTGGTTTGGGTGTTCTATCACCACGTAGATGAGACCTAACTTGTCCAGTTACACTCCTCCTTCATACTTGACTGCCGGTCTGGTCACTATTGTAGAATCCGTGGAAGTTACCATCCTGGCTACTGATCTGTTTAAACCATCCGAATAGATGGGAATCTCCTGGGAATTAGTGGACACATATTGCAAAGAGGTACGGTATTCCCCCTCTACCGTGGACATGAAGTTTCTCTTGGGAACAGAACCTTGCATGTCTTTTAAAGCCGTTGGTATCTCTTCCTCCGAGTCACTAGAGGTGTCGGAATAGATAGAGTGATGACTTGTCTGAGTTGCACTTCCTACCAATGAAATAACACTCCTCTGACTAATTAGCACCCATCCTGATCTCAAGTTCATTCACACCCCTAGGCTATCTTGGTCTCTCACTAACCCCCAATTGGCTCCTCAGTTTATCTCTAATATTGTCTTGAGATAGCTTGAAATATTCTGGTGATACCACTCTGGCGATACTGCACTAGGTGATACCAAACTGGCGACACTGCACTTACCATGATACGATACCAAAGCTTGAGACGATACGATACCTAGAATTTCTCACGATACGATACTGGATGGCTCAGGTGATATGATACCACTTGAGTGCACGATACGATACTACTGCGTTGCACGATACAATACCAAAATTTGCGCGATACGATACTACTCTCTGCATGATATGATACCAGTGCACTGCACGATACGATACTAGATGGCTAAGGTGATACAATACCACCTGAGTGCACGATACGATACTGCTGCGTTGTACGATACGATACTAACAACTCTCATGATACGATACCAGTGCAAGTGGTGATACGATACCGAAACCTTGCATGATACGATATTAAAATTCCTCACGATACAATAGTCGATACACGATACGATACCAGTATTATGAGCGATACGATACCGCTCGATCGATGATACGATACCGTTACTGGGACGATATGATACCAAGTGGAACGCGATACGATACCACTGGCAGATCACGATCGCGATACCAACTTGACGATACGATACCAAAAATGGTATCACGATACCTCAAGTGGTATGCGACGATACGATACTCGGCGAGTATCGCGATACTAGGGAATTTTGGTATCGCGATACCAAAACTCAACCGACCGTGATACTACAACCAAAATTGCTCAAATCGCAAAAATTTTTGTACCAATGTGCTTAACTCTCACCCCTCTTCACTCTTGACCCTCTGTCTCACTCAAAGGATCTCTCCAATCTCTCTGTCCCACCCTGTGATACCGAAAATGAGTTTAATCACATGTGGTGGTGGTTATGAATTGATTTTTGTTATCAAAAACTTATGTGGCTTACCTTCTAGTGTGTCTCAACCCAAATGTGTGCTCCTAACTCCATTCTTTAGCTAACCTAGTGTGATACCACATCGACGATACCGATCGCTATCTACACATGATACCAACTCCTGAGCAAGTATCAAATGAACTAAAATTCTGTGGTTTTTTGTAGTTTGTGATGCCTGAAGCCTATTCTACACTAATTTGGCAATTTTTTTGGGATTTTTCTTGGTGATTTCAACTTACTCCTACTCCTCTTCCCTCCTTGACCTAACCCTAAATCTTCCTTCTCTCCTTCACTCCTAACCCTAAACCTAAAAACTCATTACACACACCTCAGGGATGTGAAGTAACAAGTGCTGAAGTGTCTAACTACTTGCCACTGAACGAATTCACTCCTACAAGTACGATTCCTTCACTCCAGAGCTATAACCATCACGAAGGCACCTTGGTTGAGTTTGCTCCCTGGAAACGATGTCAAAAACATGTGTACCTAAGTCACGAGCTCTTAGGGACTTGTGTCAAAGAGACTAAATCTCAATTGCCCCACAACTGCATATAGTGGTGGATTGACACACGCTTATCACATAATCCATAAATATCGGCTACATTTATAGCATGCTTTGAGTGTTTGTTCGTATAGTCGGGTTCAAAGCATCTCTACTCATTATAAGCTCAAGCTCTCAGTGAGTCAGCACCCCTGCAATCAGCGCACTCTCCTGTGCCCTTCACCTAGAAAAAGAACGATTCTATGTTCAAGTAGTGAGATAGTCTTATTTGCCAAAAATTCCATTAACATTGCAAAGAACTTTCTTTCTTAAGGGTTTCAAATACTCATCGTTTCCCACTTCACATTCCTTTTGTAATATTCATAGCATATCAAGCATCATGCTGAGTTCCTCAACCCTCATGTCAAGGATATAAACCCTTTGTTTGGGCAATCTCTTCACCAACCTACTTTGTAGTTTGATCACGACAGTCCTATTGTATTCTCACAAGGATTTTCTTTTGGTCTCTCTCTTGAAGTCCACTTTGGCACTAAGCGCCCCATCATTGTACATCAAGAATATAAGAAGAAGCATATTTTGTGTGTGCAGGTGTGGGTTGGAGGCTAGTCTAAGCCCACCCACAAGCTTCTTCAAGTCTATAAGCCTACTCTAAGGCTCAATCGATGTGCATAGGGCTAATCTAAGCCCCCTCCTCTCACGTTGACTTACCTTGGTGTTGTACAAGTCCAGGGCTACTCTAAGCCCCCCCCCTCCCCAAGAATTTTAAGTGTGGTGTCCAGTTGTTCATTCCAAGCTTTGCAATTATTTTGAAGCGGTATTTTTGGCAAGTATCTTTGATAGTGTTTCTAAATACTTTATCCTCAAAGCTTTGTAATGACCAAAAGTGAAGGTAGCTCATTATCGATGGCTAACTTCCTACCCTCTTTCACCCCTATTTTTATGCCTAAGGATGAACGCCTCAATGAACAAAATTACAATCTATGGAAAGATGTCATGCGCGCATATCTCTACACGAATCTCCTTCATGAGGTAGTAGATGGGTCAGACCCCGAACCCAATAGGCATATCAACTTAGACAATTGGCATGTGTGGAATGTCAAGGACAAACGAGCTTTAGGTCAGTTGCTACTTGCCTGCGACGAACTGACGAAAGGACATATCACGGCCTGTAAGACGTCCAAGGACACTTGGGAAACATTAACCGCTTTGTATGAAGACAAAACCCCTTCGAAAATATATGCATTAGAGGTCGAGTTTCATAATTTGACCATTCGGTCACATGACACAATTACCAAGGTCATAGCCCAATTTGAGGACTACCAGCGTAAATTAGCACTATGTGGTAGGCAGATCTCTAGTGAAGACATGGCCATTAGGCTTCTTAACAAGTTACCTAAGTCGTATGAGACATTTGTCACAACTTTGTATAATCGCGGCCAAGTCTTAACTTGGGAAGAGGTTCGTCGACTATTGCTCCTTCACAACTCGCGAGCCAAATCGACTTCCTCCCAAGAGTCTGCCATGAAGGCCAAAGGCCCATTCAATAAGGGCAAAACCACAAGTCATCATGCTAGCAATGGATCTAAGCAAGGATCGCATAATTCATCGAAGAAGTTCACCTGTAATTTCTGTGGAAAATCAGGACACTTAGAAAAGTTTTGCTATAAAAAGAAACAATCATCAAAGGCTTCTACATCTAGGCAAGCATCTAAAGGATCCCAACATAGATCCCACTGCTCTAGTGAGGAACTCTTCATCTCCACAGAAGCCAATGCCCTAGTTACTTCTAGCTCCCCGCATGAGTGGATCTTTGATAGCGGACCTACCTCCCATATGTGCAAAGACAAGGACTCCTTTCACGAACTCGAAGAGCACACGGGAGAAGTCTATCTTGGCAACAACAAAAGTTTACCCATCGAAGGAAAAGGGAAAGTTCAAATTACCAACCGTAAGGGGGAATGCAAGTCCTTATCCAATGTTCTTTTTGTTCCACATTTATGTATGAATCTACTTTCCATCAAGGCCATTACAGATCAGGACAAACAAGTATGGTTTGATAACACCTCAGTTAAGGTATTTGATCCCCATACAAAGGATGTCATTGCTCAAGGTATTGAAGAAAAGGGCCTCTACAAACTATCTTGCTTTGTATCCAAAGAATCAACTTCAAGTTTGTGGCACCAAAGATTTGGCCACACTTCTTACTTATCAAAAATCTCTTCATCCCAACTTGTGAAGGGATTGCCAAAGATAGGGCAACTTACTGATGTCTGCCAAGTGTTAGGCCGCCGGATTGGCACAATGTAACTTATATGTTTTCATATACCGCACGCACCGAAAGGGCGTAGCGAAGTGATGTAACTATTTACCTACTAATGAAGAGACATTACGGGGCTCTCTGACAGTAGAGAGAAACGAGATCGCCAGACTGTCTGTCTGGGCAATTTGTGATCTTGTGGAGACACCGTAGTGCAGATTTCAGATATTCTGAGTACTGTTACTCTGTCTTTGTTGAATTACATTAATTTTCGATAACACAGTAATGTTATGTTGACGTTAATCAGTCTAAGCGATGGTGATCATTAATTTATGTGTTAAAGACTGTGTAAGGAATAACCGGAATACGAACAGTAATACGGTGTAAAAGAAGTTATACTAGATAGTAGCGTACTGCTTAATTTGATAGTTGAGTTGGGAAAATCAGATAAAGGGCCTCTACATTGTCAGACCCCTACCATCCCCAAGAACCCAAAGAGATTAAAAGTGGACGTGACAGAAGTCCCCTTTTAACACTGGCGCCGTCTGTGGGAAGATGGTAATAGATTGAGAATACTCAGTAAAGTTAGAGCAGTGCATAAGGCAAGCGGTGCAGAGGTGATATATGCTGGTTACTCGGTTCGGCGAGTCTTATCCGAAGTATAGAAGAGACCAGCATCCCTGGGCAGTTCCAAATCTATTAGGGACACCCCCAGGTGGTAGAAGTGCAGGCCATTTAAGCCCAGTTGTCGAAGGATCGGAGCCAGTTAGTAGTGATTCCGGTGCCAATTCGGTGACACATGATGAGATTTCGATAGATTCCGATGTGATTTTGGTTCGTTCAGAAGAAGATGAAGTGATTTTGGGGTGTACAGAGACATAGTGCGTAGTTCATCCGACGTTATCTGGTCAGGATTTGACTATTTTCGGTGATAAAGTTGTGTTGCCACATGAGACCGTTTCCAGTGAAAAGACAACCGGGTGCGGTGAAAGTTCGATAACTTCCGGTGGAAGTTCGGTACCATTTCGTGGGAGTCTGAAGTTTTTCAGTGATACTGTAGTACTACCTAGTGGATCCTTGTTACGTTCACCACTGTTCGGGGCAAGCTTGCCTACTCTTGATACTAAAGCTGAGGACAGACTATTTGATTTGGAGATAAGTAAGAGATTCAACACCATTTTCGAGCCGGAAGGTGGGCAATCTGATAATACAGATTCTGAAGGACAAGAGACACCCCCTCAAAACTCAGGGAACAATAACAGTATCAATAATAGCACCATGAGTGGTCAACAACAACAACAACAACAACAACAACAACAACAACAACAACAACAACAACAACAACAACAACAACAACAACAACAACAACAGCAACAGCCACATCCAATCATCCCACTACGACCGGTTCCAACAGGGGTGACTTACACAAAATTTGGTGGATTTCCAGGTGACGACCTTGATGCACACGTGCGCACCTTTGAGATAAGCTATGCAGTGCTGAACCATCCACCCGATCCGGCATACAAGGCTATCGTATTTGAGGCCACCTTAGTTAATGAAGCGGCTAGATGGTTGACTGAGTATGATATTAATCATTTTGTTAACTATGATGTTGTGCGGGATGCATTTTTATAGAGGTTCTGGTTGAAGAAGAATCTTGCCAAAATCTTTGACTATTTGTAGAACAATCGGCAGAAGCCGCACCAGACTGTTCAGGAATATGCAATATTGTTTAGAACTCACTTAAGACAACTGCCTCCGGCATATGCTAATCTACCGGATGATGTTATAACCCAGTGGTTCATTAACGGTTTGACCCCACAGTTAAGACAAATTATGATCATCCGCTGTATGGGTGCTATGACACTGGATGTTGTTATTGCGATGGCCCTGCAACTAGAGCATAAAGTTGGGGGATTCACCGAAGACTTGGAGTGGCTGAAAGCTAGTAAGAACGTAACAGATGATCTGGCTAAACAGATGTATTGCACCAAGTGCAAAAATCTAGGCCACACCAATGTTACATGTGCCCTTAACGAGATGTATTGTGCAGATCAACAGGATACTCAACAGAAAATTGTGCGTATAATGCCAAGGTGCAGGGGCGAGCAGCTGTAAATGCCATCATACAGGAACCAGGTCAGTCAGCAGCCCATTACGTACCACCACAAATGAGAAACAATCAGTCGTAAGGATATCGGAATTATAGGGGTCAGCGGAATACCAATTTCAACTCAAATCGATGGCAGGCGGGTACATCAGCGGAAAGTACTTCTCTTCCACCACCTCAATGTCATTTTTGCGGCGAGATTGACCACATTCGTAGGTTTTGCAAGGATGCAACAGAATATGACAAAAGGAAGAAGGAGCGACAAAATCCAATGACCAACATGGTCTATATTTCACCAGTTGAATCACAAGCAGCAGTGGTTTAGACCCGATTGGGTAAGCAGTTGCAACCCGCCACTGAGGTGTTCGAGCCTGGTATCTGTGAGCAGCAGTGAATGTATACAAAGGCTAGTTAATGGACAGCTAAAGAGCCAACTGTGTTTCCTGATCCAATTCCGGTAACACAGGTTCCCCTGCCTAAGGCAAGATCGAATGAACAAAATTCTGTCCTAGCAATAGTAGAGTCATCATCAGAACCGGTGAGAAGTACGATCCAAATAGATTAGGTATGGGATATCCTATCTAAGGCTTCAATTACACTCCCTTTGGGACAGTTGCTTGCCTTGGTACCAGGAGTTAGGCAGCAATTCCAACAACAGGTTAGTCCCGTATCTTCTTGTACTCCGGTGACTGTAACAATACAACTAGAAGCTGATTCTATGGTGGATCATTCAGTCCCATTAATCACTGTCTGACATAAAAACCAAAAGATTACTCAAGTGCTAATTGATGGTGGTTCAGGTGTGAATATAGCAACCGCAACACTCTGCAAGCAATTGGGTTGGACCCAAATCGAGCCCGTACAATTTTTTGTCCGCATGGCAGACCAATCCCGAGTCCATCCGATGGGACTAGTACGGAATATTCCGATTACCTTGCAGGGTACCACGTTCAAAATGACTTTTGTAGTTCTCGAACTACCAGAATCCAGCCTCGACTACAATCTACTTTTCGGACGGCCATGGTTGAAACAAGCCAAAGTTGTACAGGATTGGTCCGCGCAGGAGTTAACTTTCAAAGATAATCACCGTAAATATGTAGTTAAATTGGATGCCATGCAGCCCTGCGAGCTTCATGCAAGACCATATGTAGCGGAGCCAGTCCACATGTTGGATGACTTATCTGATGATGAGGAAGAGGCGTTTCTGAAGACCAAGAAGGATCTGATCTCATTAGGTACTGTAGATCTCCAGTCGGTCACAAACAAGTGGAGTCCGGTCGCTTGCACGGTGGTACCAGTGACTGGAGATGCAGATGCAGAAGATAGTGTCGCTATGGATGGAGCCACCTTACATCAACTTTTGCAGTCAGCTGATGATCTGGTAAAACCTCGACAATTTTATATACCAGAAGATCAGTTAGTAACATATAATTTGGGTGATGTGGATAACCCGCGACCCGTTGTGGTCGAGATTTCAAAACCAAGCAAATCCAATTAAATGCAATTAAAAAGTTCAATGGAAGGTAATCATAACTCAATTGAATTCAATGAGCATGTCAATCATGCAGGTAAAGTAAAAAAGCAACAATCGATTGAGATGGGTGATTTCAACTCCTGACAAATTGCTTTCGTCATGTATTATTGTTGAAGATGGTTGTTTCCTAGATTGCATCTCTTATATATACCCTTTTTGAGTGTGTCATGGTGTTTATATGTATGTAATATCCGAGCGTAACTTACCAAATTTCTATTCTATATGTATCCATGTGAATGCATCATGAGAATGTGTATTTATACATGTTTATGTGTTTATGCATATGTGCTTCGTATTTATGATTAAATGTTAAAATGCATAAGTTTTTTTTTTTTTTTTTTTTTTTTTTTTTTTTTTTAAATGGAGGTTCGGCCGAGGCCTACTCCCCCTGACTTTAATTTTGAAAGAGAACAACTGTACAATGAAGGGCATAGTACCCATGGGACCCCCCTTATCCCACAAGAACAGGGGCAGACAAGGTGGACGGCCCGAAGGCCCATACATCGAGGTGGACGGCCCGAAGGCCCAACTGATTAACGCCCGAAGGCCGGATTCCACGCCCAAAGGCCGGATTCCACGCCCGAAGGCGGATTACACTGTCCCGCAGCGCAGGGGGGTTGAACCCTCGCCCCCGCCTCAAGAGGCGAGGGACCCAACCAATCGACCTGGCATCTTGGGACAAAATGCATAAGTATTGATTTCCATACATGTGTATGCGTTAATATATGTGAATGTAAGTATGTGTGCCAAGTTTATGCATATACGTGCGTGAATATACGTGGCATGGAAGGAAAGGTTTCTTTTTTTAGGAAAAACTTGATGCTTGGCAGAAAAAGATTATGGAAGGATGGGACGGCTGTTACAAGAGGGATCCGGTCTGTGTATGACTCGGAGGCAGAGGGATCTTTCGGGGGAGGGAGAAGAGAAAGTAATCTCTCTTGAGGGGGACGACCTTTAGAGACCTAACGGCACAGCGGAGAAGGGCAGGCCATGGAGGACTGCTTTGAGAGTATGTGGTTGCATCGGCAGACAGAGGGATATACAGCAATGGAGAAGCTTTCTCATCGTGCACAAGAAGGGGGAATATAGAGAGGAGGAGGTATCATCTGCATATCTGTTTTTTTTCGGAAGGAATTGCTCTGTGTTTGAGGGGTAACAGGGAAACCGACACGAAGGCATGGTTGCGGGGATAGCTCACTTGGGAGAGCGCTCTGATGGACATTGGTGCATGTCCTAAAGCGCATCAGTAGGTGCTATGGTATATGAAGTTACTAGAAGAGAGAGAGCAGGAACCATCCACCTCACCCTCAGAATACAGTAAAACTATAGAAGCGTGCATCATGATATTTTAGGATGAGCTCTGAGAAAACGATGAAGGTTGCAGAAGAGCTTTATCAAGGTGGTTTCATAAGCTACACATGCTTCTGCTCGGCGGCTTCTTGGAGAAGAAGAGGTTTATGCTCATAGAATATTATTACAGAAAGAAAAGCATATTCTGTTTCGACGGAGAGCACTAAACTACAGCATGGGTTTTGGCGGCTGATTCTGGAGGAGAAAGCATTCTGGTTGTGCCTTGAAGAAGAAATCTTATCATACAATGGCAAGAAGAAGAACCAAAGGAGATAGAAAGATAATGATGATCTGCAGGAATTCCTAACAGTCGTGGCCGATAAACAATGGATATTGAAGACCAGATAAAAGGGCAGATGTTATCAACTTAGAGCAGTGAATTAGCAGCCAGGCTCCCTCACTTGAATCTTGGGTAAGCCTCACTTGAATCTTGGGTAATTGCGTGATCGTTACAGAAGCGTCAGGTTTGCATTTAAAGAGGAAGACTTCAGTAACAGTAACCATGTAAGCTTCTAAAGATTACTATAGGCATCATTGTCTGATCCATTCTGCGCTCAAACTATGTCTGTCATAAATTACCCTGTTAACATTATATGCCGATGTAGTCTGATTAAACCTTATGGTTTGAGTACTTCAATTGTCTGAGCAAAGTTGAATGAAGAACTTCAAGTAGAAGCTGATCTTATCAATCGTCACTGTTACTAGTAACTGCCAGTCGTAGAGCTGTTTCTTTTGCAATGGTATAGTTATGTGAAAGTTCGCGTTAAAGTTAAAGGGGAGAGTTGCTAGGCTAAGGAAAAGTGTAAATGAGCTTAAACATCAGGTTTTATAAAACATGGCAATAGCAGCAAAGAATTTGAACTCATATATACATGGATGCAAAGTCGCACATAGGCATGCATAGAGAATGAGAGAGGATTTCGTATGTTATGGACTCATTTAAGATTAGCTATGAATTAATGCAACGGAAGAGTTATCTTTATAAGCAATTTTATCTCCTGTGAAATGGTCGCGAAAGGAGTTAGTTTGCGTGATCAAATGCTGAAAAGAGCTGAGTTGAAGAACACTCTTTATGTGTGTACAGGACGTGTCTACTTGTGCTGAAAATGTTTAGCTCGCTTATAGTATGGTGCATAAACAGCATCTGAAATTTTTTGTCATAAACTGTTGATGCGTTTGTACTTATAAGGAAATAGGATCAAAATCACTAGAACATCGAGATACTTGAGTGTTCTTTATGTTGCTTAGTTTGCGTGATGATGGGAAGACCTTTATGGACATAAAAAGGCATTATATCATGCAGAATTCTTTTGTCCTTCTGATAGGGAATTTCATTCTTCACTCATAATCGCAAAGCGTGTTCACAGTTTAATCGTGGAAGAGTTTGTTTAAGATGTTTTCGACTACATGTAACTGATGAATTTAAATGGCCATGACGTTTGAACCGTCCACAGTTTCCGAGTAGTTATTTTCTAATAGAATACTCGACAACTTTGGATGGTGAACAACATTAAATGATATTGAATTATGCGTTCATTTATTAAAAAAAAAAAAAAAAAAGTGAAGTATGATAAAGAACGCACAACATGATTATTTGTTTCCGAGTCACTTGTGCTTGGCATTAGGCAACGAAATAGTATTTTGTTTTCCCAAGAGCTACTAACGTGTTAGCTTAGCATAAATAAGATTTTACTGAGCCTTTAATGTGGACATCTCTTCGTGAAACAGTGTGGATTTGACATAAGCCAAACACGCGAACCCCTTAATTAAAGTGAAAGATAAAATCACTTATGATTGGGGAAGTGTGCTTTCAAGAATAAGTTAGAGTAACGTTAAAATCCTGAGTGAGACCATTTCCCCTTTGTCCCTCTCATTTTCCATGAATAAAAACTTAGCTTATCTAAGACAAGACCCTCACCTAGATTACCCTTTACTTTCAACGATCTTGAATCGTTGCAAGATATATAGACTCTCGAAGGCAAATCAAGTATAAGAAGAGATTTCCTTCAAATTGAGTCTTAGAAATCATATTGAGACAAATGGTTTCTTGCTTCACTTCAAAGTGAGTCTATCCTATCTCTTTCATGGTCAAGAGCACATCTTGATCAACTAAACTTTTATTTATTTATTTTTATATATATATATATATATATCCTACTTAGATGATTCAGTAAGATCTCCTTCCCATAAACCTTTTTTAGAGGAAGAAACTAAGTTAAGATCTATCCAAATACTCTTTACCCTCCTTTTCAAGAACCTCCGCGACACCGTTAAGATTAAGGCAGGATTGTCAGAGACATTTCAAGATGATTTGATACGACTCTTGCGTGAGTTCTCCGATGTTTTTGCTTGAGACTGTCGAGATATGAAAGGCCTGGACCCACAGATCTATCAACATCGGGTAGTGCTCAAACCAGAGGCGAAGCCAATTAAACAGCCTAGTTACCGAATGGACCCCAATTATGCAGCACAGGTCAAAGAAGAACTCGATCGGTTATTGAAGGTGGGATTCATTGTACCAATCGAGCATGCGGAATGGATATCTCCGATAGTGATTATTCCGAAGAAAAATAAACAGCTGCGCATCTGTGTTTACTGAAAACTGAATGCGGCCACTGTACCGGATCCATTTCCTCTCCTCTTTCTGGACACAATGCTCGACAGGGTGGTCGGGCACGAGATGTATTCATTTCTGGATGGCTATAGTGGCTATAACCAGGTGAGGATGGAAGAACAAGACATACCTAAAACAGCTTTTATCACGAACTATGGTGTTTATGCTTGTACGGTAATGTGGTTTGGGTTAAGGAATGCTCCAAGTACGTTTCAACGATGTATGCAAGAAGTTTTTTCACCCTACTTGATAACTTTTATGCAAGTATATTTGGACGACTTTTCCTTATTTGGTAAGACTGCGGCGCACCTGTATCATTTACGGTGCTGTTTTGAAAACTGTCGCGAATACCGATTATGCTTGAATCCGACAAAGTCTGTTTTTGCGGTCTCTTGTGGCAAACTACTCGGACATATTATCTCTGCACAAGGGATACAAGTTGATCTGGATAAAGTTGCAGCCGTGTTGGAGGCACCAGTCCCTACGACACCGAAAGAAGTTATGCGTTTCCTGGGCCAAATCCGGTGGCATGACAGACATTTACGGTGGTTAGCTCATTTAGCAACACCGCTCAATTGGCTTATGACTAGTGCTCCGCGGCAGTATGATTGGACATCGGAGTGCCAAAATGCATTTGATCGTTTAAAGGTGTTATTGACGCAGGCCCCAATTTTGCAACCACTTGATTGGGAACGTCAGTTCCATGTCTTTGTGGATGCATCGGACATAGCTATTGGTAGTGTCCTCATGCAGCAAACTGACAAATGGTTTCGGCCTGTATATTATGCAAGTCGCCGATTAGCCCCTGCTGAAAGAAACTATTCAGTGATCGAAAGAGAATGTCTCGGGTTGGTGTACTCTGTGAAGAAGTTTCGCCATTATTTGCTGGGCCAAAAGTTCACCTTCCACATGGATCATGTCGCACTTGTGTATTTGCCGGCAGCAATATTTAGGTGGTTGCTTGGCTCGGTGGGTTCTATTATTACATGAATTCGACTATGAAGTTATTCATCGACCTTGCACAGCACATGCCTTGGCGGATTTTCTATCTCGGTTGGATTCCGGTGAAGCTCCGGTGGGGGTTGATTACACTACACCAGCAATTTGCGCTACTGAGCCAGCTATTGAAGAATCTACAGAACCTCTTGTTCCCCCTACATACTACGATACAATACTAACGTTTCTAACTGACGGGTGTCTTCCTCCTCATACTTCCCTTGCTTTGCGGCGGAAATTTGCAGTTTACAGTCGAAGATTCTGGTTGATTATAGGTCAACTGTACTATCTGGACCATTCTGGTGTTTTACTTCGATGTATCCCACCACATGAAGCAGAATCGGTTATTGCTATGGCTCATTCATTACCCTCGGACGGACATTTTGGAGTTGATCTTACTCACCGTAAAATTCTTCAAAGTGGGCTTTGGTGGCCTACCATGTACAAAGATGTGACTGAGTTTGTGCAGCAGTGTGATACTTGTCAACGGTCTGGACAGCCATTACAGCGGAACTTCTATCCCCTTCAACCTGTCTTACCTCTGGAACCCTTTCAGAAGTTGGGTTTAGATTTTATTGGTCCAATAACACCCCTAGCTACTTTCACTAACAGCCGCTATATCTTGACTTGTACCGATTATGCCACTCGATGGGCGGAGGCTTGGGCATTACGGTCGGCCACAACAGTTTTGGTGGCCAAATGCCTGATGAAGGATGTTTTTCCTCGTTATGGGTTGCCTCTGGAAATCGTTACGGACCAAGGTACACACTTTGTTAACCACTTAATGCAAGTATTGACCGAGACATTTCAGATTGTCCACAAATTCAGCTCGCCTTATTATCCGTGTGCCAATGGTCTGGCGGAGAGTACCAATAAGACTTTGTTGACTATGCTCCGTAAATTGCTTTTGGAATGTCCGGAATATTGGGACCAGTTACTACCTGCAGTTTTGTGGGCGTACCGGACTACGTACAAGGTAGCTACTGGCATGACCCCGTTCAAACTAGCTTATGGATTGGAAGCTATTGCACCAATGGAAGTAGTAGTGCCGAGTCTACGTGTTGCCTTAGCTCAGAAATTGCTACCGGAAGAATCCTTTCCATTTTGGTTGGATACACTCAGATCATTGGATGAACAGCGCTTGGAAAGTTTTCTGGTACTTCAAGAAGTTAAGCTTCGTCAAGCTCGTACCCATGATCGTTTCTTCAAGACCCCTGTGTTTACGGTGGGGCAATTGGTGTTATTCTACAATGCTAAAGCAAATCGGTCCGTTGGGAAATTTAAATTACGGTGGTTTGGTCCACACCGAATTATTGAGCAGGGGGGACCCGCTACTTTTAGGTTGGCCACCTTAACCGGAGTTCCCCTTCCGAAAGTGATTAATGGATCTAAGCTTCGCCCCTATCAGCAATCGGCCGATAACCAATGACGTGTACCTTGTCTTTTTCGCGTGCCAATTGTTTATTTCTTTTCTCGCATTTCGGTTGATCACTGATCGTAATCCTCTCGTTATGGTATCTAAATATGATTAATCGAAGTCTTGTGTTACTGTTTCTATTTCTGCATGCATGTTGAAATTATGAAGGGTATCATTTCAATACAGCGCGATGATTAGGGTTTTTGATCGCTTCATGATGCTCGTGTGTCTACTTAACTTTGTTTCTTTTACTGCTAATCGTTACTGCGTTTGTGTGCTTGTGCGTGTTTGTTGTCGTCTTTATTCTTGTGCTCACTTGTGCGCGCCATAAAAGCTTTAGCGAATGTCGTTACTTTCCGTGCAGGACTTACTCCTGGAGTAAGTGAGTACTTGCGCACTCGCGGTTTGTTGAATTTTGCTGAATTGCCTTGGCATTCAATGGAATGTCAGCCATTTTATGCGCAAATTATTGCTACCATCGCCTCTACACCTGCTACCGAGCAGTGTTGGCCCATCGCCTGCTTCCCATCCCGCATTGTTATCACTTTAGCTTCGTTTGCTGAAGCTTTCCGCCTCCCTATGGAAAGATTGGAGAATGGTCCACTCCTTCCTGTAGCCACCATGAAAGAGTTGTTTCCTCGGCACTCATCTAATGAGTACGCCATTTTGTGTAGACCTGAACCAGAGGGCACTGCTCTGCAGTTTTTAGTTGCTATTTTGAATTTGCAAAAACGCACTTGCGGTATCTCGCACCCCTTCTATTCGATGATAGACATGGCTTCTCGCGAGTCTGTCAATTTTGCTTCTTTTTATTTCCGGCGCATTCACCGTGAATGTGTCGCGGTTATCAAACAGGTCAATAAGGGTGACCTTCCGCGTTCTCGTCTTCCCCATATCCTCACTTTTCTCTTTCCAGTAATCCAAGCCGCGCAACCGCCTCCAAACGCTCCCATCTTGCTCCATGAAGAATCTACTCAAGTGCTCGAGGACGCAGAGGATGGCAATGAGGATCTCTTCCAACTTCTTCATCGGAAACGCAGATGTATAAGTCCTTCTGAGAGCCAGGTGCAGGGATCAAAGGCTGCCAATGAAGAAGTCTTCCATGACACTGCTACATCCATTCATGTCGAATCTTCCGATCATTCTTCTCCAAATAAGGAGCAGGAACAAGATGCCCACACTGAAGACTCTGACGAAGTTTCTTCTCGGGAGGATTCTCATCTGCAGAATCAAGATTCGGTGAAGGATATTGCTTCTTACATTCTTAACGACGTGATTGCTATGATGGATGCCGTCATTGACAAGGTTGAGGCATCAAAGCAGAATACCACCGGCCTCATTTTGACGCCAATTATTCCATCTCCTCCACCCATGAACACTGTAGAGCCCATTGTCCCAGTCGAGCCTGTTGTTCCCGACGCACCCACTACTTCCTCGTCTTCTCCCAATTACTCTCCACCACCTTCCCCTCACCTATTATCAGCCTCTTCATCCCAGCCACTTCCTCCTCTTACTCTTTCGGCTCCAATGTTTAATGAATTAGAATCGATGGGTCTCCTCTTAATCCAATTTTCTCAGCAGTTACCAATGCAAATGAAGCAGGCCACCGATAATATTCGACATGAATTACAACACAAAGTGGATATTTTAGAAGCAGATATCGCCCCATTATAGGAAGAAGCAAATGCAGTTAAGGCCGAAAATCATGCTTTGCAGATTCAACTCAAGCACCTTCAAGCTCGACTTACAGAGCATGATAATCTTATTGCTCAAAGAGATGCAGCATTTGCTGAATTAAAAGCCAAGGATGTTTTGTTAACTGCTCGTGATGAAGAAATCAAGCAATTAGATCAGTTGGTACAGGATAAGGAGGATGCTCGGATTGCTCTCGGCAAACTTTTAGAAGAAACTCGCAGTGAGCTTGATGAAGTCGTGCAGAGAGGACAAGAAATGGCTAATTTGGCTAAGCAGACTATTTGCGAATTACAGACCGCCTCTGTCAATCTTTTCCAGGCGAATACTGCTCTCAAAGCACAGACGAGCCTGACCATTCAACTTAAGAAGGAATTAGCAGGGATTATGAAAGAAAGGGATGCCTATTACAGGACAATTCAATATCAAGCTCAGGAATTGGAACGCAGAGAGAAGCAACTGGGAGTTCAAGCCGACAGACTATCCAGAATAGATGGACAAATTGAAGATATGAGATTGAGTCGCGATGTAGCCCTTGCCAATGACTTTTACTTACAAGAAGCATTTTCGCAGACCCAGACTGAAGTTTTGATGAGTCACGTCATTGCGGCAAGTTCAGTCCGAACTGATGCACAACTGGTGGAGCCGGAGACATTAAAGTTGATGTTGGATTCATTGAAACAGAAAATCTCTAGAACCTTCAAATTAGCAAGAACTATGTATATACAGGGCATTGTCGAAGAGCCTTAGTTTTTTTTTTCTTTGCGGGTTCAAGTCCACCGTGCGTGCCAGTGTTACGATGCCGGATTGGCACAATGTAACTTATATATTTTCATATACCGCACGCACCGAAAGGGCGTAGCAAAGTGATGTAACTTTTTACCTACTAATGAAGAGACATTACGGGGCTCTCCGGCAGCAGAGAGAAACGGGATCGCGAGACTGTCTGTCTTGGCGATTTGCGATCTTGTGGAGACGCCGTAGTGCAGATTTCAGATATTCTGAGTACTGTTACTCTGTCTTTGTTGAATTACATTAATTTCCGATAACACAATAATGTTATATTGACGTTAATCAGTCTAAGCGACGGTGATCATTAATTTATGCTTTAAAGATTGTGTAAGGAATAACTGAATACGAATAGTAATATGGTGTAAAAGAAGTTATACTAGATAATAGCGTACCATCCCCAAGAACTCGAAGAGATTAAAAGTGGACGTGACGGAAGTCCCCTTTTAACACAAGCTTGCACCCAAGGCAAGCAACATAGGGCCCCAGTTCCCAAGGAAGCTTCAACACGAGCGAGGAACCCTCTAGCCCTTATCCACATGGACTTATGTGGACCCATGAACACCCCATCCCTGAGTGGATCCATCTACTTTTATCTTCTAGTAGATGACCACTCTCTTTATATTTGGGTGTACTTTTTGAAGTCAAAGGCAGACACATTCTCTAAATTTCAAACTTGGATCAAGGAAGTTGAGAATGAAGCTTCAACTAAAGTTAAAACCATCATATCAAATGGAGGTGATGAGTTTATCAGTCATGACTTTGATAACTTTCTCAACCAGAAAGGGATCAAAAGACAAGTCACTCAGGCTCATACTCCATCCCAAAATGGAGTAGCTAAAAGAAAGATACGCAGTGTGATGGAAATGGCAAGAACTATGCTTCATCACAAGGGTCTACCCTACAAGTTTTGGGCAGAAGCTGTGCATAATGCCGTTCACATTCTTAATCGAGGATTTACACGTGCATTACACAACAAAACACCCTTCGAAGCATACTATGGAAGAAAACCAAATGTGAATTACTTTCGAGTCTTTGGTAGTGAAGCTTTTGTCCATGTACCAAAAGAAGATAGAAACAAGTTACAATCAAAGTCCAAGAAACACATATTCATAGGGTACAATGACCAATCAAAGGCATACCGTC
This sequence comes from Ceratopteris richardii, assembly GCA_020310875.1. Lineage (NCBI taxonomy): Eukaryota > Viridiplantae > Streptophyta > Polypodiopsida > Polypodiales > Pteridaceae > Ceratopteris > Ceratopteris richardii. The sequence continues at coordinate 56,360,460 of CM035435.1, forward strand.
TATATGATATGGAAAACCACTCCATCCCCATTTCGAAGGATGTGATCTTCAATGAAGCTTCCTCATACTCAAGAAAAGATTCAAGTACAAGTCTTAGTCAACCTATCTACACTTTAGAGGGGGACACAAAGCAAACATCAGAAGCAAGTACTTCAAGTCATCCGAGAAGATCTCAAAGACTTCTTGATAAGAGACAACGAGAACAAAGTCATTATGTTAATTATGCTTTAATGCACCAAATTCAGCAAATTCCAGAGCCATCCAACTACAAAGAAGCTCAAGGCCAACCAGAGTGGGAAGCAACTATGAAAGAGGAACTGGATGCAATAGCAAAGAACAAGACTTGGACATTAGTTCCCAAATCAACCAACCATCAAGTCATAGGAGTCAAGTGGATATACAAAGTCAAATACAAGTCTGAGTGCCGCACCTTGAGTACTCTATGATAGATCTTGGATTACTTCACTACTTCTTGGGTATGGAAGTTTGGCAAACAAAAGAAGGTATATTCCTATCACACAAGAAGTACTGCTCTGATCTACTTTCCAGATATAACATGGACCAGTGTCGCTCAGTTTCTACACCACTTGATCCAAACATCAAGCTTACACTAGAGGACTCATCATTACTTATGGATGTGCATACCTATCGACAACTTGTTGGCTCATTATTCTATCTTGCCAACACTAGACCAGATATTGCCTATGCAATTGGTATACTCAATCAGTTTGCACGTCAGCCTCGTCAGACTCATTGAGATGCTGCTCAGAGACTACTTCGATACCTTGCTCTCACCCGACATCATGGTCTTTGGTATAGAGGGGGCATCGAACTCGCCGGATATTCAGATTCTGATTGGGCTGCTGTTCCTGATTCTCGACGGTCTACTTCTGGGTATATATTCTTGCGTGGCTGAGGACCTATCTCTTGGGCAAGTAAGAAGAAGTCTACAGTTGCTCTATCATCTACTGAGACCGAGTACCGAGCATCTAGCTTTGCAGCATGTGAGGCCATCTGGCTTCGACGTTTATTATCTAACATTGGTGTTTTGCAGGATACTCCGACATGTCTTCGCACGGACAACCAATCAGCCTTGGCCATCGCCAAAGATCCAGTATTTCACACTCGGACGAAGCACATCGAGATCCAGTACCACTTCATCCGCGAGAAGATCGTATCCGAGGAGATTTCTATGCAGCAGTGCACCTCTGAAGAGAACCTCGCAGACATGTTCACGAAGGCTCTACCTCCGGTTCCGTATCAGCACTTGGACCTCTGCAGCATTCAACCGCTCCAAAATGGAGCTGCAGAGGGGGTGTTGACGACATGATTGCTCCTACTTCATCTACATTTGTATCCGCATGAGTGCATCTCCATTTTGTATCTAGGAGGCACTCTATTTCTAGTCTATTTCCATTTTATATTGTATTTCCTTTGTATTTGGGTACCTTGCCATGTGCTTCTACCAGTTGTATTCATTCTCCTTTCAAGAGACTTATCCCACATATGATGTACTTTTGAGAGCCCCTCCCAAATCTATATAAGGAGGACCTCTCCCCTCATTTGTACTTGGTTAGGAGCTTGAGGAGCCTACTCCATGCTCTTGGCAAGCTCATTTCTAATCCACATGAGTTTACCCATTTCATGGTCTACTCATTTTGTATCTCACACATTCTTTGTTTTGTGAGAGTTCTTTACTTTTCATTTTGCTTCCGAGTGTGTACTCTCTACATAAAAATCATTTTTGCAGCTGCAATGTTTTGATGCCTTGTACATGCCTTTTCAATAATATTAGCCCTGTTCTTTGTGCCCACCAAAAAAAGAAAGGAACATCATTACCGATTTTTTTCTTCTAGGACGATGCCTCGTCCATCCACAAATCACTAGAGCTAGGACCAGAATTCAACACTTCAACCACTGCTTTTCTTCTTTGTCAACCTTTTGCTGTTTCTTCTTTGTCAACCTTTTACTGTTTCTTTTGGTTGTTTATATCCACACACACACACACCAGACACACACCACCCCCCCCCACCCCCCCCCCCCCCAAAAAAAAAAAAAAAAAAAAAAGGGTCCCTGCATTCCCCCATTTCTCTCCCCTTTTCTACCATTTTTTCCTCCGTTTTCTCTTTTTCCTCCTTTTCTACCGTTCTTTGTTGATTTTCCAAACCAAGATTTTCAGTCTGGGGGTGAACTTGTTTTACAGCTGCAAAAGGTGTTGTTTTATAGCTTGGGAGGCCCGTGTGTGTCATTTTAGGATAATTTTCAGCAGTCCTCTCCCTTAGCCACTTCACCATATGTTCAACTTTCCACTGAATTATTTCGTTCAGTGACCTGAATTTTCTCCATCAGCAATGTTACTGTAGCTGAGTATTCTATTACAGAACTCTTTTTCTGAACATGTCTGTGATCTATAAACTTGTTAGTTATTGATCAGAGTGGATACAATGTTCTTTTTCTGTAATATAGTACTCAGAAGCTTGCATTATTTGTAGTTTGATTTTCCTTTTTAAAAGTCTTTGTGTCTAATGAAGAGCTCTATTCAAAGATGTGGAGATTGTGCTGGGCAAGTGGGTGAGGTGGTATCTCTCTGGGCCGGGATACCATTTCATTGTGTATTTTGAGGGAGGAGAGGAAAATTGTTTTTTGTTTTTTTGTTTTGTTTTGTTTTCTTTCTCCTCTGGTTTTCAGGGTCGAAGTGACTCTGCATATTGCGGATGGGTCCAAGAAGATGAAGGAAAAGGAAAAGTTGAACAACAGAGAGGGGTTAAAGTGGTAAAGTCAATTGTGAGATTGAAAGCTGCTGCTAGAGGCCTACCTCCAACAAATGGTTGGAGTCCGTCGTCAAAGTCAGCTATTTCGGTTGGAAAGAATAAAAGGGTTTGTGACCTTGGTAAATGGTTGAGGGCGTAGCCATGATAGTTGTTGAGAAACAGGTCAATGTTGCTGGGTGTAATGATCTGTTCGTATCTGATTGAGCTGGAAATAAAACAGAGAGCAAACTTTCTAAGGATGGATTTTCAGGCGACCAGATGGCTGTTGAAAGAGTAGAAGGTAGGATAAATGGTAAAAATATACCGGTAGGGCTCATTGACATAAATGAACCTTTCGTGAAGGATAATGCAGTTTTGAACCAAGTGAACAGTTGTCAATCAGTGCGGTGGAGTAAAAATCTATACAGAAAGTGGTTGAAGATGAGAACAGGAGGGAATCACCTCTGAGGCAGAAGGTCAAAATATCAGTGTGAAAATTGTATGTGTAAGGTGTAATTACTATCTCCTATCTTGATAATTGACTTCTTGCAGATACTGACTCTTTTGGGAAAAGATCCGAGTCTGGGTCACAACAGAAGAACAGCACTAGAGAGCGCTTTCTTGGATCTTGAAAGGGATGTGGATGAACGTGAGTGCATAGAAATGTTTTTCTCTCAATGCCTTTGTTATCTGATTCCATTAAATGTTTTTCATGATTAATCAAATGTTTCTAGTGTATCCACCTTCACTGGCGACCAGGGAGCCTGAACAGGGGAAAGGAAACCATTTATCAAGAGATTTGAAGCAGAAGCTGGCAAAAGTTGCAAGATTGGCAGTACGAACATTTTGTGTTTCAACTCTAGTGTGATTGATCACTTCTACAATTTTCTTGTTTTCAGTCAATGATATCTTTACGTAGGTTAAACAGGGTCAAATAACTGATGATATGATTGAATGCCTTATGAGTATCCTTGACCATGTAATTCGAGAAAGGACTTCGAAGGTAAATAAATGCATTACTATGTTCAAATTACAAAACCACTTCATGGGCATGCTTGCGTGAACACAAGGATGTGTTGGAAGGATTTTAGTGAATGTGCAGATATTTGCAAACAATTAACATACCATCTGTGATGTAAGTCATTGCAGAATATTCAAGCTTCAGAGGGTTTACTTTTGTTTGTGGTTCATGAGTGTAATGTGGTAGAATAAAAGATCGTATTGTCTCCAGATGTTTTAAGAAGAAACTGGCATCAATGAAGACTTCCATCAGGACTTTCTGCATGTTTTAGAATAGAGTCTGCAAGCGTACTGAGGTTTTACTCATTGTTAGTATATTTTAGTAGCGATCTTTGTGAGGATGCTAGGACCATCGGAGTTTTTCTCTTCTCTCTCTTGGATGCCCCCAAGGTGGAATTCACAACTAAAGAATACTTACCTTTTTGTATTAAAACCATATGTTATGGGAGAAACTAGAATAGATGCAAAGTTAGTTTCAACAAGCTTTTGATTACAAGATTACTGTAGTCCATGTAGGGTTTTCAAGTTACAACACATCTGTGATGTAAGTCATTTCAGAATATTCAAGCTTCAGAGGGTTTACTTTTGTTTGTGGTTCATTAGTGTAACGTGGTAGAATAAAAGATCATATTGTCTCCAGATGCTTTAAGAAGAAAATGGCATCAATGAAGACTTCCATCAGGAATTTCTGCATGTTTTAGAATAGAGTTTGCAAGCATACTGAGGTTCTACTCATTGTTGGTATATTTTAGTAGCGATCTTTGTGAGGATGCTAGGACCATTGGAGTTTTTCTCCTCTCTCTTGGATGCCCCCAAGGTGGAATTCACAACTAAAGAATACTTACCTTTTTGTATTAAAACCATATGTTGTTGGAAAAACTAGAATAGATACAAAATTAGTTTCAACAAGCTTTTGATTACAATTTACAAGATTACTGTAGTCCATGTAGGGTTTTCAAGCTATGACTATGACTCAAATATGAGAGATCCCACAACTCAGGATTACAAGTATGAACAGAAGGTGGCTGGGATAGACACTTAGATCTCTCAGGACTTTCTGCATGTTTTAGAATAGAGTTTGCAAGCGTACTGAGGTTTTACTCATTGTTAGTATATTTTAGTAGCAATCTTTGTGAGGATGCTAGGAATGCACAACTAAAGAATACTTACCTTTTTGTATTAAAACCATATGTTATGGGAGAAACTAGAATAGATACAAAGTTAGTTTCAACAAGCTTTTGATTACAAGATTACTGTAGTCCATGTAGGGTTTTCAAGGTACGACTATGACTCAAATATGAGAGATCCCACAACTCAGGATTACAAGTATGAACAGAAGATGGCTGGGATAGACACTTAGATCTCTCATGACTTTCTGCATGTTTTAGAATAGAGTTTGCAAGCATACTGAGGTTTTACTCATTGTTAGTATATTTTAGTAGCAATCTTTGTGAGGATGCTAGGACCATCGGAGTTTTTCTCTTCTCTCTTGGATGCCCCCAAGGTGGAATTCACAACTAAAGGCAAAGTTGTTTCAGCAGGCTTTTGATTACAAGATTACTGTAGTCCATGTAGGGTTTTCAAGGTATGCTTATGACTCAAATATGAGAGATCCCACAACTCAGGATTACAAGTATGAACAGAAGGTGGCTGGGATAGACACTTAGATCTCTCAGGCTAGAACTTCTATAGGTATGAAGATGAGTTGAGTTCCCACAATTGGCACATATAAGAACAAGCTACGAGATGGTATAGTCTCTCTGTGTAACTGTTAACAATGTCACAGCAGTTGTGATGGTTACAAGATATCAACAGAATATAAGACCAGGGTACTAGACTTCAAGGGTAGAGAAGAACTGAAACTTGGAATCTGAGAGTATTTGATGTTAGAGCTTGAGTTCCCAAGACTTGCAACGGCAAGACTTAGGGAGTTGTGGCCAAGCCTTTCATTTTGTACTACTTGTAGGGCAGTTAAAGGTCTTGTAGAATTCTCCAAGACATCGTGAGTATGCAGAGGATGCATCTTGACTTGTCTGCGATGAAATCATGAAGAATGCAACTGATGCCTGGCAAGGCTGATCTTGCATGTGTACTTTCATTAGCAGCTTAGAAGGGGTGCATTCTTTACATGGCATCTACGTGAATCAATTTATGTAGTTGATCGTAATATGGTTATGACATCATCCCCTCCTCTTGGCCTTAAGCCCTAAGAATAGCTTGGCTTCTCAATCTTGGTTTAGCTGGATTTTTGGAAGGAGTGGTTCATGGTCTTTGTTGTGCAAGATTCTTCTGATGGAACTCACTCTGTTTGATAAGTGATCTCAAGAAATGTGTTACTGATTTCTATGTGTGGTAGTTGTTATTGTACTCCTGCTAATCCACAAAGGTACTGCAATTTTCCTTGAGATGATCTGAGAGGTCAGAATAAACGTGAATTGTTATTTTTAATGGTTTTGCATATGGAGGGATGGTGGTGACTAGGTCTCCACGTTTATATGTTAGGTGATGGCTGTGGTATGTAGCCTTCATAGTGCTCTTTTGGCTTTGTCCTTTTGGAGCTGCTGCTTGAGTTATTGTATTGCTTATAAACTATAGGAATTAGTTGCTTGATTAGCGAGACGAATGCCCATTCTTGCTTGCTATGTACTGTTTGCAAAGAAAGAAGTTTTCTTGGTTCAGACATGGATAGTATTTCTTGTGTGGGGTTAGTTTAAGCATATCATCATCTTGTACATTTATTATCATGAATTTGAGCATCTTATTTTGACCATATTTCGTGTATTTGTCTCTTGTTCTTGAGTTTGTGGGCGCATATTCTCTTGTGTGCGCTATAATTTCTCTATTTGGGCTAACAATGTAAGCTTTGTGTTCTCCATCTTGGAAAAGATAATTGGTACTAAATGGATATACTAGTGTAAACTGAAGACGACTTGTCTTGTAGCAAGAGAAGGACATTGATTTTAATGAATCTTTTGCTCTTGATTGTCACATGACCACTTTTTGAAGCATTATACATTGATAACATGCTTAAGTTGCATTTTGTATCATCTCATAATACATATCATGATTCCACTTTTTTAATGGCGATTTGAATGTGTTTTGCGTAGTCCAAAACCTTGTTTCTGGAACATGTATCTGATATGATCCGACACTTGATTTTTATGTTGAAGATTTGTTTTAGAATTCTAATTAAATAGATCTATTAAACTGTCAACTTCGACACTTTTATCTGTTTTTGAAATCGGGCCCTTGATTGTCACATAATTACTATTTGAAGCATCTATACATTGATAGCATGCTTAAGTTGCGTCCATATCATGATTCCACTTCTTTTTAATGGGGATTTGAATGTACTTTTTTAGTAGTCCAAAACCTTGCATCTTGAACATGTATTTATGCACTCTGACACTTGATTTTATGTTGAATATCTGTTTTATAATTCATCTATTTACTTGTCAGACTTCAACATTTTTATCTAATTTTTGAAATTGGGCTTTCAATTTATGCATTTTGATTGGGGTATTCCTTTCTATCAAAGGAAATATATAAAAAGATTGCTTGGAATATTCAAGGTTGAAGATTGTAAACCTATTTGCACTTTTATCTACAAATGTTTACCACATTTTTCAAGATGTTTGATGTCTTATTCATTCATGTGGTACAATTCGTGCTCTCCAAAATGATGAGATCCATGTATAGTTGGTCAAAGCATTGTTGAATTGTTAAAAAGATCGTATGCTCCTCACATAGAACTAGGTGACTTAACTTGTTTTGTCCCAAGGGGCAATCATTGTCATTATGTTTATCTTTTCTTTTTGTTACCAAGATTGGGTTGGTTCTTATCAGTATCTATTTGTCTGTAAGCAAATTTTGCATCATTTCCTTTACATCATGCATATCTTGGCTTAAAGAGAAACAGCCTACTATTGCACTTCTAGCAACCCTGGATGATTTGAGTGCAGTTACCTAGACACCTGTTGGCTGATTTGGGTGTTTGACTAGAGCCTTCTGGCACCATCTTCATCGACAGCTAGAGTGCAACAGTAGTTGTAATGAATCTGATATGTTATGCTTGCACAAACTCCTAAGGACATTGAGATGCACTGTCATTATTAAGTCAAGGAGAGGCTCTTTGAAAGAGAGATCAATGTTGCATAAACACGTCGTAGAAATAACATTGCGCTTTTCACAAACTTTCTACCTATGGAGAATGTCAAAACTTTCCCAAAGATTTAGAATTACTTCCCGTTGTGGATTGTAGTTGTCAATTCCTACCTTGTACATGCTAGGACCTTCTATTGGAGGGTTCTTAACTACTGAAATGATTACCTGGGCAATCAAAAGAGAATAACTATTTTAAAACTTAATTATTGATTATTATTTTTAGTGTGGCTCTTTTTGTATTGGTTTTCTTTCTTGTTTGTATTTTTCATGTTTTATTTTGGTCTTATTTTTTGTGTACTCTTACTTTGTTAGTTGTTTTTTCTAATGGGTATGTGTTTGTGTTCTCTATCTTGGGTTCGTAAGTTTGGATAACTCTGAACTTATGAAGGTATATAAATAACTTGGAAGGGCGGCTAAGTAAACTAGATTACAAGTAGACCCCATCATCTATACCTGAGAGTCCCTTGCTCCTATGATCACCTTCTTCTTCAACTATGCCCTTACCAACGGTCTCCTAATATAGTGGACTATGCATATTGTGATCCCCATATACAAACGGAAGATTCTATGTAGCCAAGTATTTATAAGACTGCCCTGATCGTCCTAACTTTGGCCAAGCTCTATGAGATGGTTTGGGAGTTGATCACTGCACAACTGATGGCACTTCCCTATATGTGAGTGCCACTCTCTCTCTACTTCCCTCCCTCCCCTCTCTCTCTCTCTCTCTCTCTCTCTCTCTCTCTCTCTCTCTCTCTCTCTCCCTTCCCCCCCCCCCCCCCCCCCCTTTCCCCCTTCTCCCTTTTTTTCTCCTTGTTATTTTTGGAAACCAAAAGGAAGGCATTTGACCATGCCATGTCTACATTCTAAAGGGCACTTATCTAACGTTCACCCTACATGATTTACATTTCTTGTGTTGAGCTGCTTTCCTCTTTCCTTACTGAAGATGCGTGCATTCCTGCAACTCTCCAGCGTTCATTTCACATTCACGTTTGGTTATAATTGCCAGACAAAACACTCTGTGCATGCTTGTATGCTTGCATGTTAAAATTGACAAAGCTTAGGTCAATGGCTGTTTCAGAGAGATTTTAAAATGATGATAGAGATGGGGGTCTCTGCTATGCAGGATGGCTGTTTTCTAAGCATCAATGAGGTGACAAAGGCGAGGAAATCAAAGTTTCACAACCTTCAAGCACAGTTCCTTCTTAATTTTCAAAAAGTATGTGTGATGTGTGAAGGTCGTAGGTTTAAGTTAATAATGGGGATTTGCTTGTGAACAGGGGTTGTACAAAAACAAAAAGCCACGTATGCAGAAACTTTATGGAAAGGTATTGGATATATTTTCGATAGGCTAAAGAAAACGCTCAAGAGAAAAGCATTAAGGTCTTACTTCAGCGTTTTCTTTAGCACCGTATAGGCTTAAAAGTTAATTTTTTCACGTTCAGGACGAATGCATTTTTCAGTGCGTTGCAATCAGTGACTCTGATATGGGGAACAGTAGGTTTGACTCCTCTGTTCCTCTATCGAGTAATATTCCAGCTTGCAGAGTTATGGGCAGATAGGTGGATGGAAAAAGGTGGTAAAAAACTGGCTGTGCATAGGGCCAAAGGAAGGGAAAATGAGCTGACTAGAGGCAGCAATGTGTAGTCTTAATAATTATGTTTGTTCTTTTTTCATGCATTACCAGTCAGTAATTGACTGTTTCTCTGATATTGGTGACGCCCAGGGACCTGAAGGGAAGGCAAATGTAAAACAGTCGATAAAGCTGACAACGGAAGATTTGAGAGGAGATGGCTTGAAATTGCTGCAACTATTCCCAGCAGGTGAGAGTGTCTCTACTTTAAACGAGATGATCAATACCCTGCTGCGAGTGTCTCTACTTTAAACGAGATGATCAATACCTGTGGGCATGAAGCTCAATTACAATTGCAACAACAGAAGTTTTCTAGCACACTAGTAGTTCAGAGGGTAAGTGTAAACCTGCAGATCAAGACTCAATTGTTAAGAGGATGGAGATTGAGAAGGGCCTCAGCATCGGGAATGACCATTGATACCTTTTGACATACTCAATGCTTCATGCCTCTTCCTTCAGCTCCACTGTCCCACTTAACCAACCCTTTGACTCTTGCCTTCCGTGCAATTTCAGCCAGTACAGCTCAACTTTCTCCCGTCTTACTAACATTTCCATGGTTCTCTGCTGGGTGTAGATATAGCACTGCAGACACTCTTTTTCATGCTTTTCATCTCAAACCTGGAAGGTGGGGCTTAATGGTTGGATTGACACACGTCCCTATCCCCAAGCTTGATGCATCAAGTAGCAACAGGGGAAATGCAGATGCTCATTTGGATTTTCATAAGCTACAGGCAAAAAGGATCTTTTTTTTAATGAAATAAAGCATGGTAGTTCGATTTTTGTTCTTCACAGACTTTTCTGAGCCCATTGCAGCATATACTGTCCAGATGCTTGAAGAAGCTGCATATCAAAGCTTAATAGGGTGTTTTGTGGCATTTTATCTTCGCAAGCCCTTTTTTTGGCCTTTGAATATCTTTAGTTTTGTAATGATTCTTTTGCACAGAAAAATGTTGGGTTTAGCGTTTCTAGGGCATTGTAATAAGTGAACAAATTGTTTCTCTCTCTTTAAGGAAAAAATTTTGAATAGCGCTTTACAGTATTTATATCAAGAAGGTAAAGATACATGCCACCGAGCATTCAATTTTATTGGGAAGTATAATTAAAACTCATCAACATTTATATATGCCGTGTCTTCTCCCTTGACAGTAGTATACTGCAATGCCGTAAAGCCTTTTTTTAAAGAAAAAAGTCTCTAAAAGTGACTCCAAGGATTCCTATACCTGTTAGTTGTTTTTTGCAATTGATATTTTCGAATCTTGGATCTTGTGTACATAAACTAATAAAACATGTAGAAAAAGTCCATGGATGTCTTCTTAATGTTTCTACGGAAAGCTCATCTAAGGAAAGAAGGGACAATAAAAATCTCAAGACAATTTTTACTAGAGGGCATTCGAGACAAGAAAGCTTGTATAGCTAGTAATCCAATACAATATGTTTCATAAGCCAAGCATAACTGAAATTAGTACTATTTTTTTTGAGAAAAAAAAACTCAACATAGATTGCAGGGGTTTTAATGCAAAAGAAATCGATCTAATGTGGTTTATCTTGATCAGAAGAATAAACTCAATGTCCTTAATTGTACGTTATATGTTCTATGAACCAATTTGCATGTATACATAGATGTGATCACAAAGTATGCTTATATGCACATGAATGCATACCTATACATTCATGAATCCACAAATACACACATGAATGCACACTGATGCAAAGTCAAAACTGAAATGTGGCATGCATAGCTACATACATGCATGTGGATATAAATCCATAAATGGAGTCCATTAAAGTTAGGATGCATATACAGTCAAGGAAAAAAAAATTCTCCTAGAGGGAGAATAGTTCCTCAACATGATTTCACATATATCACCACCAAAGTGTACTAACAAATCCCCTTAGGAGTGATGTTGTGAATAAAGAGCTGATGTTCATGTATTAGGAGGTGTCACGCTATGTGGACTTTGGAAATCCACATAAGAGAGTAAGCTCAAAGCTTTGATTTCTCACGTGGGAGAGACTTCATGAAGAAGTCTATAAGATTATCTTTTGTAGGCATGTAAGCCAAGTTGATCTCTCCAATACAAATTCTGTATTGCATTTCAATGAGCCTTGTGCGAGCATGGAACACTCACCTCCTTGGGACTACCAATGTGATTCCACTATGAATATAGATGGTACTGCTAGAGGAATAGCCAACAGTCAAAGCAACCATAAGGCATGTGAGCCAATCGTAGCTATTTAAGCTTCATTATATGTAGTTCCATGACTACAAGTGATCATGTTGCACTATGCTTGCTCAACCATTCCATGCAAGAACTATCAAGTGTGAAATAAAAATCATTAAAAAACATGACTATTATAACACCTATTCTAATTGGAGGTTGGAAAATCCTGTAAATCTAGTTTTATTGATCCTTGGTTGGGATAAACCAATCAAAGTTAGGGTATCACTTAAGTACAAAAATATATGCTTGATGATCTTCCATTGTTTTACACATCGCTATGCATAAACCTATTTATTTATGAAAGAATAGACTAAATATCAACTTGCGTGATGCATATTTCAGCCATCCCTCAACTTGATGGTAGATAATAACATCAAATGCATCTTCAAAATCATCAACTCTCAATCTTGAAGCTATCTCCATAAGAGTTGCAATAAGTTTACAATAATCAACGACAAAACGCTCCAACAAAATATCCATACGTACATGTTTACATAACAAAAATTCCATAACAAACCTTCATAAATCTAATGCCTAAATAGTGATGAAAATCAGATTGTAATATTTCAAAAGAGTTATGAAAATCAACCTTAAATGTGTCAATATATAGCTTACTAGGATTGGCGAGTATTGCATCCACATAAATGACAACTGAAAAAAAAGCATCATCTACCTACTTCACATAAAAATTACTTTTAATTGGAGGGTTGTCTCAAACCATACAATGCCTTCAACTTATACACTTTATTTTCGTTACCATTTTTATACAACCATGGGTATGAAATACATACGCTTCTTCACGTAGTCATAATGTCAAATTTCAACCATTGTGAGCTACACATTGTAGAAAAGATCTCATCAAAACCAATGCTCTTCTCTTGAGCATAAATTTTTGTGACAAATCTAACACTATAGTGATACTTTGTCCATCATTCCTACATTGCAACTTATAGAACCATTGAGTACCAATATCCTTCTTATTAGAATGAAAATCACAAAGGCCAAGTACCATTCAAAATAATATTTTGCATTCTAATCATCATATGAATTGACTTTTGAGCTTGATCAAAAGGGGTATGCTCATTCTTGTCACAAAAAATAACCATTGCATAACAATCCAATGCAAAAGAGACCATAAGATCTTGAGATAGCATGCTAAGGCAATGATGCCTCTCATTTATTGTCTCTAAAAGTCTATACCAGTCATTTTTGCAGAGTATTGGTCTCTTTAATGTTTGCTCACTCATAGACAATATAAAAAGTATATTTGCATCTCAAATGAATGATTCATGTCCTCATTCAAAACATTTGGGTTGAGAAAGTGCCTCAAGGGTAGCTACATTTGACTTTGCACCAACAAAAACACTTTCTTACAAAACTATACCCATCAAAAATATATCTCATAGATGTATTATTCAATTTTCGCATGTTTTTGCTTAGTTACAAAACTATACCCATCAAAAATATATTTTGTAGACGTATTCAATTTTTGGGCTGTTTCTTAGTTACTAATGTAAATAAGCAACATGTAGAACAAAACAATTTTGTATATAAAAAAAAAACCATCATTGGAAGGATTGGGCATATTGCATTTTACCCAATTTCTGTGGGCACAAAACTTGGATACCAAACTTGCCCAACTTTTGTGCACACCAGGCTTACCCAATTTTTTGGGTGCAAACTCTAAGGTTCACAAGATGATCCAAGTTTTGACAAGCTCAACATGTGATGATCCAGGATGACACATATCATTTTCCATTTCTCTAACATGTATAGTGGTCACGTTGGTATATGTCAGGGACACTTCATTGATCTTTATTAGATTTATCTACCGAGAGTGATGGCACATTTGTTTCTTGGAAGCTCACTGATCTACGAACATTAGAGTTTTCCTTATGTACTGTTCTTTATATATTGCACTTGTTGTATTCTTGTTTTTAGGTCATTCTTGTACATTCTTGCTCCTCTTTAAATCTGCGTGTGTGCTCCTCTTTAAATGTGAGAGAGTGTGTGTCAGCTCTCTTCCTTATCTCCTTCCTTGTGACATCGTATCAGAGCCAGTGTGGTTGTAGAGAGCTTGTGGAGAAGGCCGATGGTGAAGAATACACGAGAAGGTGTGGAGAAAGTGTGATTCACAAATGACCTCACATTGCTATGAAAATTGGCATGAAGGTAGAAGGCCTTAAAATATTTTCATGAGTTAACCCTTTAGTGTTACTCGTTTTTGTCAGATCAGAGTTTCGGAGCCATCTCAACCTCCATTTTGAGCCCACAAGGTGGATCCCACAAAAAAACCCAAGTCATTTTGCAAAACTGTAGCTTTCATCCTATTCAACAACACTTATATATTCTAGATCCAGAATTTCAAGCAATTCTGTGTACTGTTGATACATGAAAACTATATTTCTTTGAGATTGAATTGTCACATTGTAGTGCGACATCGTTCAAACAGAACTATTGCTTGTAGTGTTTTGCAGCGTTGTGAATTGCTTCAAAAATGGCAAACACAGATGGAATGAGTCAGGTTATGAGTGATAAGTTGGACAAGAACAACTTCCATGCTTGGACATTCCGTATGAAGAATTTCTTGATGGGAAATGGCTACTGGAAGTACATCGAAGGAGAGAACCAAAATGCTTTGTAGTTACCAGAGAGGAATCGGCCTGCGGAAGAGTCTTCCACAATTTCCCAAGTGAAGGTTGTAATTGATGGACATAGACTTCCAATATAGGGAACCTAGTGCATGGGATGGCCTAGGAATGCAAAAAAAAGGCCTACCACAGAAACGTTGGGATGGGCCCTGCAAAACTTTTGCAGGGCCCATCCCCGTGTTTCTGTGGCAAGCCTTTTTTTGGCATTCCTAGGCCATCCCATGCATTGTTGGCAATAAAAATAACAAGATTGATTGGAAAAAGACTGATTACAGTATGCAAAAATTAAGACATTGTCAAAAACATAAAGACAATGCACATGGAAATTGGAAAAACAATAATTGGTATTATAAAGTTTTTACAATTGGCTCTTGGCCTTGAGCCTCTCCGCTACATTCTTTCTTCTCTGAAAAGACAGTGGCAATTGGTAAGTCAAAACTCATTGGGATATTAACTGAGGGTCTGTCAATCCAAGACCTAAAGCTATTCCTATTTGACCTAATATTTTTCCTCTAAAGTTAACTCCTAGGGTAGTATGGGCAATTGGTCCCTTGCATTATTGTAGATAGGCACAAACCTTTGCTCAAGGCCTTCAGACACCAAGTCATGAAGTCTCCTTGAGGGGAAAAGTCTTTGTGGATTATGAAAAAATCTTCCTTTGGCAATTTTCCAATGTAATGTGCCAAGGAAGAGCCATGGCCACGGGCAACACGGTCACCACCACTCCTTGCTGCAAATTTATCCACTTCAATTGTTTCCTGCACATAGAAAATCATAAAATTAAATAGATACATCTTGTATGAATATGAGACAACCATAAATGTCATTAGAGACTTACATCTTGAAGCCTATCTTCATCCTCTCCTCTTCCCATTGCATCTAGTGGAATCGATGAGTGGGCCATGCCACTTTGCTCCACAACAGGGGATGTTGGAATCTTCTTCTCCAAAATTCTTTCCCTTGCGATGGCCAGATCTTCTTTAGTGGCATCTTGGTTGGCATGGCTCAAAATCTCTTCACACACAAATGCAATGGTGTCCGCAACTGAATCACCAAGTGGAATTGTTTCCTTTTTGATAATGTTAGAAGTGTTGTCCATGGGAACATCCGAGGTTGAGCAGAAAATACTAAGGCATTCATCAAAGCGTAGACCGAATGCCTTCTCAATATCGTGCAGGAACAAAAATTCCTCTCCCTCGACAAGTACACTTGAAAAACATTTCCATCTCTACCTTTGGTAGAGTGGGTTCCATGGGCTCTAAGTTGGAGGGTGGACTATTTTGTGTATTGGCTTCCTTTAATTTTTCCACTACTCCTTGTGGAAATTCTCTGGAAATTTTTTGACTCTCTTCTAATAAGTTGAGAGCTTCTGTCTAGGGTTCCTTCTTGTCATCTACAAAACCCCCAGTAACAAGATGGGGTAGGTCCATGGGTGAAGGTTCGGGCTCCTCATTGACAAAAAAGATGGTTGTTGCTACATAGGAAAGATATTTTCTTCCCATTTTCCTTTTCTTATTTAATTGTTTAATTAAGGGCACTGTGTCATCTAGCAGGTGCCTTGAATCCTCAGCAACAGCCATGAAACACTTTAAGCGCTTTGCAAACGCCTCATGTCCTTTATGAATGTAGAGAAGTAGGTCACAAGGGACCCATTTACACTCATATGCTGGAATATCTATAACATATCTTAATATATAAAATTCCATAAAATTTGTGATCTCATCGATCACATCAGAGTTCATGGCTATTGTCCCTTCAAGATTAGGGACTCTACAGACTAGGTCATACAAATCCGTACGACCATTGTAGTTTGTAGTATCCAAAAACTCCATGAATAGATCTCGAGGAGATTTCATGGGAGTGGAAGTGCTATCAGCCATTGCTTGCACGCGAGAATTCTATTGTCTTGTCTATGCTTTCTAGCTCTTTGAGAGTGCAAATGTGAGAAATGAGCACATAGAACCCATTTTTATAGCAATTTCAAATTTTAAACTGACTGGGCCCACTTTTAAAAGTATAGAATAAAGAAGTGCAATTTCAAAAAATGTGTTTCTGATGACAAAATAATGCACAGAAAAAAACATGAGCAACCACATTTCAAAGTAGTGAACAAACTTTTTGACATTCCAAAAGTTTTGAAATTACCATTGCAGAGAAGGTACATACAATATCTAACATGAATCAATTGTCCTACTTTTTACAAGGTTCCTGAAAGTGCAAAAACCATGAGATAAAATGACTAGGGCCCAAGAAGTGACATTATTAGGTTGCAAAAGAACTATGACAATGAGAGTTCTGTTCCATCGTTGCTCGAATCTACAGGGACTTTCATTTTGTATTCCATTCTTCTGCCCACCTGTAATCAATTTGCAAGAAATTGAAGTCATTAAAGTAAAACAAGCAATAATGAAAAGATTACTTTAACAAAAACACAAAACATTTCTCACCTTACGTCCTTGAATTTTGAATTTGGATTGAGTTAGACCTTCAAACCCCATAATCATCAAGTGTTCTCTCATATTAGCCAAGGTCCAATGATTATTCACTAAAATACTTTCTGTTTCATTGTTGGGCAATCTAAGCTTTATTTCAAATGAATGTAAAGATCCCTCTGAACTTTGAAATGGTATCCATTTGCCAAGTTTGCACATCCAACGATCATAGTAGAATTTGATGTATAATGAAGTATGTTGTTTCAAATATCCAAATCCTATACCTGTTCCACCTATTTTACAAAGATATTTATCACCTTTTGCAATTCATTCTATCAAACCCCAATTTTCACCAAGAAGACTTCCGACTTGCTCATATGTGATATCTTTACACATGAACATGGTGGAAGTCTCTTGGAATGAGAATCCTTGGAATAAATATATAAAACAATGAATGGGAAAAGACCAGTGCAAACCTATAGACCTAGACACTTTGTGAATTTCAAAGAGTTATGTATATCCATTACCATCTTTTGCTTCAAAGATGATACCGACCATATATAAGGTTTTGGCCACTCCAAGCTAAGAAGATAATGTACTTCAATTCTCTATAACCTTCCAAAACCATTCATTGTAGAGGGTACAACATATCTATGTGTGTGAAAGAAAACTCTATCATGGTAAAGTTGAGCAGGAGATATTTCTGGAAAGACTAGTGCACCAACATCTGCATGCAATGCTTGGAAAGTACTTGTAAGACTATGACGTGGTTGCTCTTCCACCAAAGTAGAAGGAGATATATCTAAAACAAACAAAAACATATCTAAATAGTTCAAAAATATATCCGACACCAGAAAACATAAAATATTGTAGAGTTACAATTCACAGGATATCTTATTCTACTAGAGTTTTCAAGTTTCATAGTTTCCATTGTAAAAACATTTTGTACAATAGCAACCATCCCATTGTCTCTCTGCTTCTTGAAGCCAAGTTACTTTCCCTTCTAATGAAGATCTAAGTTTCCATGATCTCTAACTCGATGAGGTCCAACTCTAGAGGGTTGCATGTACACCCATGCACCTTTGGAGTACTCATGTGATAGCCACTGTCCATCTGTGGCTTTGATATTGTGACATCTTAATGTGAGGATTTCATCTTTCGGTCACCTAGAAGCTTTAGATGTTGCCATTGAAGCTAAAGGTCTTCAAGCTACAATAGTAATTCGAGATAGGAGATGCAGGTAGGTTGGAGTGTAGAAACAGGAGCTTCAATGGTGTGCTACAAAGTGAAAGTAGTGGGAAAAGATGACTTTTTGGGACCTGGGTATGAAAATGTGAGGTTTAGGAGGGAAATAACTCTTTTTTGAGTATTTTTGAAAAACCCCATTTTTTTCAGCTCAAAACATGCACGGATTTTGAATTTGGTGTCAAAAAGAGTACAACTAATGGGGGTCCATTTTCAGGTGTTATGATGAGTTTTTTAACTTTTTAGAAATTTTGAATTTTTGGGCCCAACTGAGCTACGAGATTCCTTCTCTCTCTAGAGGCACCTCATTAAATAAGGGAGAAATATGTCCCCTCTCCCCCCTTCAGCCTATTATTTTATAGGGCATAGACTGTGGCCACCACCCTCTTCTGATTGGTCCATCACTAATCACTCCTTAATCTAAAAGGCCCATCTAGGGTTCATTTTTTCCCCTAATGTCTACAAGTGAAATTTTGGCATACTCAATAGGATAGAGCTTTTGGAGATCATCGACACTAGTAGCCACTTAGGGAGATCACTTTCGCTAGTCGCCACTTTGGGAAAACCAGAAGCTTGCACACCTCCAACTATAGTTTGTGCTACCTTTTATTTCCCAGAGTTGGGTGACCCAATAAATTGGGCATATCATATGTTTTTTGGTAGCTAGGCTATATTCAAGCATTATGAAACACAACATCTAGGGTGAACCAAAAGATAAGTGATTGTAACATTGGATTACCACTGAAATTGGGTGACCTCACCATGATGATTGTTAAGAAAACCCAACACAAAGAAAAAACCTTATACCATCTTACTCTAGTTGGAAGAGTGTACCCACAAAAAACTTTTATCTAGTTAGGAAAAGCGTAACCTCACCCAAGATGGTCCATGATAAGCCTCACAACCCTTTAAGTAAAACCTCACCCAAGATGGTCCATGATACATACTAGAACCCGTCATATAGATAAGCCTCACAACCCTTTAAGTAAAACCTCACCCAAGATGGTCCATGATACATACTAGAACCCGTAAGGAGAGCCAGTTGAGTCCTAAGAAGACATCCATTAAGAGCTATCATAAAAGGTGTCAACACCCCTATTCAACACCAGCTAGAACCCTATCCACTTCCGAGAAGTTGGAAATAGCATCAAGATTAGAAGATGAAGTTAAAACCCAAGATCTCTCCCGAAGAAAGGTTGTTTCTCCTCTAGTATTTTTTTCCCTTGAACATGGTTGAGGAACTTTCTGCCTTATTATATATAATCAATATCAGATTCTCCCCATCGCATGGTGGTGCCAATGAAAACCATGTGCGCAAGAGTAGGGGCCTACAACAAAGAAAATATGTGTTCCTCGCTCAATTTCCATCCACACTGGAAAGTTTAACAAACAAATGGTTAGCATAGACATTGACAATCACTTTCAGACATGGGAGGCATTGAAAACCAAATTCACAGAGACATTCAAACCAGGTAACATGGTAGAAAGGACACTAGATGAGTTAGAAAATTCAATATTACATGCAAGAGAGTCCTTTTTGGAATTGATGATAGGGAAAGATTACTAGTGACAAGACTTCCAAATGCATCAAATGATTTCATAATTAAAAAGAGGATGGAAAAAGCTTGCCCAAAACCACCCAACAAAAAGTAAGAGAGATTTTACAATCAGATGCCACCTTAAGATATTTGGAAGCAACAAACACGAGGATTGAAGCAGCAAGAGTCCATTTTGGGACTCAACAAGGTAAGAGTTCTTCCTCAAATGAGGATGTCATATCATAATTGGGAAAAGAATTGGAAACTCTAAAACATCTAAAGAACTAGGGAGAAGAGGAGCATCTTATTTGGTCTCGCACAAATATGCCACAAACTGGAAGAACTAAGAACATTAAAGGAAATGAGAAGCATACTTTGGTGTTCCCTTTGTGCTAATCAAGGATACACCTTGCAAGAATGCTCAAGATGACTGAACTTCTAGTTCTACAAGAAAAGAGGCCATGAAGCAAAAATTGCTATTTTTTGAAAGGTCTAGGAAACAAAAGTATAATACAAAGACAACACCAGTTGCTCAATGGGTAAGTGCAACTCCATCTTCTCTATTAGGAAAACCACCCAAATGAACACCCCCATTTACTATTTTTTACACAAACCAAGCACAGTAGAGACCAAGATGAAGGCCTCATCAAAATTTCCCTCTTAGGCCCATAATGTGCTTCCATTGTGGGGAATATGACCATTTCTAGAGTAAGTGTCCACTACTTGAGGATGCCTTGCCATGTAAAAATTGTCTGAACACCAAGGATTATTATACTAAGGACTGTCCAAAACTAGTCCCATCTAGGAGCACCAAGGGAACTCTTGTCCCTTGCACATGATCAAGGTGACTATGAGTGAGAACAACATGGAATCCCTAAGTTCTTGAGTGGCCCAACTCGAGGAACTTTTGAGAGTAATGACACACACAAAAAAGAAAAAGGAAGCAATGAAGGATGGGATGAAGGAGACACTAGGCTCAATTGGTCCAACTAAGGAAAAGGGAAAAACAATTTAAAAACAGAAAAGGAAGGTAAAGTTAGAAAGAGAAAAAAAAACCCAACAAAGGAAGGGAGCAAATATTAAGGGATGAAATTAGACAAAAGGGACAATAGGATAGGTTTCTAGATCACCCCACTCACAAGGCATATGCATCATCTAAGGAGGACTTGCAACAATTCCAAAGTGGATTTGTCTCTTAAACCAACAAACATGATCATATCATTGCAATCTAAGTCCTACAAAAGACTTACCAAGAGGTATCTATCTATAATTTTTTGGACATGAGTCCTAGTTTTAGAGGAGAGGTGGTGGATTCTATCAACAATCTATGCCCCCGTGCCACATTAAGTGTCATGCAAGACATATTCCCATGCCCTCCACTTACAACTTGAAACTAATCCCTATGCACCTCTTATCAATCAAAAGAGCCCATGGCTAACAATAAAAATTAAGGAGGCTCGCAATAAAAATTAAGGGATTCCAATTGGCAAGAGTATTAGTAGATGGGGAATCTGGTATTAACCTCATGCCAAAATATACAATGAATTTGCTAAACCTAAAGCCAACTAAACCTGCTCATTTTACAATTTCACTTGCAGATGAGAGCAAGGTAAGTCCACTTGGCATAGTAGAAAAGTGGAGGTCACAATAGAAGGCTTAAACTTTGTGCTAGATTTTATGATTATCACCCTACCTAAAGTAAAGGGTGGATTCCCTCTGCTTATAAGAAAACTATGGCTACATTAAAATCAAGTAGTACATGATTGGAGTAGTTATACCTTGTGGGTGATAGGGCTAGAAAAAACCATGAAAAAAATTCAATTGGAAGGAGGAATTGATGAAGCATTCGGGACCTCTCAGGTTGGTCTCCTCCCAAAGCAACTCACCTCAGAGGAGATGTATACTCAAAATTCTATGCCAATAGAAGATAATAATAGAGGCATTCGTGGAGAAGATGGACTAGCTGGAGAAGAAACACGAGAGCTAGCGAACATTTTGGCCACACCTCCACCACCATGGACCATGGAAGGTAGGGTAGCCTCCCCACACATTTGGGCACCTAAAAATTGTTGGTGCAATTAAGCCCAAGCCTACATGCTTGACCACTTCACATAAGCTTGATGTATTAGCATATCACTTGGGAAGCTTCATATGTACAACCTCTTGTACCTTTGGATTATAATTACCCATTGTAAAAGGTTACTAAGCCCATGAGGAGTTAGGAAGCATATAATCTTGCATCTTTTGGTAGTTTAATCAAGAGAGAATCAATCCTATACTCTAGGATTACTTTTAGGTGGAAATTTGAATTCAAATTCAAATCTTTGGCTCCAACAAAAAGCTTTAAAAGATGATATGAAAAGCCCACGTGTATCTCGAGGTTGAGAGATCATATCTATGTATTTTCATTGAGAAGAGGAGCTCATCTCATAGTTCACTACTTCGTCAGTCATTGAACAATGCCTTATTGCCAATGATATTGTAATTTTACTTGATTTAATCCATACTTGTGATTACTTCCTACTCTCATATCTCTGTCACATTCTATCAGAATATTGAATTTGTCTAAGCTGGTTCTCACTGTGTAGTGCATCATTTTGTGTGTTTTAAAGCATGACATCTTCAGAATACTATCTACTTTAATCTTATAAAGTTTCGTCTATAATGGTTCACGCGATCGTCAGATATTAATCAAACATTGCTCACTAGTATGTGACTGTTACGGCCCATAAAAGTCGAGATGCAAGCTTAACTTGCTAAACATATTTCTCTGCATATAGTTTAGCGTTTTAGATGATTCCACTCATGATTAGTAGCTTGTGAAGCTAAATGAAGCTCCCAAAAGAAATTTTATTAATTGCTATTGTACTCAGAGCATGATGCAAAACTATGAGTAGGTGTCTCAGCAAAAATAACAAGTTTTGTACATTAGATCATATGCCTACCTATCTGTTTTGATCCTATCATTTGTGCATCATTCTCCAAGCAACATATGTGATCATTTATGCTTATTAGCTAGCTAAAGAGGCCCACAACACTCTCTAGCCATCTCTTATAGGAGGTGTGAAGCAGGTTTTAGCTACACCAACTCATCTCTTGTGATTATCCACCATCTCCTCCAACAGTGGTATCAGAGCAAGTTCAATCAAGATGGGAGATGGATTTCCATCCTTCATTGACAAATTGGACAGGAAAAACTACTCAGCATGGTCCTTAAGGATGCAAGCATATCTTCAAGGGAGAAGCTTATATGGATACATCTCAGGAGATGAAGACATGCCAATCTTGAGGAGCAAGAATCAACCAACAAGGGAAGAGCAAGAGAGGCTAACCACGTGGTGTGCAAAGGATGCTCTTGCAAGGTCATATCTAGTAAATGCAATGTCAGATTTCTTGTTACCACATGTTAGAAATTGTAAAACCTCCCAAGAAACTTGGGAAGTGCTTTCATCATACTTCTCCTCCAACACAAGATCTAGGAAGAATCAGTTGTGGATGAAATTCACAACCCTCAAGAAACAACCAAAGCAAGGAGTGGCTGATTATGTAACCAAAATGAAAGATGTTGCAGACCAACTAGCAAGCATTGGAGAAGACATAGAGGAAGAGCACATTGTGAGGTAGATCATCAATGGAATTAAGGCTGATGGCAAATGGGAGTCCTTCACCACAACAATGGATCTCTACATGGATATGCAAGTACCTAATCTCAACACCTCGATGGGACAATTATTCACCCATGAGACAAAGCTCAACAGAAATGGTGATAACTCAAGAGGTAACCAATCTTCTGCCCTTTATACAAATAAGAATAAAGCTAAGGATAAAGGTAAAAGTAAGAAACAGGATGAAGAGGCTAGTACCTCTCAAGCTAATTATGTAGGAAGAGGAAGAGGTGCTAGAGGTAGAGGCAGAGGAGGTAAGCAAGGTAGGGGGAGACCCTACAACAATTCACCATGCAACATATGTGGTCTCAACAATTACACTACAGAATAATGCTACAAAAATAACAACAACAACTATCAAGGAGGCTTTAGAGGAAGAAGAGACTTCAACAATTACAATGAAGATCAAGAAGACCCTATGCTCATCATGAACATGACATCCAAGCAAGGTAAAGATGATGAGCATCTTTTCTACATTGAGTCAGGTTGTTCCAATCATGTGGCAGAGAATGTAGCTCTATTATCTCATCTTGAAGAACCCAACGATAAACATGAAGTACAAACAGGTGATGACACTAAACATTCAGTCAAGCGAATTGGAAATGTCAAGACATTTGATGGTCGTATGAACCTTTTGAGCAAAGTTACTATAACCAAAAACCTAATTAATGCTGGCTAGATTGTAGAGAAGGGTCTACAAGTCAGGTTCACTAAGCATGGAGCATATGTGGAAGACCCCCAACAAGGATTCCAAAGGATTGCCAAAGGTGAGAAGTCAGGTAGATAGCTTACTTTTGAAATTGAAGACACAAGGAATATAGCACTATTTAGTTATATAGATCAAACCTTATCTGAGTTGGAAATATGGCACAAAAGGCTAGAGCACATAGGAGAGAGAACGCTGAAGCAAATTTGTAGGGATCAAAGTGTGCTTGGCATTCCCAATGTGACCAAGCAACACATGATTTACAAATGTGGAGCTTGCCAATTAGGCAAAGCTCATAGGCAAAAATTCAATAGAAAAGGATACATTCATGAAGATTATTTGGAGCTTGTACACACTGATGTGTGGGGTCCTAGCAAAGATCCATCCATCTCAGGTTCAAGGTACTATGTCTCTTTTATTGATGATTACAGTAGGTGGACAATTCTCTATTTTATGAAGCACAAGGATGAGGTGTTTACATGTTTCAAGAAGTATTTGGAACTAGTTGAAAACCAAATAGGAAGGAGCTTGAAGAGAATTAGGTCTGATGGAGGTGGTGAGTACTTTTCACATGAGTTTGATCTATTTCTACAGGACAGAGGCATAAAGAGGGAAGTAACAACTAGATATACTCCTGAATTGAATGGAGTGGTAGAGAGAAGGAACAAGTTAATTGTTGAAGCAGCTAGACCTATGTTAAATGAGAAAAAATTACCTAATTATTTATGGACAGAGGCTATATCCACAACTACCTATTTGGTCAACAGGCTTGCATCCAAGTCATTGGATGGTATGACACCATATGAAGCTTGGAATGGCATGAGACCCTCATTGGATCATTGCACAATATTTGGGTGCATTGCCTATGCACACATCCGATCACAAATTAGAGGGAAGCTTGACCCTAAGGCTGAGAAATGTTTATTTATTGGGTATGATCAGAATCAAAAGGGATATAAACTTTATAATCCCACTAACAAGGCATTCATAGTTAGTAGGGATGTAGTATTTGATGAGAATAATTCTTGGTTTGAAGATGATTTTAGGAAAGTCAAATTACCATATGATTTGGAAAATGATTTTCCAACCCTAACTCAAGAAGAGCAACATCAAGCAGAGGACATCAACTCAGAAGATGAGGAGCAGATTGATTTCAAAGCTTGGAAGTCAAGAGGCAAGTTCAAATACAAGCAATTAGAGGATCTACCCGATTCCTCCAATCAAGCTTTAACATTAGGGGAAAAAATGAACAGTGCATGGGCCTTGTAAGGATTCCTAATTTTAAGGGATTAAACCTAATCTTGTTCTTGCTTGAGGGAGCAAAGTGGATTTAATAGAGCACTTTTGAGTAAGCTAAACTATACTTTTTTTAGGCCCAAGTAGGGTCATCTCTCTCTTTTAGAAAACAAAGAGAGAGAGATTCCACTTTACACATCATCAAATCCATCCATCTTTGTGAATAAAAATGACTTGTTTTTGAAAAGTCACATATTTAGTTATTGCTTACTAAAAATGACCCATTTCTTAATATACATGCCAAAAGTTACTTTTTTATATGGATTTTCAATAGAATCACTCAAAATAGGTTTTTTTTCAAACTCCCTCCAAAAGTAAAGTGCCACATCATCAGACTCGTAACTTTCCTTACCCCAAAAAATGAGTTTTTCAAATTTTTATCATTTCACTCACATAGAATGGAAAACCTCACTTTGACCCATACACATATCAAAAAAGTACGTTTCTCTATGTATAGGTACTTCTTAATCCATTATACATGTTATTTTGATTCTCTTCTCCTCTTTCTCTCTTAACATCTGAATTCTAGTAGCCATGGAGTAGTCGAACAATTTTCTCCAAGGAGAAGATGTAATAGTAATGGAATCACTCACAAGGAATATTTTATGCCATGAGATGACACTATTCATGTCCAAGTAGGTGGTTCATTCTTTCCTTGTGATCCAAGATCTACTATTCATTTTACTTTCCAGTATATACATCTACTATTTTTCAAGAGGAAAAACAAGCAATACCATCATTGGAAGCTCTTTCATGTGGAGTGGGAGGACACAGACATCATATTCTTCCAATGAGGTATGTATTTTTCTTGATTCTCATATTTGCAAAAGAATTAAACCAATATTTCCCTTGCATAGATGATTCATATGAGAAATAAGTGCTTCACCAATACCAAAGAAGCACTTTAAATTCATAAATAGTTTATTTTTACTTCTACTTCTTTTCAAAAGAATGACACCAATATTACATAGCATGGATATGCAAATGTGTGTGAAAGAAGCTATTCATTAGAAAGATGAATTATAAAGAGGACATGATTGATATTTCTATAGAATACTTACACATAAAAGAAAATATGCCTAGGTATGTTTAGCATGCAACCATGACTAAGGAGTCAATGAAGAAATCATATCCTTAGATTATGAAGAACTCATATACATATGCTTCTAATTTGTACAAAACAAAGAAAAATAAATTTTTGATCTATAGAGGCTTCAAAAATCAATGTTCTACTTCTAGAATAAAAGCTACCTCTACTAATTTTCTTTTCACATCCCTTTTTTAATTTGATTTTATATATGTTTATCTTTTTGGTACATGTTGTGGTGATAGACTCAAATTCATATTAAAGATACTAATCATCAATGACTTGGAATAATGAAAGGTAAAGTACATTATACATTGAGATGTTTTTTGTTTCTTTAGGTTGTGCTCATTTTATTCATTGAAATATTACATGTTGTATCGTCATATGGAGAATTTTGATGTATCGATTTTTATCAGTCAAGATTCTAGTATAGTAGGAATGGAAAAGTCCCACCATAGATCTAATATTAATTTCTTAAAAAGTACATGTCATATTAGTGGTTCTATTGTAATAATACTCACTTGCTTTTCTTCAAACAACTTTTGCAAGAGTTTGACAATTAGAAATGTTTTCATGAAATTACAACACAATAGTGCAAGTGAAAATTGGAGGCTATCAACAAGACCTTTGCATCATGGTCAATGTCATGCACAAAAAGTTTTTGAGGTTTCAACTTGGAAATGAAGTTACATAGTAGGTATCATTTGATTATTTTATACTAACAAGTTTTTGTGGTATATCCTATCCATGTTCAAGGTACATGATGACCACCTTGGATGAAGCCCCATCAAAGAGGATGAAGTGGTCTACATGCAACATAGGTCACCGTACAGTCATAGAGTGGTTCAATATGACAAAGTGAAGTCGATTAAAAATATCAATATAGTTCATAGCCTTGTCCATTGAATAATTCCTGAGAGCATGATGAAAGATCAATTGCGACAGATGTGACCATTCAAAAAATGATTCAATAGAATTAGCAAGCTTCCCAATCCAAGTTAAAACACTTCAAAGGATGGACTGAGCACTGAGAAGAAGATTCATCAATTTATGGAACATGCCCACCATTCTCGGGGCTCTGCAAAGATAGAACAGTGAGTAGTAAAATGCAGATATATTTAAAATTGTAATTCCAATGACCTTGAAAATTTATATTCAAAAAGAGGACAGTAAGATCTATCCAATGCACATTAAAATACTGAAAAACGTTGAGTAGGACTTGAGATATGACCTTCTGAAGTCACTGTTCTGAGTGAGTATAACAGCAAAACAGAGAAGTAGATAATGACAAATGTATAGATTCACATATGATTACAACAAACATTGGCAATGAATCTTTGCACAATGGGAGTAGAATGATAGAGCTATGGAGTAAGCTCTTCAATCTCTACAAAATGACATGAAGTGGTCACGTACAAGGCTTGCGATACACAAAGGGGAAGAAAAGATCCACTATTTATTGGTGATGAACCATTTGAACTCAATATACCTCCAAATAGAACATGGCTGATGAAACATGAAGTAGCCATTCCAACTCATCCAAAAAGGAGAGCTTCAAGGAATCATTATGAAACATAAGCATATTCCAACATCACATCAACTAGAGGCTATAAAGTCACTACCATAAATTGTGTCACAATGTCAATCAAGGCATACATGTAAAATTAATAAGAATTACCAACCACATCATAGATCATATGTAGCACAACCTAAAGTTTCTCCTAATGAAAAAGCAACAAAAAAGTGAGCAAACATTATAGATCCTTTGTGCTTCAAAGTTAATGCACTAGACTATGGATATAATCAATAGCACTTCAAGCCATCCAAGAGGAAGGAGATGCACTCCTTACTTCTATTTTAAAAGATATTAAATTGTGTGTAGCTCATGTGAAGATGATGACCATACAACCAAAGAAACTAGATGGGACCATACATGATTATGTCATCATTCTTGTTGAAGAGATACATTTTGTAAAATGAAATTTTCATTATGATATTCTACTTTTTCATCATATTTCTTACACATGCTCAAGTCCACATCAATCTATGTCATATGTTCATAATTGTATCCACTTGCTTAAAGATGGTATGTGTGCAAAACAAATCAGTTAAGATTCAAAACTCGTATTTCCATTGTTCAACTAAGTTGTGCACATAATAAGTTTCATGAACCTAAAATTTGAAAGAACGGAGTTGTATTGCCACTGACCACATGGTATTCAAATGTCCTTGGAAGAAGATACAAGTTGGGTTCAAGACTTCCATGATCACCATCCCACATCAAAAGGATCATCATCAGAGTCAAAAGAGGAGTACTATCCATCATGAGAATGATGCACTTGATTATGTACCTAGATATGCTACAAACCCTTTCTAGTTCCATCAGGGATATCCATCATCATCGTGTTCTAGTACAACAAATAAAGAACTCTACAAAGACCAATAGCTATGAAGATTCAAGTTCTAGAAAATCTTATAGTTACGTAACTGCTTCGTGTGGAACTTATCGCTTTGAGAGGGAGGTGATGTCATAGACACAAAGGAAACCATTGTAAAACCTTAAATTTTATGCAAATTTATATATCTCATAATTGGTTTAGAATTTGTAGAAATTGATGTTACCATCGTGTCCGAAACATGCAAAAACCCTAAGAACAACTGTTTATTTGTCTAATTCTGACATCCGAAGCCTTGATAACCTCAAAATGCACCAAAAAAAGGGGCAACCACAGAAACGCGGGATAGGCCTCTACAAAACATTTGTAGAGGCCTATTCTGCGTTTTTGTGGCTGCCCCTTTTTTGGTGCTTTGAGGCCATGCAAGTTCATTAATGGTGAAAATAACTATTACTTCTTGCAAATTTTAGGGACATTGATGAACTATACAACCTAAGAAACTTGATAGGACCATATATGACTATGTGATTATTCTTCTTGAAGAGATGTTTTGTAATGTGAAATTATCTGATTGGTAATATATTTTTTCATAACCTTTCTTACACATGCTCAAGTCCACATTGATCTATATCATATGTTCATAATCATATGCACTCAATTCAACATGCTATGTGTGCAAAGCAAATCATTTATGGTTATAAACTCATTTTTCCATTGGTAAATTGATTTGAGCACATAATGAGTTTCATGGAACTTAAATTTGTAATAATAAAGTTTGATATTCACTACAAATAAACTTTCATGGCCTCAAAAGCACCAAAAAAAGGTCATCCATAGAAACATGCAATACACCTCTATAAAAATTTTGTAGAGGCCTATTCCATGTTTCTATGGCTCCTCTTTTTTGCTACTTTTGATGCCATGCAAGGTTATTTTTAGTGGATATGAAACTTGTTTTTAAAAGTTTTAGGGCCACGGAGCTTATTTCTAACAAGTCACTTACTCTATAGTGATCCATGCATATATAGCTTCTACAATGGGAGCCAATATATGTTGCAAACATTTGTTTTATGTAGGGTACAAGTTTCAAATTATGTAAATACATTTGGGAAGTCTTCAAATACTTCAAGAAGGCTCATATTATTCATAAAATATATCCAAAATACCACGTGAGTTCTAGAACATGGTGAGTCAAATTAGTGAGTCACAAGGGAGCTACTGTGGTGTCCTAGTGGAAGGTCGATGTGGCTAGTTCTCAAAGTCCATCAATACTTTGCTTATTTGAGCACTTGAGTCATGTAATACCTCCACCCAAGTGTCTACCACGAATTTAGATGTATTAGGAAGGTTTTAGATTAGTTCCCCATGCTATAAAAAGAGGAGAGAAGTCGCGATCTTGTGGGAAGTCCAAGAGAGTCATATGTGTATCTGTACGCTGCTGTAGTTTTGTATGTAGAGATTGCAGAGCTTGTATCTCCCTCATTATATTCAAATTACATGTTTGATAGCTCATTGGAAAGCTCTTACTGTCTACATTCATACTGTCAATTTTCATAATCATTGGATTTGTGAGCTTAGAGCAGTACTCTTTGCAAGTAGTGTATGTTCTCGGGTTTCACCCCTACTGAAGGTCTCCATTAAAGCTCAAACTTGCAGAGGTCATATCTCCTTGTTTATTTATCCAATTGTGTGTTCTTTGACTCATTGGAAAGCTCTTGGTCTCTGGTATATGTGATTAAAAGAGTTTTAAAAATTCTGAGTTATTAGAGAACAGTAAGCTCTGCAAGCATGACTGGTTTTCTGTGATGAAGTTTGTGAGAAGGTCAACTTGTTCCTAGGGGGTTCTACCTACTTCCAGCTATATTTTGGAGGTCAATAAACTCCAAGATTGGTATCAGAGCAAGGAATGGAAGCTTGGAGAAGGTTATAATACCTTGATGAGGAATTTGAAGCTATTGGAGCAGCGGTTCATCATCGACACTACACAAAGGTAGAAGGAGATAACAAGGAAGCATCTCAAGCATCATTCAAGCAAAGAAAGGTGCATAAACTTTATTACAAAGGTAAATCTCATACTTCTTTGTATCACACATATCCAAAAGGAGGAAGTTTAGTATTTGCACAATGGGCGATCAACATGCACAAATAGAGAAGCTTGATAAGAACAACTATCAAGCATGGCGATTTAGAATCACAGCATACTTGCAAGGTAGAGGTTTGTATGGTTTGATTGATGGAATTGATATCAAACCTATATTACGAGAGGATCCAAATCAGCAACAATTGAGGGAGTTTAGACTTTGGAATGAAAGAGACAAAAAAGTTATATTCATTTTATCACAAAATATTCAAGATTCAATGGTAGGACACATACAAGATCTAGACAACAGTAGAGATGTTTGGCTTGCATTGGAAAGGTTGTATGCTACAGGTACAAGAGCAAGGAAGATTTAACTAAAAAATGAGTTGAATAGCATAAAGAAAGATACAAGGACATCGGTCAATGATTACTTGTTGAAGGTTAAAGAGATTGCAGATCAACTAGGATCAATTCAAGCTCATGTGGAGGACGACGACTTGGTTGCACATACTCTCAACGGACTCAAGGATGATGAGAGATGGAAACCATTCATTACTTCAGTTTATGTTAGAGGAGAATAACCAGACTTTGATCAGCCTGTTGCTCTTATGGTTACGGAGGAGATGAATCTAAATGGCTCTACTTCAAATAAAAAAGGATCTCAAGGACAAGCTCTTTATGTAGGATCATCAAAAGGTGGAAACAGAGGAAGAAGAGGTTCAAATAGAGGTCGAGGAAGAAGGAGCAATGATCAAGGGACTTCAAGTGGCTTCTTCAACACAAGAGGAAGAGGAAGATCAAGCGTTAGAGGTACGAGAGGCTACTACAGCTATAATCAAAGACAAAGGAGTGAAGATAACAACAATTGCTATATATGTAGAAGGTATGGACACTATGCCAAAGATTGCTATCAAAATGAAAATAATCAAGGTGGTAATCGAAGAGGAGGCTATTCAAGAAGAGGTAAACAACAAGGAAATTATGCAGTTGAAGGTAAAAGTGATGATTATGATTCTCTTCTTATGATGAATGTAGAAACTAAGATGAATTGCAATAGTGATGTATGGTATGTAGATAGCGGTTGCTCTAACCATATGTCACATGAAGCTTCATGGTTTTCTAATATGCATAATCCTTCATGTAAAGGTCATGTTGAAATAGGAGATGATACAACACATAAGATTATGCAAGTTGGAGATGTTGTTATGCAGGATAAGAGCAAGACAAATTGCTTAAAGGATGTACTTTATGTGCCAACGATCACTAAGAATTTGATGCCAGTTGGTCAAATGGTAGAAAAAGGTTTGCAAATAAGATTTAATCATGCAGGTTGCTTCATTGAGGATCCAAAGCAAAGGAGGTTAATTGCTAGAGGTAAAAAACAAGGTAGATTGTTTACATTCAAGGTAAACCCAAATCATACAAACTATTTCTCTTATGGTATGCATCAAATAGCAGAGCTTGATCTATGGCACAAAAGGATTGGACACATGAATGTACACAAGTTAAAGGAGCTATCAAAGAAGAGGATTGTTGAAGGATTACCTGATCTTACTAAGCAACATATGGTGCATCTTTGTGAAGCATGTCAAATGGGTAAGCAGAGTAGATAGCCTCTCAAGCATTCAAGCTATGTAAGCAGTGGATTGCTAGACCTTATACACACGGACGTATGGGGTCCTACTAAAGAGGCATCCTTGGCTAGTAATAAGTACTATGTATCATTCATTGATGAACATAGTAGAATGACATTTGTGTATTTCATTAAACATAAGAGTGAAGTCTTTGATTGTTTCAAAAATTTTAAATCATTTGTCGAGAAGCAAATAGGAAGATATGCTAAGAAGCTCAGATCCGATGGAGGGGGAGAGTATTTCTCTCAAGCTTTTACTGATTTTTTGTATGATGAAGATATCAAAAGAGAAGTTACATGTAGGTATACTCCACAACAAAATGGAGTTGCAGAAAGAAGAAACAGAATCATAGCAGAAGCATCTAGAAGCATGCTAAATGATATGTGTTTGCCTAATTCTTTTTGGGCTGAAGCTGTTAGCACAAGTGTGTACATTATGAATAGAGTACCTACTGTTGGAGTTCATCATTTGACACCATATGAGGTATGGCATGGAAGGAAACCAAGTGTAAGTCATTTGAAAGTATTTGGTTGTGTATGTTATGTACATGTACCTAGTGAAGTGAGATCAAAACTTGATGTGAAATAAAAAAAGTGTATATTTATTGGTTATGCAGATACTCAAAGAGGATATAGATGTTATAATCCTCATACCAATAAGGTGGTTGTTTCAAGAGATGTAAATTTTGATGAATCACTTTCATGGTATGTAGATAAGAAAAGTTTGGAGGTCATAAATGGAGATGAAGAAGATACAAGTGAAGGAGATGAGTGCTTACCTCAGCCCACAAGAAGTTTAAGTGATGAGAAAAGTGGTTTGGATGAAGAAAGAGAGATACCTTCAATGGAAGATTAAGGCAAGAGTCACCTCCAAGTGTTAAAAGTAAAGGTAAACTCAAACTTGTTGAAGTTAATGATGAAGGAGAGGAAATTAGTGATGTATGTGAGTATAGAGAATCATCAAAGGTTCCTAATAAGAAAGGAAGAGCATCTACATTGGAGGTAAGAAGAACTTCAAGAGTGATTAAGCAACCTCAAAGGTATACTTATGAATCTTTCATGAATACTCATTATGCTTTTATGATAAAAGTTGACCAGGAAAATGAACCCACATGTTATGATGAGGCAAAAGGAGATGAAAAGTGGGAGAAAGCAATGAGAGAAGAAATGGAAGCACTACAGGATAACAAGACTTGGAATTTAGTTCCAAAGACACCAAAACAAAAGGTAATTGGTTGCAAGTGGGTTTCTAAGATTAAAAGAAATAGTGATGGTAGTGTGTCAAGATATAAGGCTAGACTTGTAGCAAAATGATATAATCAAACTCAAGGATTGGACTATGAGGAAACATTTAGTCCAGTAGCAAACATGGCAACAGTGAGAACTTTGTTGGCTTTAGCTGCAAGTAAAAGGTGGAATATATATCAACTCAATATAAAGAATGCCTTTCTTAATGGTGAGTTAAATGAAGAAGTGTATATGTCACAACCAGATGGTTATGTGGATGCAAAATGTCCTAATCATGTATGCAGGTTAAAGAAGGCATTGTATGGTCTTAAACAAGAACCAAGGGCATGGAATGCAAGGTTGGTGAAGTATCTTATGCTGCAAGGATACACAACGAAGCATGTTGATCCTTCACTTTATGTAAAACATGTAGATGACATGTGTGTCTATGTATGCATTTATGTGGATGACTTCTTGATTACAGGGAATGATGCAAAAGCAATTGAAGAGATAAAAGGTAATTTAGAAAAGGAATTTAAAATTTCAGATCTTGGTTTGCTTAGATACTTTCTTGGGATTGAAATTGTGTATGGCGATGAGGGTATGTGGTTGATACAGAGAAAGTATATATGTGATATACTGAAAAGGTTTGGTATGCAGGAATGTAAATTTGTTTCTACTCCAATGGAATGTAATGTAAAGTTGAGTGCAAAGGAAGGTGATGAATTGCATGATATGAATGCATATAGATCCATGGTAGGATCTTTGATTTATGCAACAAAAACTAGACCTGATATATGCTATGCAATGGGAGTATTGTCACAGTTTATGTATGAACCTAGAGTACCTCATATGCATGCAGCGAAAAGAGTGCTTAGATATTTGAAAGGTACCATGAACGAAGGATTATTTTATAGTCATGATGCTGATCTAACTCCTAAAGTCTTTAGTGATGCAGATTGGGCTGGAAACAAAGATGATAGAAGTTCCACAAGTGGATATGTGGTAATAGCATGAAACAAGACATTAACATGGAGTTCAAAGAAATAGGTTACAGTTGCTTTATCTTCTACAGAGGCTGAGTATAGAGGTTTAGCATTGGCTACTACTGAGGTTATGTGGTTTAAAAAGTTGTTTCATGACTTGAATGTGCAAGTTGATATACCACTGATATATGGGGATAACTTGAGCAGCATTCATATGACCTCAAATCCTATTTTTCATGCTAGAACAAACATATAGAGGTTCACTATCATTATGTTCGAGAGAAGGCCATAAACAATGAAGTACAAGTTTCTTTTGTGGGAACAAAGGATGAAGTTGCAAACATCTTCACCAAATCCTTGGATGGACCAAAGCTTCAAAGATTCAACTATATTCTTGGCATGAAGGAAATACCCTTTGAAACTTGAGGGGGAGAATGTTGCGAACATTTGTTTTATCTAGGGTACAAGTTTCAAATTATGTAAATACCTTTGGGAAGTCTTCAAATACTTCAATAAGGCTCATATTATTCATAAAATATAGCCAAAATACCATGTGAGTTCTAGAACATGGTGAGTCAAATTAGGGAGTCACAAGGGAGCTGCAGTGGTGTCCTAGTGGAAGGTCGATGTGGCTAGTTCTCAAAGTCCATCAATACTTTGCTTATTTGAGCACTTGAGTCATGTAATACCTCCACCCAAGTGTCTACCACGAATTTAGATGTATTAGGAAGGTTTTAGATTAGTTTCCCATGCTATAAAAAGAGGAGAGAAGTCGTGATCTTGTGGGAAGTCCAAGAGAGTCATATGTGTATCTCTACGTTGCTGTAGTTTTGTATGCAGAGATTGCAGATCTTGTATCTCCCTCATTATATATCCAAATTACATGTTTCATAGCTCATTGGAAGGCTCTTACTGTCTACTTTCATACTATCAATTTTCATAATCATTGGATTTGTGAACTGAGAGCAGTACTCTTTGCAAGTAGTGTGTGTTCTTGGGTTTCACCCCTACTCAAGGTCTCCATTAAGCCTCAAACTTGCAGAGGTCATACCGCCTTGTGTATTTATCCAAATTGAGTGTTCTTTGGCTCATTGGAAATCTCTTGGTCTCTAGTATATGTGATTAAAAGAGGTTTAAAAAATTCTTAGTTAATCAAGAACAATAAGCTCTGCAAGCATGACTAGTTTTTTGTGATGAAGTTTGTGAGAAGGTCAACTTGTTCCTACGGGGTTCTACCTACTTCCAACTATATTTTGTAGGTCAATAAACTCCAACAATATAGACAAACAAAGTCACACGAGATAAAATAGTTTGAAAAATATAATTTATGATAATATCCTAATGTCTAGAAGTCTTTTTTTGCCTTTGCACCCTGGAAATCCACCCTTTGAAATCCTCCCATTAACGTTCTATGGGGAAATTCCATGGCACCAGAGGGCCTTTATTTTCAGCTTGAATGGCATTCAAATTGGAAAAAAATTTATGCCCCACTTACCTGATGGCCTCAATCACAAAGGCCATTTATTACCATACATGTTCACATATAAACCTCATCTAGCTTAGAAGTTAAGGTTCCATGAATGTTTTTACTCTCAAAGTGGTTTCTCCTCATAATGGGGGCCTTATAACTTAGAGCACCATGGATCATTTGTGGTTACTTGAGGAGTAAGCATTGAGTATATCTAACATTAATGACCTTTTTGAGTTATATCCATTGTAATTTCAAACTTCATAAATGATCATCTATTGAGAAAATTAACAAATAAAATGTCAATTAATGTGAACTTGAACATACTCTATATAATAGTGACAATTGAATAATCACCAAGAGAAATTATAAATGCACAACTGTAGACTACAAAAATGTGAAGTGGACATGTTTTCATTACAAATATCAAATCTTACAAAATTTACAAATTATCGGTATCAATAATTGTACAACTTGAAGTGATTGCAAATGCAAGAAATCATCATAAAATTTGTGATGCTTGTCCATGGTGTAAAGTATTTCTAGAACAATTCTAGATCAGAAGGATTTTTAGATATCTTAGTGGGAGCGAAGGCAACAAAGACATTTTTTTCTCCTGTCCATACTTAGTTTGGAAGAATGTGAAAAGAGCCCTCATGCTAAAGAAACTGGTCAGCTAGAAACAAGACATACTTGGGGATGCTCTTGAATGTAACCAAAAGCAAATCCCTCTAGAAAATTTAGAAGGAAAGATGTGTTATTAACTCCAATTGCTCTTCCAAAGACTGATCCATTGAGAAATCTACAGATTGCATGGGTAGAAGAATAAGAAATTTGGGAGGAATCCACCCTTCAAAGAGTCGAGGTTGTTTATCTTCTAGAATAACAAGCTGAAAGATAGTGGATCTTGCATGAAAGCAACATCAGGCTAATCAACCTCCTTTGAAATTACCTTCAAATTTCTTCTATTTCTCTCATTTTTTTGAAGTTAAACCTATTTCAAAGAAAAAAAGAAAATCATCACATAGAAAAAGATATATGACAATAAAAATGCCAATCTCATTTATAGTTCAATTTTGAAGGAATTTAACTATATTATCCACTCTTTTCACCACCTATGAACAATACAAAATAAAACATAAGTATTAGAGAAAGAAATATTATAACATGTATAATAAAAACATTTGCAGATTCTAATATTATGCCCTTGTCAATATAGTCTACATTGAAATAGATCATCAAAGATATGCTTTCTCCTAGTAAGCCTTGTTAGTCTTGAGTTGGATATCTTCACCCAAAAATTGTTGCAATCTACATAAATGGAAAGGAAAATCCATCATTAAGAAATGATTAATGCTATGGAATGACTAATGCCTTCAAAATTTCATGCAATGTTGAGAGTGTACTTGTAAGGCTATAGAATGGTTGTTCTTCTAACTACATAGAAAGAAAGGTAGCCAAACCACAAACAAAACATATGTAGATAGGTCAAAGACATATTAAATATCATCAACAACTCAAAAGTTCACAAAAATGCTCAGATCTTCATGCAATTCTTGGAAAGCACCTATAAGGGTATGAAGTGGTTGTTCATCCACCAAAGTAGAAGGAAATATGTCTGTAACAAATAAAAACATATCCAGATAGGTCAAAGATATATTCAACACTATAAACCATGCAATATTGTGGAGTAATACTTACAATTGATAGAATATCTCATTCTAGTAGAGTTTTTGAGTTTCATAGTTGCCATTTCAAGACATGTTATGCAATAGCAACTGTCCCATTGTCTTTGTGGCCACAATGAAAACCCAAGTTTCCAAGATGTCTAACATGATGAGGCCCGTATCTAGAGGGTTGCATGTACATCCATGCACCTTTGGAGTACTCATATGGCATGTGTTGTCCATCTGTAGCTTTGATATTTTGACACCTTAATGTAAGAACTTCATCTTTTGGTTGCCTACAGCCTTTAGATGTTGCCATTGAAGTTCAATGTTATGAAGGGAGTCCATATAGAAGAGATGGTGTGAACCATCTCTTGGGCTCCATTAGAAGGGCACACACATGAGTGCCATGTGGCACTCATGTGAGATGCCACAGTACTCACTCCAATTAAGGAGTATTAACTCAAGAAGGGGGTACGCGGCTGGGCAAATAATGATCGAAGGAGTTCTCCGTGTGAGCGTCGTGGTGGTCTCGGGTCTGGAGCAGAAGAAGACAAAAAACTGGGGAGCTCATCGGAGTTGACATTCGTATCGGAGCCGTAATGGTCATTAATAGAGTCACGCATGGGTGATAGGGACGGGCAACAGCACGACAGGGTGGCTGAGTCAACTACTCACACACGTAGGTGCCGACAGCTCACGGGGGAGCTTGGCTCCTCCTTCCCCACTCTTGGATGAAGGAATACTTCAAAAGCCCTTGGTTATATAGGCAATTTATGGACTGCAGCGCCCATATGTGGGATTAAACAAGCTCTTGTCGCTGCTCCACGTCGAATTTGTTTTCAAGAGGATTATGAGGAGGTGCGGTAAGAAGTGTTTTTCAAAATCTTCCTTGAGTTTGGACAGATAATATTCCTCATTTAGATCAAGATTTGGGGGAAAAATATGACTCAAATATGTATTATGGGCTGTGGAGATGGGTTTTGGGTCATGGGATCTTCTTGAAAAGCTTCAGTCCTTTAGTTTTGAGCTCTTCAAACTCTCTACTTCAAGAAGGTTAGCATTTTTACTTCCCATCGGTGACATACCCGACTTCTCCGCACCATAGCTTCCTCATACGATATCGGATTTCAAAAATCTTCATCACATTTCGAAGCTACATTCCTAAGCTTCACTTAGGAACCATTGATCTTGGATTTGGACGAGATTTACCCCACCAAAATCTCTTTGCAGCGGTTCAGCAAGAACTAGGTAGCCACTCCCACGCCTAGTTTTTTATCATTCAAACTCCAAATCCACTTTTTTCACTTGGGATAGTCTCAAATTCTTAAAATACAGGTGTTGGCAACAAGTTATGGACTGGTGAGGATTGTTACATCTCTAAAATTTCTTAGTTTCACTCAGTTTGCCCGATTGGGGCTTTTCCCACGTGCTTTTGGTGTTGTTTTGGATGGTTTATGGTGTTTAGAACCTCCCCGGACCAAGCGGACATTTCAAATTTTCTTTTGGGCCTGACGAGGATTCAAAATCAGCGGCTTGAAGCATCAAAGACCACTTGGATTTCGCTTCCGCAGCTCTACTTTGTAACAGGGAAGTGCTCTTGTGATATATTTCTCTTCTTCTTGCATATTTGAACTTTACTTCCATTCATTTTCATACACTCAAGTTAGCAAACGGGGGAAGGAAACTTAAACATGGAAACTAAAGGCAAACTAGCAGTTGAGACCACTTCTCCATCTAAAGAGCAACTAGAGGACCCTGATTCTAGAATGGAAGAAGTAGAATTAGGGCAAGAAATAGAAGAGAACTTAGAAGAGAAAGAGCCTTCACAGGAAGAATACACTTATGAAGAGCTTATAGATGAATTTGTCACTCGTGACCAATTCATTGACTTGAAAGAGCAAACCCTTAAATTAGAGAAAGATTTGGGTAGCATCACATCTCTTATACAGCAGCTTAAGTCTCAAATGATCTCACTTGAGACTAGTGTCACCTCTTTCCTAGCTAGGAAGGAAAGAGAGACTCCTCCTATTCCTCTAGAGATTACTAGGAAAGAGACTTCTCTTCCTACTAAACACAAAGGAGAGAGCTCTAGGGAAGCTCACCTCCTGAAAGACTTGAAGCCACCTACCTTTACGGGGGATGACCGAGATAGGAACAAGGATGCAATCTACACTTTTTTACAAAAGTGTCATGATTTGCATCAATTGAAGGGCATCCCACCTGAGTATCGTGTGCTAGAGGCGAGTCTCTCCTTTGTCCCGCGTGCTTATAAGTGGTGGATGAGCCTTAAGGAGGCGAACTCTATCCCTACTGATTGGACTCAGTTTGAGACTCTTTTTCTAAAAGAGTTTCTTCCTGAGAACGAGGAGGAGAGGAATTGGGATGAGTGGGATAGGATTACTCAAAGAGGCAGGCCTCTTTTAGTCTATCTATCCCACTATAGGGAGGTCATTTTGAAACTTAAGGGCTTAGATGATTTTCAGAAGACCAGAGGGTTTGTTAGGGGCTTGGATAAAGCCATTAAGAGGGAAGTCAGAAGGAATGTGCCTAAGATGTTTGAGGAGGCGATCAAGTATGCACAAATTTATGAGGACCATAACCGTCCTCAGTATACTCCTATGGAGACGGATCAGCCCCTCAAGCCTCTTAGTACGACTAAATTTAAGAAGAAATTGCCTTTTGGGAAAAACAAAGTTTTTATTAAAGAACAAAGATCACAAGGGCCTAGACTATCCATAGACCAGTTTGAGAAGGCCAAAAGAGAGAACCTGTGTTTTAGGTGCCTATCTCCTAGCCATTCACAGTGGAACTGTCCACTCAAGAAGGGGGAAGAAAAGAAGAAGGGACCAGAGTCTAGTACGGCCCCTAAAAAGGGCAAAAAGGCGGTCCACCTAGTGTAGACCCTTCCTATTCATGGAAGCTCTAGCTGCAAGGGAGTAGAGGTGATGCAGGAGGATATAGAGCACACCTGTTGTTTGACTCAGTCATTGTGGTCACCGTAGTTTGGACCACATGACTTGGTTAAGCTACATGATAGTGTGTACGGGACCAGGGTGCGGGTCATGATAGATGACTTTGCCACTCACAATTTTATTAACTATGCTTTGGTCAAGAAATTAAAGATTCCCCAGCACCCTAGTGCACATAAATACATTGTATCTATGATGCAAGGGCAAGATAAAAGAATATGCGATACTATGGTATCCAATTTGGAAGTCAAGATGCAGAATTATACAGATCATATGGACTTCCAAATTATGAATATGGAGAGGACAGATCTAGTCTTAGGAAGAGAGTGGCTATGGGGGTTGGGAGACACTCTTAAACGCAGTTATCAAAACAACACACTCAAATTTGAAAAGAATGGAAGTAAAGTTTGTATTCAGGGAGAGAGAGATGTACCTAGTGCACCTCTCATTTCATCATTAGAGTTGTATAGTCTCTGTTATTCTCAGCATGTACAGGACATGTTTTTATTGTATAGTCATGATATGGAGCATTGTATAGACAACTCAACTGATGTATCTTTTCATGCTATGAATGTAAATATGAACATGACTTTCTACTATTCTTTTTTGCAAGAGTGTGTGGTTAAAAGTTTTAAAGAACTTATGTTTGAGTATAGAGATGTTTTTCCCACTGACTTACCTAGAGTGCTACTACCTGAGAGAGGGGACATGACCATGCCATAGAGGTTGTTACTAACACTAACCCTATTTGTAAACCACCTTATAGGCTTAGTGTTTCTCAGCATGAGGAGGTTGAGAGGCAGTTGCAGGATTATTTAGATAAAGGCTTCATCAAACCTAGTAACTCACCATGGGCATCGCCAATGCTCCTAGTTAAAAAGAAAGATGGCTCTATGAGATTATGTATAGACTATAGAGCACTTAATAAGGTAACTATCAATAGGTTTCCAATGCCTAGATTGGAAGACCTATTTGATCAGTTACATCAAGCTAGGTATTTTACCAAGCTTGATCTTAGATCAGGATATCATCAGATCAGGATTAGGGCAGAGGATGTCCCTAAGACTGCTTTTAGGACTAGATATGGGCACTATGAGTTTCTGGTGATGCCTTTTGGTCTCACCAATGCTCTTGCCACTTTTATGAAGCTCATGAATAGTGTTTTACGGCCTTATCTAGGACACTTTGTAGTAGACTTTTTGGATGACATTCTGATCTATAGTGCATCAGAAGAGGAGCACTTGGAACACTTGAGAAAAGTATTTCAAGTGCTAATGGAAAATTCACTCTTTGCTAAGGAATCAAAGTGTGAATTTTTCAAGACAGAGGTTAGATACCTTGGGCATATAGTCTCCCAGGATGGAATCCAGATGGATCCTGAAAAAGTAAGGGCTATTATGGAATGGCCACATCCACGGAACCTGGAAGAGTTGCAGATCTTCCTAGGTTTATCAGGTTTCTATCGAAGATTCATTAAGAACTATGCCAAGATTGCTGTCCCGATGACGGAACAGCTTAAAGGGAAAGGGAAAGCCTTTCATTGGGGAGACAAACAGAAGCAAAGTATGGAAAAATTGAAAGTAGCAATTGCTACAGCTCCACTTTTACACATAGCAAATCCCAATAAACCATTTGTGGTTGAGACTGACGCGAGTGACTTTGCCATAGGAGCGGTTTTAGTACAGGATGGTCGACCAGTAGCTTTTGAGAGCAAGAAACTAGAACCGGCTCAGAAGAATTACTCCGTCTATGAGAAGGAGTTGTATGCAATAGTCCATGCTTTGAAGAAGTGGCGTCATTATTTATATGGTGCCAAAGTCATGATAGTGTTTGATCAAGAGAGCATTAAGTGGCTCTCTAATCAAAAAGACCTTAAAGGTCGTAAGGCCCGATGGGCAGAGACCCTTCAAGAGTTTGATTATGAGCTTAGGTATAGGAAGGGAAAGTTTAATGTAGTGGCTGATTCACTTAGCCACATGCCTATGCTCAATGGACTGAGTTTTACTCAGATCACTAGTGAGCTACTTGAGACTCTTAGAGGAAAATGTAGGCTTGATCCTGCATATTCCGAGATTTGGGAAGCCATAGAGAATGGGGATCGTGATATACGGGTTTCCAGTGATAATGGAGTATATAGGATACTCAAGAAGGATTCAAGTGGAAGAATTACAGGGTCCATGATGGATATCTGTTATATAAAGGTAAGGTGTGTGTCCCTAGAGATACCAAGATGAGGCGGCATATTTTGTATGAGTGTCATGACACACCTAGTGCGGGACACCCAGGAGTTAACAAGACTTATGATCTTGTTAAGAGACAGTTTTATTGGTCTGGACTTCATAAGGACGTCCTAGAGTATGTGCTTAAGTGCAATAAATGCCAGGTCAAAAAAGCTGAGAGGTTGAGGATTGGAGGACTACTCCACCCATTGGATATTCCTAATGGGAAGTGGGAGAGTATCTCCATGGACTTTATAGTCGGATTACCTAAGACACAGAGAGGGCACGGCTCAGTCTGGGTAATTGTAGATAGGTTAACCAAAATGGCTAGGTTTATTCTGACACGTACTACAGTGAAGACACCTGAGTTGGCTAGACTCTTTGTAGAGAACCTATACCGGTTATATGGTCTTCCTTTAGACATAGTTTCTGATCGAGATAGGAAGTTTACTAGCCACTTTTGGAGAGCAGTCTTCAAAAGGTTGGATACGAGACTTAGCATGAGTACGGCCGAGCATCCACAGTCGGATGGGCAAACAGAAAGGGTTAACCAAATCCTAGAGGATATGCTTCGAGCATATGTAAATGAAAGGCAAACTAATTGGGAAGAGTACTTACCTATACTAGAGTTTGCATATAATAGTTCCAAGCACTCTTCCATTGGGCTTAGTCCATTTATGCTTATGTATGGGTTTCAGCCAAGAGCTCCTTATGTAGTAGGCGTGCAGAATGAAAAAGTTCAAGCTGCAAAGGACTTCTTGGAAGAGATGAACGATATGCTTAGGCTTGCTAAGGACAGCATTAGGAGAGCTCAGGATAGAGCTAGAGCCTATGCTGACCCTCAAAGAAGAGATATCAACTTTGAGGTAGGAGAGCAGGTCTATCTTAGAGTTCCATCTAGGTCTGAAACCATGAAGACGGGACCTTGTCCAAAACTATCTCCTAG
The DNA here is from genome assembly GCA_020310875.1 of Ceratopteris richardii. Classification (NCBI taxonomy): domain Eukaryota; kingdom Viridiplantae; phylum Streptophyta; class Polypodiopsida; order Polypodiales; family Pteridaceae; genus Ceratopteris; species Ceratopteris richardii. The sequence continues at coordinate 56,404,460 of CM035435.1, forward strand.
GTATTGTGGACCTTTCCAAATACTTAAGAGAATAGGAAAGATGGCTTACCAGCTCCAACTTCTAGAGAGTAGTCAAATCCATCCAATTTTTCATGTTAGCAGACTTAAGAAAAGGCTGGGTGAATCTGACAACCTCATTCTAGATAGTGAGGTAGTAGAGCCTATTTCTGTTCAATCTACTCCACATGAGCCTGAGAGCATACTACGCACTCGAGAGAAACGGACGAGAAGTCACTTGTATAAAGAGTGCCTAGTAAAGTGGAAAGATAGTTCAGAAGATAGTGCCACATGGGAGTGGGTTAGCACCCTTCAGAGATGGTTTCCCAGTTTTAGATTACCTTCCCAAGAGTTTTCTTAAGGGGAAGGATATGGGGAAACAACACAAAGATAGGACCATGTACTTTTATACATGGGGATATAGTGGGAGTACCACCCTCTTGATTTCTAGACCTTCCAATACCATTTTTGAGGACAAAAATGGAGTTAAGGGGAAGGAAATGTTATGAAGGGAGTCCATATAGAAGAGATGGTGTGAACCATCTCTTGGGCTCCATTAGAAGGGCACACACATGAGTGCCATGTGGCACTCATGTGAGATGCCACAATACTCACTCCAATTAAGGAGTATTAACTCAAGAAGGGGGTACGCGGATGGGCGGATTATGATCGAAGGAGTTCTCCGTGTGAGCGTCGTGGTGATCTCGGGTTTGGAGCAGAAGAAGACAAAAAACTGGGGAGCTCATCGGAGCTGACATTCAAGGTCTTCAATCTACAACAATAGTTCAATATGAGAGATGCCGATAGCTTGGAATACATACACAAGAGCTTCAATGGTGTGCTACAGAGAGAAACTAGTGGTAAAAAGATCTCCTTTTGGGACCTAGTATGAACTTAATATGAGGTTTAGGAGGGAAATACCTCTTTTCTTAGTATTTTAAAAAAAATTCATTATTTGCACCTCAAATCATGCACGGATTTCAAATTTATGTTCAAAAAGAGAACCTTTGACCCTAAAAAGTAATGGAGGTCCATTGTGAGGTGTTATGATGAGCTTTTAAAATTCTTAAAAAGTTTGAATTTTTGGGCCCAACCTAGTTACAAGATTCCTTCTCTCTCTAGAGGCAACTCATTAAATAGGGGGCAACTTGTCACCTCTTTCCCCTTCAGCCTAGAATTTTATAGGGTATAGATTGTGGCCACCACCCTCTTCTGATTGGTCAATCACTAATCACTCCTTAACCTAAAAGGCCCATGTAGGGTTCATTTTTTCCCCTAATGAGGAGATCACAAAGAGAAAGTAAGAAGCCTATAAGGTATGGATATGATACATCCTTAGCCACAAAGCACTCTGTGTACATCATTAAAGATTCAATGGAAGAGGAGCCATCTTCATTTGAAGAGGCTAAGAAGAAGAAAGAGTGGAGAGAAGCCATGCAGGAAGAAGTGGAAGCATTGGAAGAAAATCAGACTTGGGATCTGGTTCCTAAGAAGCCAGATATGAAGGTAATTGGTTCAATATGGATATATAAAGTTAAAAAGAACTCTGATGGTTCTATAAACATGTACAAGGCAAGACTAGTGGCAAATAGATTTGCCCAAACACATGGAGTTGACTATGAAGAAATGTTTTCACCTGTGGCAAAGATGCCAACAATCAGAGTATTGATAAGTCTTGCTGCATCCAAAAATTGGAATTTATATCAGTTAGATGTCAAGAATGCATTTTTAAATGGTTGGATATCAGGAGAAGTATATATGGCACAATCACTAGGTTTTGAAGATGAAGGAAAAGTAGGGTATATATGCAAGCTTAGAAAAGCACTCTATGGTCTCAAGCAAGCCCCTAGAGCTGGGAACCATAGGCTTATTACCTATTTGCAGGATCAAGGCTTTGTGGCAAGCAAAGCAGACTCTTCTTTATTTGTTAAGAAGAATAAATTAGAGGTCATCTACTTATGCATTTATGTAGATGATATCATTATTATAGGTAATGATACTGATGGTATCAAGCAGGTCAAGGCTCAGTTAATGAAGGAGTTCAAAATCAGTGATCTAGGGTTATTAATCTATTTCCTTGGATTAGAGCTTGTGTATACAGATATGGGTATATTCATCACACAAAGGAAGTACATAAATGATATGTTGGTAAAGTTTAAGATGGAGAACACTAAGATTGTAGGTATACCTATGGAGATCAATCATAAGCTAAGTTCACATGAAGGTGAACCACTTGAAGATGTTACAAGTTTATGCTACCTTGACAAGAGTAGATATTGCATATGCTGTGAGTACATTGAGTCAATTCATGCATGTACCAAGGAAGACACACGTGGAAGCTGCAAAGAGGGTGCTTAAATATCTTAAGGGAACAATGAATGAGGGATTAATCTATCCCTTCACTTCTGACATAAATATAAAGTTATATTCTGATGCAGATTGGGCTGGCTCCAAGGATGATAGGAGGAGCACTTCAGGGTACCTATCTTTTGCAGGTTCAAAACTCATATCATGGTCATCCAAGAAGCAACCAACTCTGGCCTTATCTTCCACAGAAGTAGAATATAGAGGTTTGACAAATGCAACTCAGGAAGCTATGTGGCTTAAGCAATTGTATGCAGATTTGGAGATACATTCCTACACTCCAATTATCTTTGGAGATAACACAAGTTCACTTCATTTGGTTGCTAATCCTGTGTACTGTGCCAGGACTAAGCATATTGAAGTGCACTATCACTATGGTAGAGAGAAATTGCTAAGCAAGGATATCCAATTATCCTATGTATCAACTCATTTGCAATGTGTAGATTTACTCACCAAAGCATTGGATGGAACAAAGATGAACAAGTTCAAATTGATGATTGGGCTACAAGAGATCAAGGAGCAATGAAGATCAAGCATGTTCGGCTTGAGGTGGATCTGTTGGTGCAATTAAGCCCAAGCCTACACACTTGATCACTTCACATAAGCTTGATGTATTAGCATATCACTTGGGAAGCTTCATATGTACAACCTCTTGTAAATTTGGATTATAATAAACCATTGTAAAAGGTTACTAAACCCACGAGGAATCAGGAAGCATATAATCTTGCATCTTTTGGTAGTTGAATCAAGAGAGAATGAATCCTATACTTTAGGATTACTTTTAGGTGGAGATTTGAACTCAAATTCAAATCCCTGGCTCTAAAAAAAAGCTATAAAAGATAATATGAAAAGCCCACATGTATCTCGAGGTTGAGAGATCATATCTATGCATTTTCATTGAGAAGAGGAGCTCATCTCATAGCTCATTCCTTCCTCACTCATTGAGCAATGCCTTATTGCCAATGACATTGTAATTTTACTTGGTTTAATCCATACATGTTCATTACTTCCTACTCTCATATCTCTGTCACACTCTATCAGAATAGTGAATTTGCCTGAGCTGATTCTCACTGTGTAGTGCATCATTTTGTGTGTTTTAAAGCATGACATCTTCAACATACTCTCTACTTAATCCTACAAAGTTTCATCTATAATGGTTCAATTGATTGTCAAATATTAATCAAACATTGCTCATTTGTCTGTGATTGTTAAGGCCCGTAAAAGTCAGGATGAAAACTCAACTTGCTAAAACATGTTTCTCTACATATAGTTTATCATTTTAAATGATTCCACTCATGATTGGTAGCTTGTTAAGCTAATTGAAGTTCCCCAAAAGGAATTTTATTAATTGCTGCTGTACTTAGAGAATGATGCAAAACTCTGAGTAGGTGTCTCAATAAAAATAGAAAGTTTTGTACATTGGATCATATGCCTACCTATCTGTTTTGATCCTATCATTTGTGCATCATCTTCCAAGCAACATATGCGGTCATTTATGCTTATTATCTAGCTAAAGAGGCCCACAACACTCTCTAGCCATCACTTATAGTAGGTGTGAAGCAGGTTTTAGCTACACCAACTCATCTCTTGTGATTATCCACCATCTCCTCCAACAAAAACTAGGCGAGTGAAAACGGGGCACCTTCACTTATTTGGGCATCTCAAAATTGGACAAATGAAAACAAGGTGCCTTCACCTACCTGGGCATATGAAAAATATATGAGTAAAAATAGGGCATCTTCACCTACTTGGGCACATGAAAACTCGGCGATTCCTGAGCCTTAGGCACCATTTTGGGCAAATGGACTTCTAAGCTGGTGTCACATAATCCTAGTAGGAGATGGTTGAACCATGCCTTAAGAGAGAGGATTAGGAAGTAATCCTCAACCATGGCTTTTGGGGCAAGTGATTAGCCCATCACACTCCTAACTGGGAGGTTGTGAGTTCAATCCCCAACATTGATGAGTCTGAAACTAGCCAAAAAGGAAGGTGCATGGACATTTGGGCATCAATTGAGGGTTAGATAGGTACAAAATAGGTCCATGTGCTAGAATTAGAGGCTAGTGGAGGCACTCAAATGTAGGAAAGGGCCCATGCTAGATAGAAGGGTCTACAAGTGAGCATTGATGACAATCCTAAATCTAAGGGGGAAGAAATGTCACATAATCCTAGTAGGAAATGGTTGAACCATGCCTTAAGAAAGAGGATTAGGAAATAATCCTCAACCATGACTTTTAGGGCAAGTGGTTAGCCCATTACACTCCTAATTGGTAGGTTGTGAGTTGAATTTGCAAGAGCTAGGCACGTGAGTGGGAAGCTCATCCCCTGGTCTTGACAGCTTCTATGGCTGGTGTGCATTGGACTCATAAGGTCCATGCACAATTGACAAACAAGGCTGGCTAGCTCTCATCTACCCAAAAAATGCATAGAGTGGTGGCTTGATACAAACACATTGAATTATCAAACTAAGAGTATGACCCAATCAGGTGCATAGAACACATGCTCTAGTGATGGTTGATGTGTGAATAGGTGAAGTAATGCATGCACAAGTGGATTTCTACCTCACACAACACATCCTTCATGCGAAAGTGTGTCCTGATACTTGGTGAAGCAATATACACAAATTCAATGTTTTCATCCTAGCTTTGATACCTACATATATAAGTGCCCTAAATTTAGTCCTTTCACACAAGTGATCAGCAATACTTCTAAAAATTCCTAAAATGCCACTATTGTACAAGGGCTTTGTTACATTCTTAAGGGAATATGCATCTAGAGGACTCTTGTAAGGCTTCCATGAGTTCACATAATGTGACATGTGAAAGAAAAAATGACAACTTTCTTGAAAAAATTTGTGGGCCTTCTCTTCTTCTCTTGTTCGCTTCACTTCTTTCCTTCTTTTCTTGTTTAGTCTTTGACTTCCTGCAACACTCTCCCCCTCTTATTCTCTATTGTCCCTGATAGGCTTCCATTTTGGTAATTTTTTCTTGTAATTGTATGATGAATTGATCCTTTTCTTGTACTTGGTTCTTCTACTTGGCTATTTCTTTTTCCATTAGTCCATGTGAAGACATCAGAATACTCCCATAGAAGCTCTACTAATTCTAGCTCTTCTTCTATCGAGACATCTTTCCCAATGAGAGTGAATCTATCCTCATCATTTTCTTAAGTCAATATGATTTTCTTTATTTGCTCCTTCTTGTGGCATGCTACTCCTTCCTCTGCCTCTCTTTCAGGCATTTGGATAGCAATTCTTTTCTCTTCTACCTCATATCTCTTGAGGTTTTTGGGAAATTCAAAATAATCTATTTATTGTTCTTGTTCTTTCACCTCATCATTCTCCTTATGAGGGTTTTCTGGATCTTCTTCTATGGAGAAGATGTTGCAATTCTCTTCCTCGCTATTTATTCCAATGTAATTTGAATATTGTTCTTTTGAGTGAAACTTAGGTTCCATTATTATAATTTCACAATCATCATCTTCACTTTCCTCTTCATCATCATCTTCTTCCTTGATCATTACCATGAATAAGCTTAGTTCATATCCTTCCTCACCCATGTACTCGGTCATAGTAAGTGCTTCTTCATTCACACATACATCTAGGGTTGCTAATATTTCCATCCCGCCATGCGGTTCAAATGCTTCATCAAGAAATATTTGAGGCATGTAAGCTGGTTCTTCTATTGGTCACTCTCCATCCTACAATGTCATCCAAGATTGGAGCCTTTTTTCTTCTCTCTAGGCGGCTTTGCAAATCCATACTTTAGTATCCTCGTTCATCCAAGATTGATCACTTGATCTTGCACTATGGATTGACAATCATCTTCCTCTTTATGGATGAGATTCCATTGAAGAGGTGGGACATCCCTATAGGAGAATTTTTTGAGATTTATCTTAGTTGAACTTGAAGGTACAAGGTGTCTCTTCCCCAATCTTGAACTACTTTCAATTGCTACATGACAAGTAATCCTAAAATCATTTAATAATTGCCTACCTTTCAAAATTGACCTATGGCTAAGGTAGTCCAAACTCCACTCTACATGTGGTCAAAATCACATTTTTTAGGAGTCCTAAGGGACACTCTACATGACCGTTTGCCAATTGTAGTTTCATTCTATTAGGCCTCAAGGTTGGTTTTCCCCATTTTTCCCAAATTTCTTTTATAGTAATCCCTACTCCTACACCTATTTCTAGTATGCACTTAGTCATGTAGCCTTTGAATGTAATTGGAAGATAATTGTTCCCTTCATCACCTTCACTGAAATCTCCTACTTTGTCCACAAAGTTTTTCATTGTACTGATTTCTTCATTATCTTTCTCCTTGTCTATGCTAATTTGCTCTGTAAGATTAAGTTGTGTGGCTAACATCTTCCACAATTGGGACTTGGCTTGCAAAAGTTCCTCTAGGGTTAAAAACAATTTTAGACCTTTTCAACTCTTTTAGAATTTCTCACACTTCCTCGGAGGTTCTCTTCTCCTTACATCTCAATGTGGGATCATGGAAGAAATCTGATTTCTATTCATATTCACCCATGTAGTTTGGAAGTGTGGCAAGGCTAATGACTTCTTCTATCCCAAAGTCTAGATCAAACATATTTTCCAGTTGTACATCTCTTTTGATCACCAACTAGTTTATAAAAGCATCTAGTTCATTGAAAGGAGAGATTTCTCCTTCGATCTTCTTCCATCTATCCTCTTGGACATTGGCCCATAGGTCCTATGGACAATTTTCTTCTACCTCAAGGATTAAGGAATCAATATCCATGGTTTCTAACCCTAATTCCTCTTTAGCCACTTTGGGTGTTCTTGTTCTACCAAATTTGAGCTCAAAATTTCTAAGCATTCCTGGAATTACTTCTCTAGAATGGTTGGAATTGGTTTTTCTAGCATAATCTGACCAACTTGAATGAGCATCTTGCATAATTTGAATCTTTATTTCTCTAGATCTCCTTTAGGGTAACATCCCTCATATTGCTCTAGACTAGTTGCTACCTCTATTCTAGATTGATAAGATTTCAATAACATTTGTAAGTCTTCACGCATTGGATCTATGAGAACTAATCCTGCTTGATCTTGTGTTTGTTCTTCCTTTACCACATCAACTTCTTGTTTAGCTTGGCTTACTTGTGTATAATATTTTTCTTGTATGGAATTGTGTGTTTCTTTAACCAATTTCTTCATCCATTTGCTTTTGATCTTTTCTCTTCCAATCTTCCATTTCTGAGCCTTTCTCTTCTTAGAGTTTTTGGATATTTATTCACAATCTTCTACCACTAGGGGTGAGGACTCTTCTCTCATTTCACTTATTGGACTCTTGGGTCCCTGATCACTAAGGTTCTCTATTTTTCATTTGGCATGGGCTCTTGTTATAGATTTCACTAGTACCATGTACTCTTTATCACTAGAAGAGGACTCAATCACTTTAATCACATTGATTTGGGTGGTGGAAGATGTTCTAGAGGGATTCTTGGGACAATCTCAAAAGAGGTGTTCTTTACCATAATCAATATAATATCCTTCCCAATTTCTATGAGGAGGTGGATGGTAGGTCATTGTACATTCCCTAATGAAATGATCTCCTCTGCATCTATAATAGGTTCCTCTTGGTGTGGGTGGTCTCATTGGCTATCTTACTAGGTCTTGAGCTCTAGGTTCCGCATACATCACATTGGCATATTATGACCCATAAGACTCTCCATATCCATTATATTCATAAAATTTTTGCTTGATGTGGCTTCATATTCTATGGGATTATGGTAATAGACATAATAATCACCATAATTGTGCTTATAATTCTCTTCAGATTTTCAAATCCCATCAATGGGGCTATAGGTACTACTAATCTCTCTAGGTTCTCTTTTGGTTATGTGCATTTGTCTGGCACTACATTTTGAGGGTGGGGTGGTTGTTGTCCTAACACCAGTTGAGGTTGGGTGTATCCTGTGAAGAGAGATGGTGGATGCAATCCAAAGATGAGTAGGTGCTGCTACAACCAACTTCACACCAGCCAACTGAGACTTTAGAGTTGATTAGTAGACCCTTTGAGCTTCCTAAATCCACCAAAATATCAGCCAAGTACTTTGGAACATGTATCCCAAAAGTTTAAGTCAAGACAGACTAGTTGCGAAATGACTAGCTCCCAAAACTTGCCATTTTTGGACATACACCTGCTGGAAAAAATGAACAGTGCTCTCAACCTGGTAGGAATTCGATAAATTCCTTTTGTTCATAGCATATCTGTAGAGACATAGGATAGTTGAATATCCTTGCTCATTAGCTTCTCCCTTACATAATGGTAGTGGACTTCAATATGCTTGGTTCTAGCATGGTATACCGGATTAGCTGCTAGATGTAGTGAGCTTGTGTTGTCACCAAAAATATGAGGTGTTGAAGAATGAAGTCCAAGATCTGTGTACAAAGACTTTAACCACATGATTTCTTGAGTTGCATTAGCCAAACCTCTATATTCCGCTTCAATAGAAGATAATGCCATGGTTGGTTGCTTCTTCGATGACCAAGAAATGATTTTTGAACCTGCAAATGATATATACCCGGATGTGCTTCTTGTATCATCTCTAGATCCAGCCCAATCTGCATCTGAGTAGACCTTTAGCTCAATGTCTGAAGTATATGAATAGAACAAACCTTCATTCATGGTCCCCTTTAGGTACTTGAGGACTCTCTTGGCTGCTTCCATATGTGGTCTTCTCGGCTTATGCATAAACTGACTCAATATGCTAACACTATAACATATATCCACCCTTGTGAGAGTTGCATAATTCAAACTTCCACCAAGCTTTGATAGCTTGTGATGTCTTCAATTGGCTCTCCTTCATAAGCACTAAGCTTATGATTTTGCTCCATAGGTGTACCTGCACACTTGGTATTTTCCATCTTGAATTTGACGAGCATGTCATGCACGTACTTCCTTTGTGTGATGTATATACCTGAATCTGTGTAGATTAACTCCAATCCAAGAAAATAAGTGAGTGGTCTAAGGTCACTTATTTTGAACTCCTCCTTCATTTGAATCTTCACCTGTTTGATTCCTTCAAGATCATTGCCTATGATAATAATATCATCAACATACACACATAAATAGATCACTTCAGATCCATTCCTCTTTATGAACAAAGAGGTATCCACTTTGCTAGCTTTGAATCCTTGGTCCTGCAAATAAGTCACCAATCTGAAATTCGAAGCTCTTGGAGCTTTCTTCAATCCATACAAAGCTTTCTTTAGTTTGCATACATAGTTAGGATGATGTTCATCCTCATATCCAGGAGGTTGTGCCATATACACTTCCTCAGAAATCCATCCATTCAAGAAAGCATTCTTTACATCAAGTTGATAGAGATTCCAATTTCTAGATGCAGCAAGACTAATGAGAACCCTAATTGTAGGCATTTTTGCAACAGGAGAGAAAGTCTCCTCATAATCAATACCATGGGTTTGAGCAAACCCTTTAGCAACTAACCTTGCTTTGTGTCTATTTATACTTCCATCTGGATTCCTCTTGATTTTGTATATCCATCAAGATCCAATTACCTTCATAGATGGCTTGTTAGGTACAAGCTCCCAAGTGTCATTCTCCTTCAAGGCTTCCATTTCTTCATCCATTGCATCTCTCCAAGCTTTCTTGCTTTGTGCTTCTTCGAATGTGGTAGGTTCTTCATTGGTTGAATCCTTTGCAATGTAGATTGAGTGCTTGGTGACCAAAGAAGTATCATAACCAAACCTCTCTAGTTTCTTCTTCTCCCTTGAAGACCTTCTAAGTGGTTGATGTGAGCTCTCGGGTCCATATGTAGCATCCTGCATCTTTGCTTTACCTTTGTTCTTCCATAGCTTTAGTCTTTCCAAGTCTTCTAGGTCAATCTCCGAATCACTTTCTTCAATCTGCTTTGGCTCCTTTGGTTGAAGTGATGGAAAATCTTCATCCAAGTCATATGGAAGCTTCACTTTCCTGTCATCATCAAACCATGATTTGTTTTCATCAAAAATTACATCTCTACTCACAGAAAATCCTTTATTGGTTGGATTGTACAATCTATATCCTTTTTGGTTTTGATCATAACCAATGAATACACACTTCTCTGCCTTGGGATCCAATTTCCCTCTTACTTGAGAAGGAATGTGAGCATAGGCTACGCATCCAAAGATTTTACAATGCTCTAGACTAGGTCTTCTTCCATTCCACACTTCATATGAAGTGGTTCCATCTAGTGACTTAGATGGAAGTCTATTTATGAGATATGTGGCTGTAGACACAGCCTCTGCCCATAGGTAGTTTGGCAATCCCTTTTCGTTGAGCATGGACCTTGCAGCTTCGACTAACTCTGTTCCTCCTCTCTGCTACACCATTGAGTTCCGGTGTATACCTTGTAGTGACTTCCCTTTTAATGCCTCTTTCATGCAATAAGGCATCAAATTCAGAAGAGAAGTATTCTCCTCCACCATCTGATCTGAATCTTTTCAAAGTCCTACCTGTTTGGTTTTCAACAAGAGCAATATACTTCTTAAAGCAATTAAACACTTCATCCTTGTGCTTCATGAAAAACAGAATGGTCCACCTGCTACAATCATCTATGAAAGACACATAATATCTTGAGCCTGATATAGATGGCTCCTTACTTGGACCCCACAAATCCGTGTGCACTAGATCCAAAGGATTTTGATACATATATCCTTTCTTATTGAAAGGTTGTCTATGAGCCTTACCGAGTTGACAAGCTTCACACTTATAAATCATGTGTTGCCTTGTGATATTAAGCAAACCAAGTACACTTTGGTCCCTGCAAATTTGTTTGAGTGTCCTCTCACCAATGTGAGCAGGCCTTTTGTGCCATATCTCCAACTCTGTTAGAGTTTGAGATCCATAGCTAAACAAAGCTATGTTCTTTGTATCTTCCACTTCAAAAGTGAAGAGCCTTCCTGTCTTTTCTCCTTTGGCAATCCTTCGAAAGCCTTGCCTTGGGTCTTCAACATATGCTCCAAATCGATTGAATCTAACCTGCAATCCTTTTTCAACAATCTGTCCAACACTTATTAAATTTTTGGTAATTGTAGGGACATACAAGACTTTGCTTAAGAGGTTCATATTCCCATCTGATGTCTTCACATTACCTATCTTCTCCACTGAGTGCTTTGTGTCATCTCCTGTCTGCACTTCATGCTTGTTATGAGGATCTTCCAAATCAAAAAGTAAAGCCACATTTCCTGCTACATGGTTTGAGCATCCCGAATCAATGTAAAATACCTTCTTCACTGATAGATTCATAATCAATAACGAATCTTCTTGACTTTGGTCCTCTGCATAGTTATTGTAGTCTCTTCTTCTTCTATGGCCACTTTGATAGTTTGTATTGTTGTAATTGTTGTTGTAGTAGTTGTTGTTGTTGTAGCCTCCATTGTATCTGCCTCTATTTGATCCATAGCCACCTCTATTGAATCCTCTCCCTCTTGAGTTCCTCGGGTTCCTGAAACATTCTTGAGTAGTATGGTTAGATAAGCCACATATATTGCAAGGTTGAGATGATTGGAATCTCCCCCTGCCTTGCTTTCCACCTCTGCCTCTTCCTCTAGCTCTTCCTCTACCTGCAAAGTTTGCTTGGAAAGAGCTACCTTCATCTTCATTCTTCCTATTCTTTGACTTGTCCTTGACCTTAGCTTTATCAGAATATAAGGCAGAAGTTTGATTACCTCTTGAGGACTCACCACCTTTGCTAATCTTTGCTTCATGAGTGAAGAGTTGGCCCATGAGTGTGTTGAGGTCGGGTACATGCATATCCATGTATAAATCCATGGCTATTGTGAATGACTCCCACTTGTTGTCTACTTTGATTCCATTTATGATTTGTCTAATGATTTGCTCCTCTTCAATTACCTCTCCAATGCTTCCAAGTTGGTCGGAAATCTCCTTCATCTTTGTGACATAATCAGTCACATTTTGCTTCGGGCTTTTCTTCATTGTTGTGAACTCCATCCACAATTGGTTCTTCCTTGCTCGAGTGTTGGAAGAGAAGAAAGAAGCAAGTGCATTCTAGGTCTCTCTTGATGTCTTGCATTCCTTAACATGAGGTAAAAGAAAATAAGAGATTGAGTTCTTGCAAGTGCATCCTTCGAACACCAATTCGAAAGTCCTTCCACTTCTTCATGTGATGGTTGCCCTTTGTTCCTCATGGTTGGCATTGCTTCATCTCCGGGTATGAATCCATATAGATTCCTCCCTTGAAGGTAAGCCTCCATCCTTAGAGACCATGCTGGGTAGTTGTTTCGATCCAATTTGTCATCTGTTGATGGAAATCCATCTCCCATGTTGCTTGACTATGCTCTGATACCACTGTGAAGAGAGATGGTGGATGCAATCCAAAGATGAGTAGGTGCTGCTACAACCAGCTTCACACCAGCCAACTGAGACTTCAGAGTTGATTAGTAGACCCTTTGAGCTTCCTAAATCCACCAAAATATCAGGCAAGTACTTTGGAACATGTATCCCAAAAGTTTAAGTCAAGACAGACTAGTTGCGAAATGACTAGCTCCCAAAAACTTGCTATTTTTGGACATACACCTACTGGAAAAAATAAACAGTGCTCTCAACCTGGTAGGAATTAGATAAATTCCTTTTTCTCATAGAAAATAGACTTAGCAAGCTTCCCAATCCAAGTTAAAACACTTCAAATGATGGACTGAGCATTGAGAAGAAGATTCATCAATTTCTGGAACATGCCCACCATTCTCGGGGCTCTACAGAGATAGAACAGTGAGTAGTAAAATGCAGATATCTCCAAAACTGTAAATACCTTGAAAATTTATATGAAAAAAGAAGACAGTAAGAGCTATCCAATGCATGTTAAAATACTGAAAAACGTTGAGTAGAACTTGAGATACGACCTTCTAAAATCACTGTTCTGAGTGAGTATAGCAGAGAACAAAACAGAGAAGTAGATAATGACAAATGTATAGATTCACATATGATTACAACCACATTGGCAATGAATCTTTGCACAATGGGAGTAGAATGGTAGAGCTATGGAGTAAGCTCTTCAATCTCTACAAAATGACATGAAGTGGTCACGTACAAGGCTTGTTAATCGCCTCTTCCTTCTTGCTCTTTTTATAGCTATTGTTGGAGGGAGTTTTGAATTCGAATTCGAATGGCTCCACCTAAAAGTGATCCCCAAAGTTAGGAGATATTTCCTCAGCTAAAAAATTCGTGGTTTTAGGTAGTTAGAGCCACGACTTTGCTTTTACATCATTGATGAAGTAAGCCATCCTTTTCTTTTTTTCTTTTTTCAATTACAAGAGATAAAATGTACTCTTTTACAAGAGGTGTTCACATGACTACACATGTGACTTACAAATGATCATAATATCAAGCATATCAAGCATGTGGGCTTGGGTAAAATGCACCAACATATCCTTGATACTCATAGGATTGCTAAATCATTAGAGGTCCTTGATATGGAGCATACCTTGGAGCCTCTCTAACCTAGTCTTTAGGTGGATATCCATATGGACTGTATTATGGATGTTGAGGTTGTCTAGGCTGTCTGTTGTAAGGACAAATTTCAGAATTATGATTATTATATTTTTGCTAAATGTGGCAAAAAAATCTTGTTCCTTGCATGGGTGGTCTTTGATAAGGATATTGGTCTAGTGAAGTAGGTTCTCCTCTTGCACAAGCATGAAATGGATGGTCTCCTCCACAATGAAAGCACACCTTCTTAGCATTGGCATCTACATGGGTTGAGCCTAATAGGGATTTGTTGGCAATAGCCAAGGAGGTCTAGGTGGCTTGACAAGGCAAGGAAGCATGCACCAAACCAATAAAAAAGAATTAAAATAAAGAGAGTCCCAAGCAAAACCAAGAAAACAAGGAATTCAAAGAAGATCTAGCAAGTAGGCCCATCAAAATTCTGAATGCAACTTCTTATATAACAATGATTTTGATCACTACATGCCACTATAAATCCCATTTTTGTTAATTCCAACTCCATTTTGTTCAATCCAATGATTCCTTAAGCTTGAGGAGTGCTAGATCTTTGTGTATATCAATTTTCATGATTTTTAGAGCTTGGTTGAGCCTCCAAAATAGCCTAGGAACCTACCTTTTAAGTAGGTCAGATACTAGCTCTGAATAGGGCCAAAGCTAGTGAAAAACTATAAAAATAGCTAGAGAGCTCATTGTGAGTTGGCATTTTGGGAATAAAAGTGAACAAAAGACATTGTAATCTCACATTTGGGTTAGTCAAGATTCTATTGCTCCATCTCTTTGTCTTATCGTGTGTACGTGTGTGTGTATGTGTGTGCATGTTGGTGTGCTTCTCATTCACACATTTGTACTCTCACTTGCTCATGGTCATCATACCACCCTCATGTCTCCTCAGATTGACAATTATGAGGTGGATCTCCTCATGTTAATACTCATCATTATGCTAGAGTGACACCAAATTTGGCACTTCTATTGAGGATCAAGCTTTGAGGATGAGCATGTGATCGTAAGATGTAGAGATGTGACATTGGAAGTATAGGTAAACACTTTCTATTTTTTCGTTCATCAATGCCATTCTGTTGTGGTGTGTACCTGCATGAAAACTGACATTGAATTCCATGAGTTTTTAGAAAATTGTTGAACTCATTTGACATGTATTCATCTCCTCCATCGGATCTTAATGTTTGAATATACTTCTCCTTCTGCTTTTCCACCATAGCTTTAAAATTTTGGAAGTGAGTGAACACCTCACTCTTCTCTTTCATGAAATATACCCATAATTTTCGTGTATGGCCATCAATGAAAGCAACATAAAACCTTTAACCACCCATAGATGTGGTCTTTGCAGGACCCCGAACATCTATATGTACTATTTATAACATGTTCTCACTGACATGCTTGTCATGTGAAAATGATGCTCTTGACTGTTCACCTAATTTACATGCTACACATACCTTTTGCATTTCTACAACCTTGAGATTTGGTAGTCCACTAACAATCTCCTTTGACTACATCAATTTCATCCTTTGCAGATTTGCATGTCCAATTTGTTTGTGCCAAATCTCTATATCAGCAATAACTCCTGCACCTTTTGCAAACATGGCTGCATTCATTTTAGGAATTTTCACATTTAGGGTGAATATCCTACCCACTTTGTTTCCTTTGGCAATCAATCAACCATCCTGTTTATACTCTTCTACATATAACCCATCAACATTGAATCTGACTTATAATTCCTGGTCAACCATTTGTCCAACAAAAATGAGATTCTTTGTTATATTTGGAACATGCAACACATCAGCAAGATGTTTTACCTTCTCGTCCTCCATAGACAATGCTATGTTTCCTGTATGCTCAAAGGGTGTGATGTGTCATCACTTGTTTCAACATAACCAGGAACTAGCAATTTTTGCAAACTACTAAACCATTCCGCATGACTAATCATGTGATTTGAAGCACCTAAATCAACATACCAGACATTATCATTTGATTTTGAAACATCAATAGGCATCATACTCATCATGTGATGTTGAACCATGAACAACTTCTCCGAATCATCTGCACTTGTGGATGCACAGTTGTTTTGTTGCCTTCTATTATTTTGATTCTTCAACCTACAATCACATTCAAAGTGTCCAAGTTCACCACAATTCCAACATCCTTTACTGTCATTACCTGAATTGTTTCTTTGGAAATTTTTGTGGCCTCTTTGGCTCCCCTTGCCTTGAGATTGTCCTCTGATTTTGATGTTGACTTTGTTCTTGGTTATTGTTTCCTCTTCCACTTCTAAAGCTTCTACCTCTGCCTCTTCCTTTGCTAGAGTAGAATACCTTCTCAAAACTAGGTTTTCCTTGGGAGTTTGATTCCTCACCAAGATTCGTTTCTTCAATAATCAACATGGACACTAGATCAGCAAAATTCGGAGTATTTTTCCTAGTTTGAATAGATGTTTTGAACTGCTTATATGCAACTCCTGAAACACGAAGGCATAATTCCATCTTATCATCATCATCTAGATTCACACCAATAGATGCAAGTGACTCACATTTGCTTTTGATTTTCAGGGTGTAGTCACTTACCAACATGCCCTTTTTCTCTAGTGTATGCAACTCGTTCTTGAGTTGCAATTTTTGTGCCTTTGTATCGGTCTCATACAATGTGATCAGACTATTCCAAGCCTCTTTCGGAGTATTGGCATCTTGTATGTGCACAATCATGCTATCCTGTATGTTAACAAATAGACAATACATTATCTTTTTTGCTCCTTGATTCCAATTATAAAGCCCTGCACTCATTATCATAAAAATTGACATAACAGATGATATCCATACCAATATCCCTAACAAAGTGGCCATTGACATATGATTTGAAGTATCTTCATCACTGTTGCACTTAAGGGCTCTTCTTTTCTTCTCTCTGTTATGGCCTTTGACTGAGACTGTCTCACTCTAGCCAGTAACCTGAATGATATTCTCTTTTTCTTCATATGCTTCCTCTCCACTTGAGTTTGGAAAAATTCCATAGCAGGAAGATGGGTCTTGTGCATGGAGCCAAGCCAACATGTTTTCATCTTCATATAAATTTGCTCCTTCAAATAGATCTGCTTCTGGGTTGTCCAACACTTCTTCTTCCATACAAATACCAATTGTCTGCATCATGCTCGTATTTCTCTGATTATCTGGTCCTTCTTCTAAAATTATCTGCTGCAACTCTTTTCCCTCTTGTTTTACCCACATTGTGTCCTTGCCCCAGTCATGCAGCACATTGGCATGCCTTAACCAAGGTTTCCCAATTAACAAGGGGAAACTTCCTTCTACCTATGGCAGCCTTAAAACAACAAAGTCCAAGTTAAAGATGGTACCTTGTATCTTGACTGGGACTCCAGGGACCACTCCCGTAGGCCTTACTATGCTTTGGTCTGCCATTGTATAGTGAAGTTGGCAGGTCTTGAAGGGTATAGTCCAATCTTTTTCATGGTATATTCAGGCATCAAGTTAATGCCATAACCACCATCCACAATAACTCCTTGAAACTCATGACCTTTAATAGAGACTGTTAGCCGAGGGCTCTTGTAATTTGTGAGGGGTGCTTCCCCTACACTTTTATCTTTATGCATAACAACAACCTTTGCCACTAAGCTTGTTATGGACATTTCATCAATTATTTGCAAGAGTTCTGACCTGAACTTCCCATCCATCTTTATTAAATAAAAAATACTAACCTCCCTTTTCATGGACTTGAGTAGTCTGGAAGCTTCTGATTCCTTAAGATCCTGGGCTCCATTTGACTTATCAAACTCCTCATGAGCCCTGTTGAATGCATGTCCAATGGCATCACTAGTACCTATGAAATTTTCTTTTTGCCTTGTATCTGCACATGTGGTAGCTTTGTTCTCAGACACACCTTTGTCTTTGTTTAATCCATTAATCATTGATTCTTGACCTATTTCCACTTGAGGCTTCCCCTTGCTTCTTGTCTGCATTCTAAAAGATTCAATTTCTTCTAACTGCACCACCCTGGTAGATGGAGATGGCACATGGACTTGATCTACCCTTTCTTCTTTGCACACAGAAATCATTTGAATGTGGGGCCCAGATGAAGATGCTTGGTTCTTAGGACAACAATTAGTATAGTGGTCTCTGGCCTTTGGGCAGTTCCTGCAAGGAGGGGCATTTTCTAGGAGAGTGCACCTACTTTGATAGTGCCCACATTCTCCACATCTGAAACAAATAATTGGCCTCCTTGGCCCATTTCCAAAGTTATCCCTATATCTAGGTTTATAAATGTTACCTTGATTGGGTGCAACCGCCATCACATTTGCTCGTGGTAGGGGTCTTTCTTGTGTCCAATATGTTGTTGCAGGCATTCCTCTTGATTGGCATTCTTGGGCCTCATGGCCAACTTTCCTGCATATTTGGAAAGTCACACTTAACAAAGGAAATTCACTTATTATATGACCTTGCTTGCTGCACATAGTACACCAAAGTCCACTCTTGATGCCACCCCCTTTGAGTTCCTGCAACTCCTGTCGCAGCTGAGCCAATTCCTTTGCTTGGGCCTCCTCCTTCTTTTGGAGCTTTAATGCCTCAATCTTCCTCCTCAACTGAGTAACAACATTCTCCTCCTCTTTGTGGGGCTTATTCCTTTTTAAGCCCTCCAGCTCCATCCTTAGCTGGATTACTGGATCCTCCATTTCTGTGGAATATGTTAGTTGAGAAGAAGTTGCTACATACTATTGCCTTATCTGCTCCAATCGTGTAGCTGTGTTGATGAATTCCTCTATTGAGGCTGTAGGCAACACTAATTCCTTGATTTTACATTAGGTGGTCACTGGAAGTGGCTTAGCTAACCATTTCTTAACAAAAAAGTCATGTGGAGGATCTGGCAACTTAGCCATTAGTGCCTTAGCCCTAGTAACAAACTCTAGGAACTTTTCACCTGGACTCAATCTAAAATTCTCTAATTCCTCTATGATGATCTCTGCAGTATTTCCATGCTGAAATTGATTTTTGAATGCATCTTTCATTAGGTCCCAAGTTGTAACATGGTTCTCAGCAAACTGGCTGAACCATTTATCTGCTAATCCTTCTAATGTGGTAGGGGAGAGTATAAAAGAGACATCCTCCCTACCCATTAAGCCTCTAGTTTTGCATACTGCCAAAAACCTTCTAATATGCTCATCAAGATCTTCCTGAGCTAGGCCTTTGAAAGAAGGAAATTTTATATTTAATCTTGAAAGTAAGGTTTCCAAGTCTACCTGACCAACCATGCTCCTTACTGATGAAGTAGATGAAAGTGGACTAGATGATCTTCTAACAGCCTTCCTTCTTGTTTGCTTGCAGGCGACCCTCAATGTTTGGGACCGGGTTGCGGTCATGGGCTGTTCATAGTCCTCTTAGTATGAGATAATTGATAAGAATATGTACCTCTTAGTCCACTGGAGTACCTCTTAGTCCACTGGAGTAGTACTTTTCACACTTGAATATTGCTTCTCCAACTGCAATATCTCTTCTCCTATGCTCAAATCTCCTTGGAAGTCCCATCGGGCATGCCAAATTTTGTTGGGGGATTCTTGGACAAGAAGGGATTTGAGTGTTTGTAGGAGAAAAGGGAAAGACAAGAAGAGAGATACACACTGGAAGCCTCTGCCGATTGATTATAATAAGACAAATACAATGTTGAAGCACAATACAATCCAATGCTTCTGTGCAAAATCCCACAGAGTGCTCAATTACAAAATACCAAATACCCAAGGGACTTGTTGCTGCTGGCCTCCTCTGCACCAAACCTCCACCTTCTCCAAGCCTGCACTTGTGCACACCTTGCACCAAGCTTCCACTAAGGGGGAGGGATGGGTACCTTCTATCGGCACACGCACACTTCAATAAGACCTTGGGATCCTTGGGGGACTAGCTTAGCACTTCTCTGCACACTTCCTTGGTCACTCTTCATGCACACCTTGCACTTCACTTCTCTGCGTCGCACACTGTGTGTCTCTTCACTTCTCTCTCTTGCCTTGCTTAGACTATGCTTCCTCTTGCTTATACTTAGAATGATCCAAGAATAGTCCTTGCCTTGAGTTGAGTGTCGATTCACATACGCTCCTAACTGCAAGAGTATCTTGGTGCTCACTTTGATGTCCCAAGATTGTCTTTATAAGTGGTAGCCAACGAATCCTTGTTTTGTCCTGTAGTGACTTTAGGCTAAAAAAACAAAATTTTAATTGGGGGCCATACTTTCACTTCTGCGTACATGGCCGCTTCACATACCTTCACATTTTCCTTTTAAGTCTTCACTTTTTCACATAAGAGAGGGTTCACCTGAACCTTTCAAAACACTTTAAAAACACTTTGAACCTTAGGGAAATTAGAGAAATACCTTTGCAACCTGCAACCACTTTCTCCAATTCACCCTTTGGGGACAATTACTTGTGCCCTACCTGTACACTTTGACACCTGCACTTTAGCACTTTGACTTTGCACGTGTTGACTTTTTACCTTGACCTTGTTGACTTTGACTAGATTGATTTTGACTGCAGTTGACTTTGATTACGGTTGACTTTGATCAATATGACTTTTATGGGCTCAACAATTTTGTTCAAGCCAAGGAGTCCTCAAGCTTGAGGAGTATTAGAAGTATCCGCATACCAGTTTTCATGATTTTTAGCCTTCCTTTGAGCCCTCAAACAAGCCTTAGAACCTTTTTTAACTAGGCTGGACACTAAGTTTGGGCAGGGCCAAAGCTAGTGAAAAACTACAAAAAGAGCCAGAAAGCTCATTTTTGAGGTTAGCAAGGGAGAGGAAGAGCTTCTTGAAGAGTGTAGTTGAGTTATTGAGAATCAAAGGTTCCATTATTCTTATCTTTGTTGTCTTGCCTCACTCACATTTGCTCACCACAATTTCTCACGATCTTCATATCCTCCTCACATCTCCGCAGATTGACAAGTAAAGGAGGTGGTGCTCATGCTTGGGCTACACCAAATTTTGGCACTGTTGCTAGGGAGCGTTTCTGGACCGAGCATTGTGATAGTAAGATTGTAGATTTGCGATGTTGGAAGGTAAAAAATAATCATTTTTTGTTAAGCTTTGATTTTTTTTTCCAGCTTCATCATCATCATCTTCTCCCACCTTCATCTTCATAGCATTTTTTTATTTTTGACTATATATTCATTATTTTCACCTCATTTCTCATTCGTGGTTGTGCAAGAGAGAGAGAGAGAGAGGAAGTGTTTATGTGTGCAAGCCTCTGTGTTTTTCACGATATTTTGTATGTACAAAGCTCGCCACCACCCAACACTCGATTTCAAAGTTCCTGCTAAAGTTCTCAAAAAATCACGACTTTTTGGAAAAAATCATGACTTTTTGGAAAATTCACATTTTGCCTTGTGCTCCACTAAAATCACTCAAAAAAATCACGATTTTTTTGTTCTCTAATTATCAAAAAATCATGATTTTTTCATTGCCTCACTTTCAAAAAAATTGTGACTTTTTGGTTTTTGGCTCTCACAGCATCACAAATTTTTTGTTCTCTAATTATCAAAAAATCACAATTTTCTGGTTCTCTAAATGTAAAAAAATCACGATTTTCTGTTTGTCTCACCGTCAAAAGAAGCATGATTTCTTGGTTGTTTGAGTCTTAGAAAAATCATGACTTTTTGGTTTTTAGCTCTCACAACATTGTGATTTTCTAGTTTTCTAATTGTAAAAAAATCACGATTTTTTGGTTCTCTGATTATTAAAAAACCACGATTCTCTGATAGGTTTTGTTTCTCTGTTTGACCCCCAGGAGCTTGAATTGACATAACTTTCTTATCCAAAATCTATTTTGAGCTCTAGAGTGCATTAGAAAGCTCATTTTGAATCCCACAAGTGGGTAATTTAGGTAGGGAATTCAAAGTTGACATTCAAGTGGGATTAGTAAGCCAAGGCAGCTCCAAAGGATTCTGAGCAATACAAAGGGGAATAGGGGCCTTTAAAAATGTTTGAATCAAAATATATGTCAAATAAATTAAGTTTAAAGCTTGATCTAAACTTTGGACTTTTACAGGTCCATTGAGAGACATTCAAGGGTGTCAAAGCAAGGTGGCAAGTGCATTGTAAGCTTGGGAATGTGTATCCTCAACATTCAAGTTTGATCAAGGGAGGAGAAACTTGAGGTTGGAAGCATTCTTAGCCTCCTCAGTCAATTCTTAGCCTAGGCTAAGAATGACTAGTGGTATTAACTAATTAGGGTGATGATAAACATGACATAAGTATAAGAAACCCTAAGTACTAAAGTTCAAGCATAAGTTAGGATCTTGTTGCAAAAAACCCTAAAAAAAAGGACTTAAGTGGATTGATCACATCTCAATGTCTCAAGGTCAGGCAAGGCAATCCTGAGGCTGTGGAAAAATCAAGAGAGACATCCAAAAGCTATAAAAGAAGGTGAAAATTACTTAGGGGGTCTCAAGGTCAGGCAAGGTAATCCTGAGGCAGTGGAAAAGTCAAGAGAAACATCCGAACACTATAATAAAAGGTGAAGAGTCATCATTTGTATGGAAATCTTGTAGGTCATTGAAGACTAAGAGATGTACACTCAAGGACACTCAAGGAGAGAGTCAATCCAAGGCTTAAGAAGCTGAAATGAAGCACTCCAAGCTAGGGAAAATGTAGAGGAGGACATTACATGCACAGAGGAGGAGCTATCAAGCCCACACCCCCTCTAATCTCTTGTAGGTATAGACATAGTCTACTTATAATAGTTGTAACTCTTTGTTTACATATCCAATTCACAAGATTTAAGGTGCATTCTATAGCTTATCTATATATATATATATATATATATATATATATATATATATATATATATATATATATATATATATATATATATATATATATATATATATATATATATATATATATATATATATATATATATATATATATATATATTACTTTCCCTAAGAGGGCTTCTTGAAATCAATTTTATGTGCAGAGAAATTGGTGTATCTTTGTAACCCTAATTTCTACATATCCTACATCTCTGCATAGTCTATTTTTGTATAGAGTTCTTGGCTCACCTAAACAGATCCATTTCAAGTTTTCTATAGGTTCTTGTAAAGCTTATGAACCATACCAAGTGTGGCTAAAATCGTAGGTGATTTGGATTAGTGTAAGGTATGTGAATTAGATTTTACTATAGGGTAGCAAAAAAGGTGTATGAAGGGACCTAGGTAGTGGGTTCATTTCACTTCTACGATGCAAATCTCAGAGATTAAATTCCACTAGTTGGTATTAGATCAAGGAAAATCCTTTGAAGACTATTGGATAATGACAAAAAATCTTGGAAATAAAGGCTAAGAGGTACTTCTTAGTGTTGTTATGGCAGATCTAGGTCAAGAAGTGGAGTTGCTTGACAAAGACAACTACTAGCCATGGAGGTTCAGATTCATGAACTACCTCATGAGCAAGGATTTATGGCCTATTTTGTGTGGAGATGAAGATAAGCCTGATGTGGATCCCAAAGATCTAAAGGTCACCAACCAATAATTGAAGATGTTGAAGGACTGGAAGGAAAGGAATAAGAGAGCTATCTTGTTATGGAGTATCATATGAATAGGGACTAGAGGTGAGACCCTCCTCTTATTCATAATGAGTTTGATACTCACATGAGTGCCAAGTGGCACTCATGTGAGGAGCCTTGACATTGACCCATATTGGGTATGTATGAGAGAGAGTATCTTTAGAACTGCTATGCGGCTGGGCATATAATTCAAGACATCGGTCTCCGTGCACACGTAGAGCTTAGAGAGCTGTATGAGAGAGAGTTTTCTCGAGTAACATGCCATTCTCTCCCGCCAAAAGTGAGGAGAATCATCAGGAGTATCGTATCGCCGGGTTGGTATCGCGATCGCACTTTACCAAAGTGGTATCGTATCGCGGTCCACTTTTGGTATCGTATCGTGTCTTGTCCCAGTATTGTATTGCGATACCATACTAGTATCGTATCGTGCAAGTTGGTGGTATTGTATCGCCACTTGCATTGATATCGTATCGTGCGGGTCGATGGTATCGTATCACCACCTGTAGTAGTATCATATCGTGCAGCCCTCAAGTGTCGCATCGTCTCTCATTCCGGTGTTGTATCGTGATACCACTTGTGGTATCATATCGTTGGGTTGGTATCGCGATCGCACTTTACCAAAGTGGTATCGTATCATGGTCCAATTTTTGTATCATATCGTGTCTTGTCCCAATATTGTATCGCGATACCATACTAGTATCGTATCGTGCAAGTTGGTGGTATCGTATCACCACTTGCATTGATATCGTATCGCGCAGGTCGGTGGTATCGTATCGCCACCTGCAGTAGTATCGTATCGTGCAGCCCTCAAGTATCGCATCGTCTCTCATTCTGGTGTCGTATTGCGATACCACTTGTGGTATCGTATCGCCACCTGCTGTGATATCGTATCGTGTGAGAAGGTCAGTATCGTATCGTGCCCTTTTTGGTATCGTATCGTGCCCTTTTTGGTATCGTATCGTCCAAAAAGTGGTATCGTATCGTCTGGGATTTCAGTATTGTAGGTCTCTAAAAGTGATATCGTATCATCAATAACCATAGTATCATATCGGCCAATTTTCTAGTATGGTATCATGCCCAACAGCAGTATCGTACCGCCGGTGGCTACAGTATCGTATCGTCTAGTCTTCAGGTATCGTATCGTGAACAGTCTGGTATCGCCTAAAGCAGTATCGCCAAAAGTGGTATCGCCAAAAGTGGTATCGCCAAAAGTGGTATCGCCCATAATTTTTTTGAAGCATTTTTAGAGACAAATTTTAGGGAGAGTTTTAGGGACCTAGAGAGCCCAAGGAGGGTGAATGAACTTGAGGTCAGGAAGGGTGCTAAGTAGCCGGAGAAGTGTCATATCTTCTGTTGGAAGTGCCGCTCAGGCCAGTCACCGCTCTATCTATTCCGACACCTCTAGTGACTCACAGGAGGAGATACCCATGGCTTTCGAAGACATGCAGGGTCCTACGCCCGGTAGAAATTTCATGACCACTGTTGAAGGAGAGTATCGCACTTCTTTATAGTATGTTTCTACTAATGCCCAGGAGATCCCCATCTACCTGGATGGATTAAACAGATTTGTGGCTAGGATGGTGACTTCCATGGATGCAACAGTTGTGCCCAGACTAGCTGTTAAGTATGAGGAGGAGCATACATGGACAAGCTAGGTCACATCTACTTAGTGACTGAATTTCATGATTTGATCAATGAGAGAGGAGAGCTAGTGGGACAAGAAAACTCAGGGAGACCAAACCCTGAGGAGTTAGTGATGACTCCGAGAGGCAAGTCCCAGGTGACACGAGTCTTGAGAGGAGATTTGATACCCCAGGACGACTACCTATTGGAAGTCTATTTGGTCCATGGTATGGACTTGTTGCTTCAAACAGACTCACCAACCCCAAGAAGAGAAGAAAGCCCGATGACATTTTATGAACTAAAGGATCCAGAAGACAAGACTAGAATAACATATCTAGATAAGAACCAGAGGAGATATTGGTTGGTAGATGCCATAGACAGGGCTCAACTGAAATACATGGGATTGCCTGTATTCCCTTAGCGAGAGCAGGCAACCACCTCTCAAAACCCCTTTGGAACCCAACAAGAGGTAGAGCACACCATGTTGGGACAAACTAGCCAACGGAGTGTTCCAAACCGAACTCATGTACAATTCGCTACTCCAGGAGTGCAACCACACAATCAGACCCACCTTGGAGTAGGTAATCAATATCAACCACCAGTAAGACCACGACCACCAATAGGAATGCAGTCAGGAATACCCCTGGTTAGACCAGCGGTTCCTGCCTTCCCTGCAATGCCTAGATAGCCAGAACCTATGAGAAGATTGAGACCTATCCAAGTAGCCAAATGTGTGAGGAACCACTATGATGGATTGCAAGAACCCTACGATCACATTGCTAAATTTCAACAAGTTCTAAAGGAAGAACAAGTAGATGACTTCTTCGTGCAGCATGAGTCTTTTGGACTCACCCTCACAAGAACGGCTCTGACTTGGTTCCAGCCTTTAGACCCCAACCAATTTGGAAATATGGAGCAATTTTTTCAAGAATTCATTGGGGAATTCACTAAGAGAGGGATTAAACACAATTTTATGTCTTTAATCCATAGCTTTAAACAGAACCCTAATGAAACTGTGAAAACGGCCGCCCGAAGATTCAACCAGTATGTTGATAGATGTCCAGCTGCAGAGAGACCCACTCAGCAAAAGATGATATCATTGTTTTTGGATGGACTAACAAATGGAACCTTGAGAACGCTGGTTTATGTGAAGAGATTACAAACCTTGAGTGAGTGTCTTCAAGAGTGTATTGACCTAGAAGACAATCTAGCTGAAGATCTCAAGAGCATGCCCAGTCCCACTAAATCAGAAGACTCTAAGAGTACTATCACATCCAACTCTAGTAATGTGGAGGAATTAGTGGAGCTGGTAGTGTTGGGAGTCCAAGGATAGAGAAATTACCAACACCCAGCCTTTAGAGTGCCCATGTTACGAAGATGTAGTCTATGTGGAGGAGATCACCCCACGCACATGTGTGTACGAGGAGGAACTGGTGTTCCTTAGACATATCCTTACAAGAGATAGCCCCAACAAGGAACTGCCTTGTATTGCCACATAGAACAAAAATACACCAACCTATTAAACGTTTAAACGCGAGACTAACTGTCAGAAACGCGTTTAACCACCTAATTGGGTTCTTGGGAGTGGTAGGGGTCTGTTAGACAGAGGCCCTATACTTGGTTCCCAAACTAACCATTTTCCATACAGCAACATACGGATGCGCAGAACTCTATTAAGACTCTGTTACACTTAGGAGCTTTATAGTGCTCGATCAAAACCTGTCCAAAGTGTACCGAATACACTAAATTGCTATACTGTTCTGCACATAATTTTATGGGAATACCAGAGACAATAGTAGTGATTCAACCTTTACCGACTAGGTACAAACAATCAGACAACACCGAAGAGACAGAGGGCTCAATAGTTTCAAACACACAGTACTGAAGACTCAGAATCCAACTTAGGAAGACCCTTACTGTAGCTTAATCTTTGCCGTACGAAGATAGACCTCAACACTGAAGTCAACACAATATAGATCAGAATACCAGAAACACTACCACAGCTACACAAACTTTCTCAGCACGTTACGGTGTATTACAAGAAGAGTGACACCATGATATACCTACTTAATTGAACTACGCCATAGAAACTCCATAGAACAACTCGATCAGACACAGTCGGATAATCTTCTGAACATCTATGAGACTCACCAACAGACAGGTATCGACAGATAACAAAACAAAAACAAGAACAATATACTCAGTATTGCTCAACAACAACACAATAACGTTCACTCAACCACCCAGACAGACAGTCTGGTGAATCCAACGAACGTCCCTCTGTGCCTCTTTTTCATTGCTTTATATAAAGATTACAAGGTGTCTGCGTAACAACCTTTCGCGCGTGCGAAAAAAGATTCAGTTATACAACTTCCAATCCGGCGGCCGATAACACTGGCACGCACGGTGGACTCGAACCCGCAGGATTTACAAAATTACTGTTCTTCTATAATGCCGTCTAAATACATGTTTCTGGCTAATCTAAAGGTTCGGGCAATTTTCTTCTTTAAAGCTTCTAACATCTGTTTTAAAGTATCCGGTTCTACTAATTGGGCATCTACTCTTATAGAACTTAAGGCAATAGCTTTGGTCAGCAAAATTTATGCTTGCGTTTGCAGAAAGGCTTCTTGTAAGTAGAAGTCATTCGATAAGGCTGCATCTCTGGAAATCTTCATCTCTGCAAGTTGTTTATCCATCTTGGCCAATCTTTCTTTCTGATTGTCGAGTTGGTTGTCTTTTCTGTCGATCTGCTGATTCTAGAACTGGATTGTGTTGGAGTAGGCATCTCTTTCTCTGCGAAGATCTGAGATTACTTTTTGCAGTTGAGCTTCTACGGTCAATTTTCATTTTAGAATGCTGTTAACGTCTGATAAATCTATTTTACATCTTTGAAGTTCTTCAAGTGTTTTCATAGCCAAATCGTGCTGTTCTTGGCCTCATTGTACCACTTCATCTAACGTCTGTCTTGTTTCTTCCAGTAGATTCCCTAAGGCGATTCTTGCATCTTCTTTATCCTTGGGTAATTGCTTCAGGTTAATTATCTCTGTATCTGCAACATTCAGCAATTCCTCCTTCTCTTGTGCTGCTGCCAGGGCCTCATCTTGTTGAGTTGTAATTACTTCCTGCTCTTGAAGTTTTTCCTGTAATTGCTTAACTTGTTCATTTAGCGCATGATTTTCAGCCTTTACTGCTTGTAATTCCTCCTGGAGGGGAGTGATATCTGCCTCCATTACTTCCAATTTGTGTTGAAAGTCATCACGAATAGTATCTGTGACTTGCTTCATTTGTTGCGGCAGTTGTTGTGATAAATTGATCAGCAGTTGACCCATTGATGCTAACTCAGAAAATATGGGCATGGAGGGGAGTGGAAGATGAGGACGAGGTTGGGATGAGGATGCTCCTAGGGAATAGTTGGTTTATGGTGGCTATTGGCAGATTCGGGCCATTTTCACGACCTTGCTGAGGGAGTCTAAACGCCTCAGCAAAAGCTTGGAACGTGATTACGGTTCGTGAGGGTAGGGATGTGATCGCCCAACTTTGTTCGGTGGTAGGTGTTTTAGCGATAGCGGCAATTATCTGGGCAAAGAACAGGTGGGATTCCACTGAATGCCACGGCAGTTCAGCGAAATTGGCCAATCCACGTATGCGCAGAAACTCTCCTACATCGGTAGGGAGTCTGTCATGGAAAGCGGCATAGTTTGCCAGAGCTTCCATGGCACACACAGAAAACACAAGCACAAGACGCAAAGCATAGGGTTTACACAATCACACAAATCACGCAAACACAATAGCGATTTTCGGCGAAACGGAGAAGGTTAAGTAGATGTGCTGCAGTGGAGAGCAGTCAAAATCACTAATCATCGTGCGATGCTGAGATGATAACTTCATAACTTCGGTGTGCATGCATGAGAAGCTAGAAAGAGCAGGGTGGCTGTTGACATAATTAGGTATCAAAATGCGGATATTTACAGACTTATATTATTCTATTAAGCACGTAAAATTAAAAGAAAATAAAAGAAAATAAAAGAAAAGAAAAGGAAACGCAAAATACGCGGCCAATCCGTGGAATGTTCAGTGTGGATTGGATGCTTGTTGATACGGCCGTAGCTTTGATCCATTTATCACCTTAGGAAGAGGAATTCTGGTCAAAGTACTCAACCAAAAATTGGCTGGGCCCACCTGTTCAGAAATCTGGTAGGGACCAAACCATCGTAGCTTGAATTCGCCAGCAGAGCGATTCGACTTTGCATTGTAGAAGAGTACAAGTTGCCCCACCGTAAGAACTGGAGTCCTTAGATATCGATCATGTGTTCGAGCTTGTTTTAACTGAACTTCCTGGATAGTCAGAAAACTTGTCCATCGATGCTCATCCAGTTTTCTGAGTGTATCTAGCCGAAATGATAAAGAATCTTTTGGTATCAATTTCTAAGTGAGAGCTACGCGTAGACTTGGCAGAACAATCTCCATTGGTGCTATGGCTTCCAATCCATAAGCTAGTTTGAAAGGTGTTAGTCCTGTTGCTACCTTGTAGGTAGTTCGGTATGCCCACAGGACTACATGTAACAGTTGGTCCCATCTTTCCGGTGCTTCCAGAATGAGTTTTCGAAGCATATTCAACATGGTCTTGTTCGTACTCTCAGCCAAACCATTTGCACGAGGATAATATGGTGAACTGAATTTATGCATGATCTGAAAAGAATGTGTAAGTACTTTCATTAAATTGTTGATAAAATGAGTGCCTTGATCTGTAACAAGCTCTAGATGTAATCCAAAACGCGGAAAGACATCTTTCATTAGGCACTTTGCTACCAAAACAGCTGTGGCAGACTTTAAAGCCCATGCTTCTGCCCATCTGGTCGCATAGTCTGTACAGGTCAGAATATAACGATTATTACTGATGATTGCCGGAGGTGTAATAGGTCCAATGAAATCTAGACCCCACTTCTGAAAAGGTTCTAATGGCAAGACAGGTTGTAGAGGGAAAAAATGGCGTTGTAGAGGCTGTCCAGACCTCTGACAATTATCACATTTTTTGACAAACTGCAATACATCCCTGTACATAGTAGGCCACCAAAGCCCACTCTGCAGAATTTTTCGGTGTGTTAAATCTACAGCAAAATGCCCGCCGGATGGAATTGAGTGAGCCAACATAATGAGTGAATTAACTTCGTGTGGAGGAATACAACGAAGTAAAATTTTGGTGTGATCCATATAGTATAATTCCCCAGCAATCAGCCGAAATCGACGACTAAAAACTGCAATTTTCCTACGCATTGCAGGAGATGTTGTAGAAGGAAGGCACCCATCAGTCAAAAAAGTTAACAACTGATCATAGTAATTAGTTGGCACAAGAGGATCTGCAATTTCATCATTAGTTGGTTCAGTGTTGTAAATCGCTGGTGTGGTGTCATCAATACCGACCGGAGCTTCATCAGAATCTAAACGAGAAAGGAAATCTGCTAAGGCATGTGAACTGCTGGGCCTATGAATAACTTCGTAATCAAATTCTTGCAACAGTAGAACCCATCGTGCTAATCGGCCACCTAAATGCTGTTGCCGAACCAGATAGACAAGTGCAGCATGATCTACATGAAAAGTAAATTTGCGGCCAAGTAAATAATGCCTAAATTTTTTGACAGAATATACTAAACCCAGACATTCCCTTTCAGTTATAGAGTAATTCTTTTCAGTAGGGGCAAGCCTTCGACTTGCATAGTACACTGGCCGAAACCACTTATCGGTTTCTTGCATTAGAACACTGCCAATGGCAATATCTGAAGCATCAACAAATACATGAAATGGGTGATCCCAGTCAGGAGGCTGTAAGATTGGAACCTGTGTTAGTAATCCCTTTAGACGATCAAAAGCAATTTGACATTCCTGAGTCCACTCAAATTGTCGAGGATTCTTGGTTATTAACCGGTTCAGTGGTATCGCCAAATGAGCAAGCCACCGTAAGTGCCGACCATGCCATCTTACTTGGCCCATGAAGCGCATCACTTCCTTAGGTGTAGTGGGCACAGGTGCTTCTAACACAGCTGTAATTTTATCTGGATCCACCTGTATACCCTGTGTAGATACAATGTGGCCAAGTAGCTTTCCACATGAAACCGCAAACACAGATTTGTTTGGGTCCAAAGAGAGTCTGTATTCTCTGCACTTCTCAAAGCAACACCGTAAATGGAACAAGTGTGCTACCATCTTACCAAAAATTGAAAAATCATCAAGATATACTTGCATAAAAGAGGTAAGGTAAGGAGAAAATATTTCCTGCATACACCTTTGGAACGTACTGGGGGCATTTCTTAATCCAAACCACATAACAGTACAAGCAAAAACACCCCAATTGGTAATGAAAGCGGTCTTTGGTATATCCTATTCAGCCATTCTAACTTGATTATACCCACTGTATCCATCTAGGAATGAATACATTTCGTGTCGTGCTAATCTGTCAAGCATCGTGTCAAGAAGAGGTAGCGGGAATGGATCAGGCACCGTAGCTGCGTTCAGTTTCCGGTAGTCCACACAGATTTGTAGTTGCTTATTCTTTTTAGGAACAATAACAATTGGTGAGATCCATTCGACATGCTCTACTGGTACAATGAATCCGACTTTGAGTAGCCTATCAAGCTCTGCCTTTACCTGTGATGCATAGTTTGGATTCATCCGGTAGCTGGGTTGTTTGATCGGTTTTGCTTTCGGCTTCAGCATGACCCTGTGTTGATATATGCGAGGGTCCAAACCCTTCATATCTTTGTAATCCCATGCAAAAACGTCAAAGAATTCTCGGAGTAGCTGGATTAAGTTTGCTTGAAATACTTCCGGTAGGCTTTCCCTTATCTTGACAGGACGCGGATGGTCCTCATCTCCTAAATTATAAGTGATCAACTGATCTTCTGGAACATAGAATTGTCGGGACTTCTCTGCATCATCAGCTGGCTTAAAAAGTTGTTGTAGATCAGTGTCATCTATAGCAGTGGTATGTTCCATCTTATCTTCTTCTGTTACAGGCATCACCATACAGACTGCGGGATTCCAATTATCTACAACAGATTGTAGATCAACAGTTCCTAGGGAGATCAAGTCAATATTATTCTTTAAAAACTCTTCTTCTTCATCATCTGACAGACCATCTAACATATGAACTGGTTCTACGAAATACGGTCTAGCATGCAATTCGCAAGGCTGTATAACATCTAATTTTACAACATATTTACGATTGTTGTCTTTGAAAGTGAGTTCCTGTGCAGACCAATCTTGTATAACCTTAGCTTGCTTCAGCCAAGGACGGCCAAAAAGAAGATTATAATCAAGGGTGGATTCCGGTAATTCTAAGACGACAAAGGTCATTTTAAATGTGGTACCTTGCAAAGTTATTGGTACATTTCGTACAAGTCCTACTGGATGGACTCTTGACTAGTCAGCCATTCTGATAAAGAACTGAACTGGTTCGATTTCGGTCCATCCTAACTTTTTACACAGTGCAACAGTAGCAATGTTGACACCAGATCCTCCATCAATTAGTACCTGTGTAATTTTATGATTTTTATACCATACCGTGATTGAAGGAACTGAATGATCGATCGTAGAATCAGGTTCTGGTTGCACTATCACTGTTGCTGGAATGCAAGAAGGTACAAGACTGAAATGTTGTTGGAATTGTTGCCGAATTCTTGGTACTAGTGCAAGTAATTGGCCAAGAGGAAGAGTAATGGACGCTTTAGATAAAATTTCCCAAGCCTTATGTGCTTGCATTGTGTTTTCCACAGATTCTGAAGATGATGCGTCGGCTGAAGATGATGTATCTGCTGAAGATGATGTATCTGCTGAAGATGATGTGCCTCCTATTGAATTAGAATGTTGTTTTTGTGTTCCTTCCTTGGTTAACGGAGTCTGGGTCACCGGAATAGGATCTGGAAATACTAGAGGTTCGGTGGTGGTCCATTGACTGGCCTTATCATACATCCTTTGTTGTTCATGTATGCCTGGTTCAAATACTTCTGCTGTTGGTTGTAGTTGCTTACCGGATCGGGTCTGAATTACTGTAGCTTGCATTTCTACTGGTGTGATTTGTACCATATTAGTCATTGGGTTTTGATGTTCTTTCTTCCTCTGATCATACTCAGCTGCATCCTTACAAAATCTTCTAATGTGACCAAATTCACCACAAAAATGGTAGCGCGGTGGTGGAAAATTGGGATTTTCCTGTGCTGGTCCGGCCTGCTAGCGATTTGCATTGTAGTTATTATTTCTCTGTCCTCTGTAATTTCAATAGCCTTGTTGCTGGTTGTTTCTCATTTGCGGAGGTACATAATGATTGGCAGGTTTCCCGGGTTCTTGTATAATTGCATTCATTGTTGCGGTTCCCTGCACTTTGGCGTTGTATGCACAGTTTTCGGTGATATGTCCGATTGTGTTGCAGATAGCACAAAACAACTGATTAAGTGCACAAGTGGCACTAGTGTGCCTTGAATTCTTGCATGTGGTGCAGAACATCTGTCTGGTCGGATCTTCTGCAACATTTTTATTTGCTTTTAACCATTCCAAGTCTTCTATAAATCCTCCAACCTTGTTCTCAAGCTGCAAACCCATTGCAATAACTGCATCTAGTGTCATAGCTCCTACACAGCGTATGATCATAATTTGTTTAAGTTGCGGAGTCAATCCATTGATAAACCATTGCGTGATAACGTCATCTGGCAGGTTGGCATGTGCTGGTGGTAATTGTCTCAAATGGGTTCTGAATAGAGTGGCATATTCCTGCACTGTTTGATTTATCTTCTGTCTATTGTTTTGTAGGTAGTCAAAAATTTCGGCTGGATTCTTCTTTAGCCTGAATCTTTGCAAAAATGCATCCCTTACCGCTTCATAGGTGCCAAAGTGGTTAATATCATATTCTGTAAGCCATTTAGCTGCTTCATTAACCAATGTCGACTGGAAGACAATAGCTTTATACGCCGGATCAGGTGGATGGTTGAGCACTGCGTAACTTATCTCAAATGTGCGTACATGAGCATCTGGGTCATCCCCTGGAAATCCACCGAATTTAGTGTACGTTACTCCTATTGGAGGCGGCCTGGGTGGACATAGTTGTTGTTGTTGTCCACTCATCTTGCTAGCGGTTGTATCGTGACTATCTTCTGTATCCCCAGGCGGACTATCTGAACCGTTGGAGTCTGTATCGTCAGCCTGTGCTCCTTCCGATACGATAATATGGTTCAGTATGTTTTGGATTTAAGCTTCGAACAAGCTACCTTCCTTCTTGATGTCAAATGTAGGACAGCTTACTCCCAATAGCGGTGACTGGACTGAAGATTCACCAAGAAATGGTAAACCGTTATCGGACAACTGTGAATTCTCGATAACTTGTACCGAAATAACACTGGAAGGTGTTGATTTTTCACCAAAACAAAGTGCTCCTTCTCCTTCACTGGTTTCTTTGGCCAAGACGTTTCTATTCGTAAACAAATTCGAATCTTTACCTAATGGTGTTAAACTAACTTCATGCTGCTTCCAGGTAGATTTTGGAGTAACTATACCTTCGACAGTTTGTGCCGAAATTGCACCGGAATCTGCCAGAAAGGTTGTGCGTTCCACCGGAGTATGGCCGGAATCACTACTGACGTTCTTCACTTTCTTGACAACTGGGTAAGACCTTTCTGCGCTTCTACCTCTTGGAGGCGTCCTTAGCAAATTAGGTACCCAGGGCTGTCGGTTCTTCGGATACGTTTCACCGGATCAAGTAACCGGCATGTATCATCTTTTGTACTAATCGCGTACTATTACTGTCGATTTACAATCTATAGTCGCGTTACCACAATCGATTTGCAACAATCTGATATGTTTCCACCTTCCCACAGATGGCACCAGTGTTAAACGTTTAAACGCAAGACTAACTATCAGAAACGCGTTTAACCACCTAATTAGGTCCTTGGGAGTGGTAGGGGTCTGTTAGACAGAGGCCCTATACTTGGTTCCCAAACTAACCATTTTCCATACAGCAACATACGGATGCGCAGAACTCTATTAAGACTTTGTTATGCTTAGGAGCTTTACAGTGCTCGATCAAAACCCGTCCAAAGTGTACCGAATACACTAAATTGCTATACTGTTCTGCACATAAATTTATGGGAATACCAGAGACAATAGCAGTGATTCAACCTTTACCGACTAGGTACAAACAATCAGACAACACCGAAGAGACAGAGGGCTCAATAGTCTCAGACACATAGTACTGAAGACTCAGTACGCAGCTTAGGAAGACCCTTACCGTAGCTTAATCTTTGCCGTACGAAGATAGACCTCAACACTGAAGTCAACACAATATAGATCAGAATACCAGAAACACTACCACAGCTACACAAACTTTCTCAGCACGTTACGGTGTATTACAAGAAGAGTGACACCACGATACACCTACTTAATTGAACTACGCCATAGAAACTCCACAGAACAACTCACTCAGACATAGTTGGATAATCTTCTGAACATCTATGAGACTCACCAACAGACAGGTATCGACAGATAACAAAACAGAAACAAGAACAATATACTCAGTATTGCTCAACAACAACACAGTAACGTTCACTCAACCGCCCAGACAGACAGTCTGGTGGATCCAACGAACGTCCCTCTGCGTCTCTTTTTCATTGCTTTATATAAAGATTACAAGGTGTCTGCGTAACAACCTTTCACGTGTGCGAAAAAGATTCAGTTATACAACTTCCAATCCGGCGGCCGATAACAAACCACACCACGGAAAACTGTCCATTCAATAGGCAGGCACGACCTTTACAACCAGCTCAGTATCGACCATATGGATATCCACCTAGAGAGCCAGGCAGAGAGATGCCCAGGTACAATCCCTACCCTACACCAACAAGAGCACCGAGGCCATACGAGCAAGTACCATATCCACCATCCCAACCAGTGTTAGGACCACAACTGTCACAACCCGAACAAGTGTTACCGGTTAAGTATGCTCAACCAGAGGAAAACCTAGAAAGAGCCATAATACCAGCATCACCTATGAGCAGTGTGGAGTCGGCAAACTCAGGCTATGAGAAATCTCAGGGAGAGTACTATACCTATGACACTAACCCGTCTGAGTACGAACAATCCTATGATCCACACTACTATGGATATGAAGGATATGAATATGCCTATGGGCCAGAAGTGGCAACATTAATGTACACTACACCTAAAGCACAACCACCTAGAAGACCACCCATTAGACCACCTGTGTGAGAGGACCATGTTATAAATGCGGAGGAGACCATTTTATTAGACAATGTCCTCGGCCTTACAATCCGCCACCCCCTAGGACTTGGGAAGGATATTGCAATGATTGCGGGAAGGAACACCTTTTCAGAGATTGCCCAAAGAATCACACCAAAGTCCAAGACACTGCACCTCTTAATGTAATTGAAGTGATAGAAGCACCTGGAGGTGATAAGCAATACACCGTGCCCTTAAAGGCCATTACATGAGCTCAAACAAAAGAACAAAAAGGAAAACAACCAGAACAGGAACAAGAGAGCAATAGAACAGCAAATTCCAAAATTCAAATAGTAGAAGATTCTGAAGACCCACGTGAGAATGCCCAGAACATAAAAGCGCAAAAATGGAAGGAAAGAAGAGAGAAGCTCAAAGATAAATGGATGAAAAACAAGAGTAAAGACAATAAGAAACAAACTAGAAGCAGTAAAGAGCATAAAGAACCAGAGATTCTGGAGGAAGTTCCCAATCTACCGCTTACACGAAAAGCAGAGAAACTAGGATCAATTCTAGCTGACCCAAAACCAGATGATTTGGACATGTGGTTAAAAGCGTACCAAGTTAGAATCAAGACTGGACCGACTGTGGAACAACACGAAAGACTTTATCCACAGGGAGAATTAGAAAAAGAGAGGCTTGCGATATGTAGAAAACTTATAGAGGTAGCACAAGCAACCCTAGAGAAGACTATCCCAGCCCTCCCAGAGACAATGATAGCAGAGAAGCAATACAAGGAGTGTGTCAAAGCCAAGGATAAAGAACTTAGAGGGAAGGGTGACAAATGTGAACGAGTGAAAACTCAAGACGAACCTATGTCAATTATACTAAGCCAAAAGACTTATGGAATAGAATCCGAGAAGAACAATGGAAGAGGAATGGAGTGACTAAGCCTCCTTTTGAGGAATAAGATGTGGAAATTTATCAACCAAATCCCAACATGGAAGAAGTATATGAGGAAGTATCAAGACTATACCGAAATAGAGAAGAAGCTCAGAGCATTTCAACCTTATCAAATTACATGGGAGAATACGAAAAGGAATCCATGATAATCCGAGCACCCATAGTACATGGACAAGGAAAAGGAAACTCAAAAAAGAATTCACACAATCTAACAAAACTTAAGAAGACGAAGGTACATTGCAAACTGATTATGGAAGAATTACTTCAAGTTAAACCGCAATTATGGAAGCAATTAGCGAGTCAACTGGAATTAGGGCAAGAGAACGATGAAAAGGAAAACAAGGGAAAAGAGAACTCATCTAAGGTACAAATCTCGGTAGATAAGGTGGGAGAATTTAGTGAAGGAGACG
The DNA here is from genome assembly GCA_020310875.1 of Ceratopteris richardii. Classification (NCBI taxonomy): domain Eukaryota; kingdom Viridiplantae; phylum Streptophyta; class Polypodiopsida; order Polypodiales; family Pteridaceae; genus Ceratopteris; species Ceratopteris richardii. Next base: position 56,442,086 of record CM035435.1, read on the forward strand.
AAGGTAATACATGTCTACCTGTAACTTACAATGGGTACATGACCAAGGCTATACTAAACACAAGAGCTGGAGTAGGAATTGCCACCAAGGAAATTTGGGAGAAATGGGGAAAGCCTGCTTTACGACCCACATGCATGAAGCTCCAATTAGCAGACGGTCATGTGGAGAAACCCTTAGGAATATTGGAAAGGATCAAATTAACCACCTGTGGAGTTGAATTTGAACACACATTAGCCATTTGTAAGTTCAAAAAAGCAGCTAACAATTACGAAATGATATTAGGATGACCTTTCATGAGACAAATGCGGATAGTACAAGACTGGGGACAAGATGCTTTATACCTGCAACATCAAGGAAATACAACCAAGATAAACTTACATACATTTTCATATGGAGATGTACCCCCACTACAATGGAATCCCATACACAAGGAGGAAGATGACTTATCTATTCATAGTGCTGGATCAAGTGATCAATCTTGGAAGTATGAGGACACCCAATTATGGATGTGTAAGGAAGCCAAGAAGGAGGACGATAAAAGGCAGCTGTGGCCAATAGGACATCCTAACTACCGACCGGTAGAGGACCCAAGGTACATGCCTCAAATCTTTCCTGATGAAACCTTTGAACCGCATGGATGGATGGAAATCTTAGCAACCTTAGATGCATGTGTGAATGAGGAAGTCCTAACTATGAACGAGTGCATAGACGAAGAAGGCTACGATGTAAATTTGTACATGGTTGTCCTGTAGGAAGTGGAAGCAGGGGAACTCTTAGAAAAGGAGTGGAAAGAGGAATATGAGAGCATAGAGATGGAACCTGAGTTTGACTCTGAAGAATGTTACCTAGAAGCTATTCATACCAAAGACAAGTGTGGAGTGACCAAAGTATTAGCAATAGAAGCCGCCCCCATAGTACAGGAGCAAGAGGAAAAGATGAGTAAAATCGGACCAAATCCAGATCTTTTTGAGGTCCCAGAGCATTTTAAAAGATACGAAGTGGAAGAGAGAAAGATACCCATTCAAATGCCTAAGAGAGAGACTCGAGAAGGAGAAGCGTACGACAACAAAGAACAAACAAAAAAGATCATAGTAACAGTGGAAGATGGAGAAGAACGATGTACATACATAGGTAAAGATGTGTCAATTGAAGAGGAAGAAGAATTAATACAATTGATCCGAGAATATAGAGATGTATTTGCATGGACATATAAGGATCTCAAGGGCGTGGAACCCTCGATTTGCTCTCATAGAATACCAATGATGACAGAGGAAAAACCATCGAAACAACACCCTTATACATACAATGAGGTCTATGCTGCTAAAAATAAAGAAGAAATAGACAAGCTACTAGTGGCAGGATTCATATATGAAATAGAACATACCGAGTGGGTTTTGCCATTAGTAGTTGTGCCTAAGAAAAATTGAAAACTGAGAGTTTGCATTAACTTGAACAAGGTCAATGCAGCCACTATAAGTGATAGCTACTCATTACCCATTATGGACCATCTATTGGAAAGAGTTGCAGGAAAAGAAGTCTATAGCTTCTTAGATGGATTCTCTGGATACAAGCAATTAGCTATTGCTACTGAGGATCAACATAAGACCGCATTTGTGACTGAATGGGGAATCTATGCTTTCCAAGTGATGCCTTTTGGACTCACTAATGCGGCTGCTACTTTCCAACGATTGATGTGTCATGTGTTCAAAGAATTCCTAAAGAAGAGCATGGAAGTGTATGTAGACAACCTATGTACATATTCAAATCAAAGACAAGACCACATTCCTGAGTTGCGGAAGATATTTAATAAATGCAGACAATACAGAGTTTGCCTGAACCTAGAGAAGTGTGTCTTCATGGTAAGACAAGGAAAGATGCTAGGACACATAGTCTCTAGAAATGGAATATCCACATATGAAGATAAGATTAAGGTCATTTTAGAGCTTCCTAGACCTAAGAATGCGAAAGAGGTGCAAGCATTTATGGGCCATTGTGGATATTACCGTTGATTTATCCACATGTATGCCATAATTGCAAAACCCTTGTATGGACTTTTAACTCAATTCACATGGACAGAGGATTGCGAGAAGGCATTAAATGAGTTAAAGAAGCGACTTAGCATAGCTCCAATTCTGAAAACACAAAATTGGAACAAGCCATTTCATATTCATGTGGATGCTTCTAATTACACAATAGGATGTATCTTAGCCCAGCCAGCCAATGAAAGAAAGTTAGATCATCCAATTGCTTATGCGAGTAGACAACTGAACCAAGCGGAGAGGAACTATACAACTACGGAGCGAGAGGGATTAGGAATGGTCTATGCAATGAAGAAATTTAGACACTATCTCTTAGCCAACAAGTTCAAGTTCTTCATAGACCATCAGGCCTTATTATACCTAGTCAATAAGCCATGTAACATTGAAAGACTGGTAATATGGTTTCTACGATTGATGGAGTTCGACTTTGAAGTGATAGTGAAAAAGGGAAATACCCATGTAAGAGCAGATCACCTTTCTAGGTTAACACACGGAGAACCACCAAGTGGAGTACCCGATGATCTGCCAGACATTTATTTGTTTAATTTGGAAGTGTGTCCAAAGTGGGCAGAGAAACTAATTCCGATACTCACTCATGGCCCATAACACTCAATCAATAAAGAGAGTAAAAAGGAAATTCTATAGTAAAGGAATTTGCACATTATTGCGTGAAGTGTGTACTACAAGGAACCCAATGGTGTGCTACTAAGATGTGTTGAGGAAGATGAGCAATTGAATCTGATTGAACATGCTCATGTGAACAAATGGAGGACGCACAAAGGAACTCATGGAACTATTAGGGAGTTAAAGCGATTAGGAGTATACTGGCCTTGCATGCCTAAGGATGTCCATGACTATGTGAGTAACTGTGCAGAATGCCAGGAGACTATCCCCGAGGATCATACATCCATACCATTCTCAACAATAGCACCCAATTGGAGAAAAACATTGGTCAAATTCCTAAAGACGAGAGAACACGAGGAAGGAGTTAGCTTAGCAAAAAAACGATCCCTAAAAGAAATGAGTAAAGATTATGTACTTGTGGGAAGACATTTGTTTAGGAGAGGAAAAGACAACCAATTACGGCTATGTGTGCATGAAGGAGAATATTTACCTGTATTAGAGACGGCACACGCACGTGCGGCAGGAGGTCATTTTTCAGTCAAGAGAACCGTGAAAATGATCCTCTTTGCAAGCTTGTGGTGGCCAACTTTACATATGGATGCTGAGTCATATGTATGAAGTTGCGAGACATGCCAAAGGGCTAAATACCCAATTCGGAGAGATGACATGCCATTGAGACCTATGGTTTGTGCTAGAGCATTTTCTAAATGGGGTATTGACTTCATAGGAACCATTAACCCACCGACCAAAGGGTCACATGCAAATATATCATAGTAGCCCCCGATTACTTGACAAAATGGGTAGAGGCAAAGGCTACTAGAAGGAACGATGCTCAAACCACTGCTAAGTTTCTTTTTGAGCATATATTCACCCGTTTCAGATTACCAATTGAAATTGTGAGTGATCGAGGAATGCACTTCATTAATGAGGTGATAGAGTCTCTAATGAATGAGTTTTTAGTGATCCATAAAAAATCAGCCCCATACTATCCCCAAGCCAATGGGCAAGCTGAAAGTTCCAATACGGTGTTATGCACATTATTGACAAAGATAATCAATAATGCGAGGTCTAACTGGGACAAACAATTGCATCAAGCAATTTGGGCCTTCCGAGTCATGTACAAGACTGCCATTGGAACTACCCAATTCAATCTAGTATAGGGATAGAACGCAATCCTACCAATTGATTTTTTGATACCTACCTTGAGAGTAGCCCAACAGTATGAATGGATCGGACATGAATTATCCCAACAACTAGACCAAATCGAGAAGCTGCATGAAACTAGGTTGCAGGCTATCGTAGGAATCTATGCGGCCAAGAGAAGGCAAAAGGCATATTATGATGCACATATCAAAGACAAAGGACTAAAAGAAGGCGATCTAGTCTTGGTCTACACCTTGAAGCAACATGCCAAAAAATTACAAAAATGCGATCTCTAATCATTAATAAGATCTCGACGAGTGGAGCAGTTAATCTAGCCACTTTGGATGGAGACATTCTTCCTAACTACATAAGTGGATGTAGAGTGAAACGGTTCATGGAGCCATTGACAGATCAAATGCTAGCATGTCTTGTCGGTGCACAAAATAGGAAGAAAGAGGAAGAACGGATGAGAAGAAGCAAGGCACAAAGCCTTAGAACGCATCAAGAAACGGAAAGAGTGGATTCGACAAAGAGACGAACAGTATCTCCAAGGAGAAGAGCCTATCCCCATGGCTAATTACAAAGTCCATAAGTCTGACACGACAAATGCCTACATGCCACAGCCTTATCTAAACCTAGGAATTGGAACTACAGAGTATCAATTGATAGATGATTTGATAGACTCAGGAGCAAGACTCAGTTGCATACGTAATATGGTCAGCCAAGATCTTCAAACAATTTTGACTCCCACGAAAGCCCATATGATAGGTATTGGAGGTCAAATCATAGAATGCATTGGAGAAACTACTGTATCCCTCCACCTAGGAAATTCCTCCATGAAACAACGAGTCTTAGTGTGCAAAGATGAAGACTTGATAGAAAGCTTGATCCTAGGACAAGATTGGATCATTGAAAATGAAGTAAGCGTCCACCTAGCGCAAGGTTATATTTCAGCCAAGATAGGACATAAGGAAGTTTTTAGTCTAATAGGGGAGAAGCCTTCACCGAAACCAAAATCCATCAAAAGTGCAGAGGACTGCAAGGAAGAGCTATTAGAACATGATTCCAGCCCTAATCTCTCGGAAGCAGGTCCAAAAGAAGTAGAAATTTCAAACCCTGACATATCAACAGAAGAAGTAGATTCAAGGAACAGAAAGACACCAAGGAGATCAACACTCTCAAAGTTTCTCACACGACAAAAAGATCACCAACACGGAGAACCACCATCAGATATTCGCATCCAGGAAAGGTCAACTTCAAATGGGTATGCAAGAATCAAGTGCAGAAACTAGAGCACGCTACACTAACTCATGAGAAGAAAAAGGAGGACAAGAAGTCAGCTTCACTGAAATCCGAACCAAACAGACTCTTGCAAGTATGGCTCCCTAAGCCTTTGGTTGAAGCTCAGAAGGCACGACAACAGATATGGATTCCCAAGAAGGTCAGACAAGCAGCCAAGCAAGAGATAAGCAAACAAGAGGATACATTACATCGAGACATTCAGACAACAAAGCCAAGACAGACTCGTCATAGAAACATGAAGAGAAAAACCTCTATCACTAGTACATCAGAAGAAACAAAAGAAACACATGAAGCTCGAAGGACCAGAGAGAAGACATGGCCTATCAATACGACCACGAAATGGATTTGGAAACCAAAGCAACTGCGAGGAATGGAACACCAGAACAACGCAGATTGCAATTGCACTCATGAAGTCTCAAATGCATCTAAAATATGCATAATAGGGCCATATTACAAGGACACACATTCGGCACTTGATGTACATAATAAAGTTAGGGGTGCACATTCTCCAATGGGGAATAGGTCATAGCTTCAACTTCCTTAGGAATGGACATACTATGTAAATAAATAAATGCTTGGACTATACTAATACTTGTTTTCTTTCAGAAAAGAAATAAAAAGATGTGGTAAGAGATCTCACTTATAGAAGCAAGGGAAACAGAGTGACAAAGCGACAACATGTCATAAACAATGCACCGCACAATTGCTATATTTTCTATTGAAGCTAATGCACTCTTCATTACAAGTGTAGATGGCTTCTGAAGATTCGGAAGCAACGATTCAGGAGGATGTATTGGAATTTCCTCTACAAAGTGTAACCAAAGCAAAGGGACATTGGTTTAGAGAAGATCAACCGGCTGGGGAGTACCTTTTCCTGGTGAATATCAAAATCATGGATACGGATCATCAATTCTTGATTATGTCTCAAGACTTTAAAGTGGTGCATGAGCTCCCGTCTACAATTGACATCATGAAGAAAGTCGGTATCCACAAATACTTTGAATTGCCGATCTACAAGCCCGACTTTCAAAGGTGCACACAAGTCATGAATACATTACAACCAGCACTGCATGACCCATTAGTGGCAGAGGCCAGAGTCATGGACGGAGTAGGTGAATGGGTAGTTATCCAATTTACACATGATTTGATTAAAGAAGCTTTCGGATGGGAGAAGGACAGAATCATTGTCTTGAAGGAAGAAAGTCGAGGGGCAAAAACCAAAACATTCACTGACATCAATAGAGTTGACATAGAAGAGGAAGTCAGACTCATTCATTAGCACTTTTGCTTCCCAAATATGCATCGATACACGGCCCCTCAGAAGATCATTGTCCAACTACTCTCACATGCTATCAAACAAATTGGCAATCAAATTAATATGACTCCATACATACAGGAATGGCTATTCGAGGCGAAGAAGCAATGGAATAACAAGAAGTTTCTGAACGGCAGTGTAGTTCTCACCATTTTGATCTATCATGCTTTAGGTATTAGAGAGCACCTGCAAGAAATGCCATCATCGATTGCCATGGCCAAGTATGCCAAAGTCGCCACAGTCCCCAAAAAGAAAAGAGGAGTCAAGATGGTTGAGGAGGCAGAAACTAGCTCTCAACCCAAAATGAGAGGTACAAAGAGATTAAGGGAAGTAAAGCAAGTAGAAGAAGAAGTTCCAGCCACGAAAAGGGCACACATACTCCCAAAGACAAGAATTGAAGAGACCAGACCAATTACAGAAGAAGACTTAACTAAGGCCCTAGAAGATACACACCAATATACAGAAGGGCAAATTAATCTACCAGCCCAAGGGCACCATTACCAACAGGCCCACAGAGAGACGGAAGCAAAAACAAAGCTCATCAAAGTACATCGTTATAGAGAAATAGGGTTGGATAATTCGAGCTCATCTTCAGATGCACAAGAAGAACCCGACACATCCTTCTTGAATGTGGACATTCAAAGTGAATCCAAGGATGATGGACAATGGGAGGAACTTAATGAAGTAAACTACAATGAAACAGAAGAGGGCATGAAGGTGAATGACAACCACGTACACCCCGATCAAGACACCGCAAACAAAGAAGGAAACCAAAAACGGGTACATGTCATCCAAATCAATGAGACTACAAAAATTCAAATCAAAGAGACAACGACTAAAAGGAGAGGAATCCCTCAAGAACCCAAAAGAAGAACCAAAAGAAGCGACAGTGGAAGAATCGGAACCCTTCACTCCGATAAGGGTTGTGGCAGAACCCTCCCCCATGGATGTTACTTTTCAAGGGAGTGCCACTAAAGTTATTGATCTGGATGAAGAACGAAAAGAACCGGCAATTCAACTACAAATCAGACAACCACACAACGAGACTATCCACATAGAGCACGAAAAAGATGTACAAACAGGAGAAGCTCCGAGCATTCCAAGAACGTGGTTGAATGTAGACATCGCTCAGCTCAAGTTAAAAGAACAACTACAGGAATTACAGAAGAAATATGAGCTTAGCGAGGCTGAGAAGACTCGATGCAAGAAGTAAAATACTAGAGTCACAAATAAAGGTATATATGCAAGAAGCAGAAAACCTAAGGAATAGAAATAAGGAGCTAATGATAGCTCTCCTGAGTGATCAGCCCATCGAAGTCCAAAAAAAGCCAGAAAATGATATACAGGAAATGGAGGAAATAGCGAGGTATGAAGATCAGCTCAAGCAGGAGTGGGCAGTCATTGCCGAATGGGAAAAGAGATACATGGAGGACACCGCAGCTCTAAGGACAAAGTGGAAACAGGTTGAGAATAAATATCTCGTGCAATGTAAAGAAGACATTGATCAACTCAGGGTCATGACCAAAGAAATCCAAAAGAATAAGGACACATTTTTGAAGGCCCAAGAAGAAATTCAGCAAAAGAAGGAAATGATAACGCAACTACAAGATGAGCTAGCACAGAAGGCAACGGAGGGGACACCAGTAGTTCCAAAATCCACAGCAGCTACTGAGGAGATTGAGGTACGTCCTCTCTCTCCCCCCTTACATCATTCGTCGATAAGGGAGGAAATGAAGATCCAATTTGAACATACTCATTGGGATATTGCAGAACTGAGCCGACATGAGAGGGCACTACTGGTGTCCCAGCTTACTGCTGAATTTGAAGATCAAATAATCCAGGTCATGAAGGAGGCTAAAATTGAGAGCAAAAACTTGGAACAAATCTTGAAGCCTTTTAATGTACCATATGGCCTGCTGAAAGAGCAAACAAGACAATATATAAGGACAATGACAAATAAAGAGCCGGACAACAACCTCCAGTTCAACAATAATACTTTCAATTATACTCAAGAGGAGTTCGAGAAGGCTGATCCTATCTGGAGGTGGAAGCTTTTGGAAAAGAACCCTACACTATGGGTACAGTGGAAAGCATTGCCATATGTGCTTCAGGTAAACCCATCTTTTTGTCCAATACCCCGCAGACGCTCCTGGTCGCAATTTTGGGAAGGACAGCGCCAGGGAAGTGTTAATAATCAATGGCTGAATTATCCTCTCTTATCCAGTCCACCGCATAATTACCTACCAACGGAAGATTACATGGTGAAAACCATGGAATTTTGGATTGCTAGATATGCAACTGTTCTGGATTTGGCCGTCAAAATGACTAATAAAATTTTCAGCATGCTCTTGACCGTAATTAAAGTCTTCCAACACGCCAAATATACATTTTTGAACTTCATCGGCATTACACAAGGATCCGAAGCGCTCATTTTTTATCTTTCCACAATCTCGAGTTGCTTAACACTTATGGCATATTATTCAAGACTTATGTTTTTGCCGAGCACATATATGCAAACATTTGAAGAAGCATTTTTCACTGGCTTCTTCGAAATTGATTCATAAATTTTTGTAAAGATGACTTCAAATCTTAATGCAAGATTGGTGTCTTACGAAACTAGCTTTTTTGCGGATCACCGACTAGCACCAGAAGATGGAGTGAAGTCAACATAGTGGAAAGCGTTTATGATCTATCACACCAACCTGCTTAATCAAAGAGAGCAAACCGCCATTCAAACATACTCATGTTGCCACAAAAAGCCTGTCGGGGACGACAGAGTTCAGGAGGAGGGACGTGTGGAAGGGGAATCGAGTAAGAAGAGAAGAAGAAGAAAATCAAAGACCAAAACTATTCAATAAAGAATGAAGATAATAAAGCAGTAGAACCACCCTCGGCCCAAAGCCCCGCAGGGGCACGCATCAGGCAACAACACCAAGCACCGAGGTCCTGAGGAATGGAATTAAAGAACAATTAGAACCAGGACATTTCATGAGAGGGACGGACCAGGGCAAGGAAGTATCCATGAAGAAGTGCAAGACAATACTTGGTAGGTAATAATCCTCCCGCTGATAGCGTGCATTGGCAACCAAGTAAACAGGCTCAAAGCAATACAATAGGGTCAGATATGTAAAGACAAAGACAAATCAAAAGACCAAAAGTTAGAAAGAGGCGGAGGCTAAAAAGTTGAAGAGAGTGACTAAGAACATCACATTCTTAGTCACAAATGGCGTGCGTGGCAGCCCGATAGAATGCAGTAATCCAGATTTGTGATGTACGGGATATCAAGGGGCAAACAGAATCAAAGGACATACATCGGATAAAATAACAAATTCTCTGATAGTCCTTGTCGCTTCTTCGACCACTAGGTGCATATATTCAGAAAGCTTAGACAAGCAGCAAACGAGAAGCAAAAGCCTGTCAAGGGATGACAGAGACAAAGAGGGGGAGAGTGTTGCAGAGCAAAGAGGCACAAAAGGCATGTAAATGCACTAGAGGAGTCCTCTAGATGCACAATCCCAACTCATTGTAATATATTCCTTGTAAATTAGTAGGAAATTCACTTTTTAGTAATAAAGTGCCGGTCTCTTGTGCGAAAGGACCAAGTGTAGGGCACATGTATATAAGTCACTTTGTGACTCTTTGTAGAGACTTTTTGCCATTGTGAAGAAGGAGAGCTCCTGATTTTCGAAATTGCTTCTTTCTTGCAGATTTTCATCTTCTCATTGATCTTCTATGTGTGTGTAATGCTTGGAATGTGTGTGTAGGACTATTGTCTACCCCTCCCCACTGTTTTTGAGCTACTATAGTGTGTGTGTGAGCTTGTAGGAGTTGTGGAGTGAGTGTGGGTGTTTCTCGCCATTCACTATTTTGGTCATAACTTGAAGCACAATTGTCAGAATCGAGTGAAACCGCCTCCAATAGAAGCGTCTCATCGCAAGCTTCAAAAAAAACCCACTATTGGCCACATTTGGAGTTTCGAAGCTAGGAGAAATCCTCGATTTAGTGAAAACTGTTGTAACTAGTATCACGACAAACACTTTCAATATTTAAATGAGTTAGAGAGGTGGACTAGTCTTTTCTCGCACATATAAGCTGAACCACTTCATTTTCCATCACGTGTGCACATGTCCTCATACACTTGGTTCGGTTGTTTCATCGGATTGACAAATAAGTGTGTGTCAATTCCCCACTATACATACTTGTGTGGCAAATGAGATTTAGTCTCTTTGGCACAAGTCCTTAAGTCTTCTTGACTTAGGTACACAGGAGACAACAAAACATTGGTTGTAATATACGGATAGTGGGTACAACATGGTGAACTCATGATACAATCCTCGGGAGAACATAATGATTTGCACACCATACCTCATATATCTGAGCTGATTTGAATGGGAAGAAGCCTTTCTTGATGCACTATTGAAGGCAAAGAGTGGGAAAATGTTCCCCTAGCCTTATTAGGTAGAAGCCAAATTGCTCTATCAAACTAGACTCCAAATGATGTTGTCCAAGCCAAAGTGAGAGGCAAACTTTGCCTTAATTGTGTAGTAGAGCAAATATGCAAGAACTTCAAAGATGGAGATTTGGACATGAAGCTTTGCAATGTGGTGGATTGTTGGTGAACAGAGGGGTCGACGGGAACAATTGCCAAGAAGTACTTGAGATGATGCAAGTAGTAGTACATTCAAGAGTAGCAGTCAAGAAGCTTGCGGTCCCCATAGATGTCTTCGAACGAACCCCAAGTCAGACCATGAGAGTGTACAACAGAAGGGAGTTATAGTGAGCACAAAGAGGTAGAAGAGGGAAAGGAACCCCAAAAAGGGACAAGAAGGAAAACTTCCTTGAACCTCTTGAGCAGCGAGAAAAGGTGTAGCACGCAACATTAATCCGACAGAGAGCAGAGATGGGAAGCCGGTGGACCCAAATCTGATTGCAATGCACTATGGGGGAAAGAACCTCCCTCGATAGTCACACAAAGATCCACGACAATATTAAAACAGGAGATAGAATCAGAGGGGGAGCTCTAGTAGCTCAGCCCCACCATAGCCTAGAGTAGGCCAGATGAGGAGAGGAGCTCCAGGAAGTGCCGACCCCCAAAAAGGGGGAAAGAGGGAGTGGGACAATAACAATGCATACCTTAGTGTCATGAAGAGAGAGAATGAGGGAGAATTTAATTCCCCCCGACTACAATTGCACGGATTTGCATTTGAGGCTTTATGTGTTGGAACAAACCAATCACAAATTGGTGATTACAAAGAGATTGAAGCAAGTTCATAATCAAATTGAAGTGGAAAAAGACACTTGAGAAAGTGAAGAGATCTCAGAAGTGAAGTTTGTATACATATGTACATTACAGGTGGAAATTCTTGTAATCTGAGTATAGATATTCCTTCGGATGATAAGGAGTAATGTAATAGACATGAGATAAGCCTAAAACCATATGTATATAAGTCAATGATGTAAAGAAATAAGGGAAGAGTCATTAGAAGACAAGTGTCATAGAGATAGATGTGAATAGAGTCATCTTCAGAAAATAGCGTCGAGCATTTCGTAGATTTCTCTCAGTCTGATCAGGTGGATCAGAAATCCTTTTGTACACATCTAATCTGGAAGCTAATGAAGCTATGTTTAGAGTTTTATGATCTAATTCCTTTCCTACTGTGAGAATGACCAATAGGAACATTTGTATGTAGAATCTGCAGATAGACTTCTCAGAGTCGCGCACTTTTCCGTGTGAATGTTTTGCTTAGATCTCAGTGCATAGTGTAAAGTTTTTAATGAATGAACATTCAAAATCTAAGTTAGAAGGTAAGGAAGCTATGGCTAAAAGCATTTAGCAAAATGGGATTTGTGCTGTGAGAAATCAACTTAAGAAGTTGACCATGTCAAAGTCGCTATTTCTGGAAGATAGTTTTTGACATACCTTTGATCTTAAGGATCAAATTAAAGTGTTAATGACTCTTTTGAAGAACTAATGGTTGATATGATTGCGCAAAGGTAGTGTGGAGATTTGTGCATCATTGGTTTGAAGAAATCTGAAGATATGTGCAGGTATTGAAGTCAATTTTTGAAGTAGACTTTCTAAAGAAGGAATTTCTTCACTCAGAGAAGTGCTATTGAAAGTTTTGATAAATGAAGACAATATTTGTGTAAAGTTTGATCCATAACTAATATAGAAGTGTTCTTAGATTAGTATAGATCAAATCTTTGGAGATTAAGAGGTCTCCAACAGTGGTATCAGAGCTGAAGGTGCAATACAAGTGAAGTAAAGGCATTGGAAGTCCCGACTGTTGCAGATATTCAAGTTCCTTCTATTTGAAGGTGGACAAGGACATATTCTTGTAGATAACTTGCAGAAGTACAAAGTACGAGTTCAAAGGATAAAAAAGGATTGAAGCTTCATATCAAACGTACACTTTATTATCATAAATCATAATAATTGCAGACACAGAAGATCAAAGATGGGAGAAAGCTTGCAGATTGATAAGCTAGATAGGGAGAACTATCCAACTTGGTCCATGAGGATGGAGGCACACGTCATGAGCAAAGATTTGATGGCATTCATTACAGGAGAAGAAGAAAAGCCTGAGTTTGCAGATCCTAGTATTCCAACTAGGGAAAAGCTTGCAGATTTGAAGACCTGGATGAGAAAGGATGCTCAAGCTAGGAGCATCATTTACATGGCTGTAAATGATTATCTTCTACCTCACATCAGAGGTTTAGAAAGTGCAACAGATGTGTGGAATGCCCTGGAAGAGCATTTCCAAAACACAACAAGGTCTAGGAAGTCCTCATTATGGGCAGAGTTTACAACCTTTAAGAAGAAGAGTTCATAATCAATTTTTGATTATGTGGCAAGAATGAAGGATATTGCAGATAGCTTGGGTGCAGTAGATGAAGACATTGAAGAGGATAAGTTGGTAAGGCAAATACTTACAGGACTGAGAGGAGATGAGAAGTGGAAGCCTTTCATATTGTCCATAGAATTGTCACTAGATCACTTTACTCCTGATCTTAATCAACTGTTAGGACACATGCTAACTTTTGAGCAGGACATTAAGGGAGACAATGATAGGAGTGCAAGCCAAGCTATGTGATCCAAGGACAAGAAAAAGAATGGCAAAGGGAAGCAGTCAACTGATGATGAAGGATCTTCAAGTCAAGCTAACTTTACAAAAGGAAGGATGAACTTGAGAGGTAAAGGAAGAGGAGGTAAGAACAAAGACAATACTAAAGTTTGTTGGATTTGTGGCAGAACCAATCATTTGGCAAATGATTGTTGGTATAATAATCAAAATGGTGGAAGCAATAATAAAAGTTTTAATCAAAGAGGTAGAGGAGGCAGAAACCAAAGAGGCAACTTCAGAGGAAGAGGTGGTAGGACATCATATGCTAGAGGAGGTGCAAGAAGTTTTCAACCTCAGTCCTACAATAACAATTATTATAACTATGCATCAGATCAAAAGGATGATATGACTCTTATCTTGAATGCAACTCATGAATCAGTAGGAGAAGATCAAAGGGTGTTTTATATTGACTCAGGATGTAGCAATCATCTGAATGGCAATATATCACTGATGACTGATATGGAAGCAAAGGTGAATGGACATACAGTTCAAACAAGTGACAACACCAAGCATAAGGTGGAAAGTATTGGATTAGTGAAGACAAAGAATGGAAGTACACTCTTGAGCAAGGTACTTTATGTTCCTACTATTCCTAAAAACTTGATAAGTGTAGGGCAAATTGTGGAGAAGGGATATGAAGTCAGATTCACAAATGATGGTGTTTATGTGCAAGATCCAAATCAGGGATATAGAAACATAATTGCAAGTAAAAAAGAAGGAAGGTTGTTTACTCTCAAAGTCCAAGGTAATGTGGGACATGCTTTATTTACTTATGGAAGTCAAAAGATGTCTGAGTTAGACCTATGCCATAAAAAGCTAGGTCATTTCAATGAGAGAGCCATAAAGTCAAGGAATGATGTGGTGCTTGGTTTGCCAAAAGTTCAAGGGCAACACATGGTGTACAAGTGTGAAGCTTGTCAATTAGGTAAAGCACACAAAAGTTCTTACAATAAATCAGGATACAAGTATTCAAACATGCTTGAGTTAGTCCATATAGATGTGTGGGTTCCTTCAAGGGACTATAGCATAAATGGATCCAGATATTATGTGTTGTTTATTGATGATGCAACCAGATGGATTACTTTATATGTAATCAAGGACAAATAAGAAGTGTTCAAGACATTCAAGCATTATCATGCTTATGCAGAAAGGATTGTGAAGAGATGGATAGGTATGTGCTTGAAGATGAAGAGGTGTTGCAAAATCCTTGATCTACACCAGCCAAATGAACTCCAGGAGTATGTGGTGGTCCCTTGTAGAATTCCAATGGATGTATTAGACACCCTATGTACCTTGGAAGATCACTCTCAAAACGATAGATCAAAACATATAAGTTGGAGTTAGCTCAGAGGTGAAGAACTTGCTATTTTGGTTCATACACCTGTCCAGTGTTTTGCATACTTCTCTGAGCACACCAGCAATTAGCTTAATTCCTCTTGGGGAACTCTAGTTAACTTAAAGAGCTAACTTTAAAAAGTAATCTCATAAAAAATAATGAACCACACACTGAGAATGATGTTTAACAACTGATGATATCATCCCGATTCTCACGGGCTGCTACAGTTTGAGACGAGTGAGCAGAAAAATGAACATAACTCCAGATTTAAGCATTCAATGATTATGAAAATTTGTATGCGTATACTAGACAGCAAGCAAAATCCAACAAGCTTTAAATCATTGAATTTAGATAAGTACACACTGAGAAACAACTCTGACAAGATGATTAAAAAAGTCGGATACCTGACAGAGAAGTGAAAATGACAGACAGGGTTGACTTCAACTGAACATAATTGAAGATTGCAATACCCAAATGAAATGAAATTTAATGAGCATATATTAGACGTATAGAGCTAACTTTACCAAGTTAAATCACTGAAAATGATGCACCAAGCTCAGAGAAACCATCTCTGCAATCTGACTGAGAAAACTGAGAGATATGGCAGTGAGTAGTACACTTCACACGAACATGGAAATATGAACTCAAATGATCATGAAAATGAAAGTATATTGCTTGTACAATACAGTGTACTTACTGATACATATGTGTGCCTTGGAATCACACCTTGATATGGCATAAAGCTCAGCTCTTGGAGGTCTTCACATAGGTCTCTTTAACCACGACTAAAACTGTTATCTATTTATAGTTGAGCTTGGGAGGCTAACTTCCCTCAATCACTCTTCAATCAATTAGTTATTGATTTGATTCTCTACCTACCACAAATCATGAATTCGTGGCTCCTTTTTCCCTTTTTGATCAAGTGGACTCAACCACTTAAGATTCTCTCACTTTTACATTAAGTAAACTCTTCAAAAGTTACAAGAGGTAGTTCACAAGTGAAGTATGCATAGTCTTCATTTTAAAGCTTCTTCTATGACTTTGTGGGACTCAAACCAATACTTAGGCTTGTCATAGACTTGCTCCAATAGATCCCCCTCAAGCCAAGTATGCGTGAGGTCTTCAATCTTCCAAGATTACCTGTAAACCAATCATAGCCTTGAATTTGCAAAGCTTTGTACCATCTGTAGCTCAAGCGTAAGCACCACCTCCTTTACTTGTCAATCTGCGGAGATGTAAGGACCGGTATGAAGACCACGAGCAAGTGAAGGCACAAGTGCGTGAGTGAAAGCACACAAACATGCACACACATACACACACACACACACACACGCACAAGGTAAGATCAAAGAGAGGAACAATGGAAAGCTTCGATTGCAAAGAGTTCTCTTACAAAGCTCTATTCTCTAACAAGCTAACCTCAAAAATGATCTCTCTAGCTCTTTTTATAGTTTTTTGACTAGTTTTGGCCCTGTCCAGACCTAGTGTCCGGCCTAGTTAAAAATTAGGTTCCAAGGCTTATTTGAGGGCTCAAACGGAGTCTAAAAATTATGAAAATTGGTAGGATGATAGTTCTAATACTCCTCAAGCTCAAGGACTCCTCGGCTTGAACAAAATGGAGTTATAAAAATAGATAATGGTATTTACAATGGTTTTTAGTGATGAAAATCACTATTTTTGTAGGGGATTCTTCTGAAAATTTGACATACACTTCTTGGAGCTCCCTACTTGCTCCCTTTCCTTGTGTGTCCACCTTTTGATGTGCTTCCATGCTTTGTCCTTGACTTTGAGCTTCAACACTCCCCTCCCTCTTGAGTCTGTCATCCCTGACAGACCTTTGTTGTAGTGGTTGTTCCAAGTAGTGCCTTGAGAGGGAGTGTCCCTTCTATATGAACAAAAGTCATCTGACTTCCAGATGTGTCTGGTTCTTCATCTATCACTGCGAGTCTTTGCAAGTTGTAGTCTCTTGGTATGTGCTTCTTCCTTGGATTCCAGCATGACTGTGTCGTTGTGAGTCTCCGTTGATGTTTTCTAGATCTTCCACAGTTGATGTTCATAGTAGTCATGCCAAGTACTCATAACCCATATTGAGTGATGGGTAAGTGTGTTCGTGCATGGGTTGAGGAAAATATGTGCCTAGTGCACGGCCTTGTAATGTAGCCCTATGAATGGTTACTTGGGAAATGCATTGGAAGAAGTATGGTGCAAAAATTGGGGGTCTTGAGCTAAGTGCTCAAGGGTATGCCGACGAAGAGGTTTCCTAAGCTATCATGGTTATGATGTTTCCAAGGTAAAGATACTTACCATGGAGAAGGTCGATGGATGTTCATCTCTTCGTGTTGTACACTCGGCCTTTGGGATGGAACATTGTTGATGAATGTCCGTCTTGATGGTCCAATGATGAGATCTTTTTGAATGACTGATCATGTCTCCTCTTTTCAAAGCATCATTTGCCAAATACAGAGAATTGAATTTCTTTATATTCCTTGACCAACAACATTCGATAACTACACCAAGCTTAGTTTCACATATTCTCTCTAGCTCACCATAAGCAGGAGTCTTCTCATCTAGTATACATACAAAGATTTGCAGGGTACCAGAGCTACCCCGTGCAGATATCTCCCTGGATGCTCTCGTACATGCAATAGTTATGCATCACTCAAGTTGCAGACCTTCAAGCTCTTCACTCCTACCATAGTAAGAGGAAACCATAGTTGTGGATGCCGTGCTCATGCCAAGTTCTTGACATCTATGAGATAAGGTAGCAATTATATCATCTGCTAGCCAAGACACACTTCTATCCAAATTGATAAATGCCCAATAATCAACAGTCCCACCTTTAACCAAGCATGACTCATTCATGTTTCATGAGCCAAACCTGGGAACAAGTGCTTCCTCTCTTTTTTTTTTTTTTTTTTTTTTGAGGAACAATGTCACCAAACAAGAAGATAGATGTTAGTATTGGAAAAAATAGTTGACATATGTCAATGTGCTCTTGTGCATGGGACTCTCCAATGTGTCTATGCACGGCCCTGTAATGTGGCCCTATATTAATGCATACTTTGGAAATGCATAACCTGAATGGTGCAAAAGACTGGGTTGTGTAAGGAGCACATGGTTTTTGCTCGTCGAGGCTTTTTGATGTTATTTGCGGATGTTAATGCCATCTATCGTGGAGGTATCCATTGGATCTTGAGATGACAACTGATCCTTCCTCCTTATAGGGATCCATTTTAGAACAGCATTTGGCACTGTAGAGATTACTTCAGGCGTCTTCCTCTTTGGATGCTTTCTGAACTGTGGTATCCAATGCGCTTGGAGCTTTGGTTTGGTGGAGGCTACTTGTACTTTTGGCTTCCAAACCCATAGACTTTTTGCACGTCTTCCTACTATTGTTGAAGAGCTGATTTGATCTTCTTTCGGTCTCTGTACATGGTTCTTACCCTTTTCTCTTTTTGGCTTCTTTGTTGAGACCTTTCCCATGTGGGAGAACATAGGTTGTTGTGGATGTAAGAGCTTCTTAGGTACCCACATCTGTAATTGCCCTTGTTGAGTTGTAGCTAACTTCTTAGGCACCCAAACTTGTTGGATACCTTGTGATTGAGCTTGTCTGAGCTGCTTCCTTCGTCTTCTGGCCTGGTTGGCTTGCTTGGATGGGATTTATGGGGGCAAGGCTGGTGGTTGCTCTCCTTTGCATACCCAGATATGCTTCATGTTCGAAACTGCTTTCTTATCGAATGGTGTCTTTCTATTTGATGTAGTAGTTGTCGTGAACGGTTGTGTTTGCTTGTGTGGTGGACTCACTACTGTGGCTACTTGATTCTTTGGAGGAGAAGAAAGATCCACCCTCCTTTGAACCTGGTCTTCCACGATTGACTCCTTCTGCATCATAGAGCTTTTGACACGTACAACATCTTCTTTCATATGATTAGTCTTGGAAGAACTAAGGGAGTGTGTGGTGCCATGATCTAGGAGCATGCAGTTCTCTAATTCTAATGTAATGCATTGTTCATGTACCCAAACTTGAAGAATTTGACTTCTTATGTTTAAGTTAACTGCATGGTCATAGATCCAATCTTGACCCAAGACAAGTGGTTCTGTAAGGTTCTCATCTTGACACACTAGCACTTTGACTTTCATTGGAACATCTTGCAGGTAGATGGGAAGTTCCACCTCGCCCAAACAAGGGGTTTCCACACCTCCCAATCCTATGAGATAAGCTTCTTCTTGATATAAATTGACTCGACAACCACTGATATAGTTTGGCAAGATGTCACCTTCTAAAGTAGCCAATTGAACAACACCGCTAGTGGAAATTCTATTAATGATCATGGGTCCATCTCCTCTTTTCTCCAACTTACGGGCATGTTGCTTTAGCGTATAAACCAGCACTAGGTCTCCCTCTTTCAATCCCTTATCCTTAATGTGTGCATCAAAGTATGCCTTTTGCCTTGTCTTTGCAGCATAGGTGCCTGCTGCCGCGCGTAGCCTTGTCTCACCTAAGCGTTCTAGGTCAAAGATCCTAGAGGACAATTCATGTCCATTCCACTCATACTCTTGTGCTACTTTTAAGGCAGGGATTAAGAAATCTAATGGTAGCACAACATTCTGTCCGAAGACCATCTGAAATGGGGTGGCATTGAGTACCGTTTTGTAGGCAACTCGATAAGCCCAAACAGCATGATGAAGTTGTTTGTCCCAATCAGAGCGTTTATTATTTACCAGTTTTGTCAATACGTTACAGAGGATCTTATTGGTGCTCTCGGCTTGTCCGTTAGCTTGTGGGTGATAAGGGGCAGACTTTTTATGTATCACCAAGAATTCTTGGAGAGGATTTTCAATGACCTCATTCAAGAAGTGTGTGCCTCTATCGCTCACTAACTCTATTGGTAGCCCATATCTCGTGAAAACATTCTCGAATAAGAACTTAGCCATAGTCTGAGCATCATTCTTTGTTGTGGCTTTCACTTCTACCCACTTTGTAAGGTAATCTGTGGCTACAATAATATACTCTGCATGGGAGTTTCTAGCTGGGGGGTTAATAGGACCTATGAAGTCTATGCCCCACTTGGAAAATGCACACCCTCCCATCATTGGCCTCAAGGGCATCTCGTCTTTTCTAACTAGATATTGTGCATGTTGGCATGTGTCACATTTCTTCACATAGGTATGTGCATCCATATGAAGAGTGAGCCACCAAAGTCTTGAGAATAGAATGGTCTTGATCACTCGGTCAAGACCAAAATGTCCACCTGCAACACCACTGTGTGCAGTCTCTAAGACCTTTAAATAGTGTGATTCATGAACGCACAATCTTAAGTAACCATCTTTGCCTCTTCGGTATAAGTTGTCTCCTACTAAGGCATAGCCTTGAGCTTCTTGCTCCATGCTTCGTCTTCTTGCTAGACTAACCTCTTTGGGTAATCTTCCCGACCTCATAAACTCTACCAATGGAGCACTGCAATCTGGAATGAATGACACTTGAAAGGGTCACATGCTCCACTGGGGGTCTCTCTCTGCACATTGGACAATTCTTAATCCACTCATGTATTTCTTTGTCCATGCTAGGCCAATACACTCCCAGACGCTTCAGATTCTGCAATGTTCGTTGTTTAGAATAGTGATTTCCTAGCAATCCTTCATGAGCTTGCTGCAACCAACTACTATGTTCATCATCCTCGACACAACAAGCTAATACACCCTCAGTATCTTGTTTGTACATGCTTCCTGCCAATATGTGATATTTTTGTGATCTTACAATTTCTTCTTGTGATGTTTTCACATTCTTATTTGCAGGGCCAAAGGTTAGGACTAGTACCAAATTATTTGCCCATTTGGGAACAACTTCCAAATTGAACAGATAAGCATCAGGTAGTTCATCAGACACTCCTTGCGGTGACTCTCCTGAAGTAATGCGAGAAAGGTGATCTGCCCAAAGGTGGGTTCTACTTTCTGGGTTCAGACACACTCGATATTCTCTGCACTTGTTGAAGATTTGTCTGAGCTCTGGGATGTGAAACCTTCTTTCTTGGGAATGAGCACATAAATAATCCACATACACTTGTAAGCTCTTTCGAAAGAACTCTTTGAAGAAATGACACATGAGCCGTTGGAATGTTGCAGGTGCATTTGTGAGCCCGAATGGCATAACACGAAATGCAAAGATTCCCCACTCTGTGGCAAAAGCTGTTTTGTGTTGATCTTCTGGGGCAATGGCTACTTGATTGTAACCTGAAAATCCATCAAGGAAGCTATAAACTTCCTTGCCTGCAACACGCTCCAATAGGTGTTCTGTGATTGGAAGTGGATAACTATCTCAGATCGTAGCGGCATTAACTTTTTTAAGGTTAATACACACTCGCAACTTGCCGTTCTTCTTGGGTACCACTACAATGGGGGACACCCATTCAGTATGCTCAATCTCATAGATGAATCCAACTTCAATCAGCCTATCAATTTCTTCTTTTATTTTGGCTGCATATGTATCATTATATGTGTAGGGCTTCTGTTTGGTGGGCTTGGCATCAGCAGTCATGGGGATAGTATGAGAACAAATTCTTGGATCTACCCCTTTCAAGTCTCTATAGTGCCATGCAAACACATCCCTATATTCCCTTAATAGAGCTACGAGCTCCATTTCTTCTCTTGCACTTAGGTCATCTCCTATGTATGTGCATCTCTCTTCGTTCTCTTCAATGGTCACTACAATTTTCTTGGTCTTTTCTTTATTATCATATGATTCTCCTATGATGGCCTCTCTCTTAGGCATGCGTACCAAAATTTTGCGGTCGTCAACTTCATATTTCTTGAAGTTTTCTGGTACCTCAAACAATGATTCCTCCTCTTCTTCTTTCACTGCTTTTCTTTTCTTTTTCTTTTGACTGCTCTCACTTCCATCCTTTGAATTTACCGTTTTAATACTTGTGAGAGGTTCTTCTTCTTTCTGGGTGAACACTCCTATATCTTCTAGATAGTGCTGCTCTGAGTTAAAACAACTATCCATCACAATAGACTCCAGATCATCGTCATTCTCTTCTTCTTCTATGACATCACTAGGGTCACATTCTTCTAGCAGGGGCTGACACATGAACACTGAAATATCATAACCCTCCTCATCACAATGAGGTGTCCATTGTTCTTCATTGACAACAATGTCCATGCTGGCTAAGATTTCTGGCCAGCCATGAGGCTCAAATTCCTCATCTGGAAAGATCATCGGTGTATAGGCTGGGTCTTTAATTGGTCTATCTCCTGGCGAAGTTCCTTCTTCTCTTGCCTTTAAACGTTTTTCCTCTTCCTCTGCGACCTTGCACATCCACAAATGAGTATCTTCATGCAGCCATGATGGATCAGGTGAACTTTCAGAATGCACAGAGATGGAATCTTCTTTCGCTTTGTGGATAGAATTCCACTGTAGGGGTGGTACATCTCTGAAGGTGTAATCCTTCAAATTGACCTTGGTGGTGACCCCTAAGTGCTACAAGTACAAGGAGTTGGTTCCCCAATCCTGTACTATTTGCAATTGTCATACGAAGGGTCTTCCTAGGATCATCTCATAGACGTTATTTTTCTCAAAGTCACATATAGCAAATGTATGTTCAAACTCCACACCACAAGTGGTTAGAGTTATCCCTTCGAGCAATCCTAGAGGTCTTTCAAAATGACCATCAGCCATTTGAAGCTTCATTCTAGTTGGTCTTAATGTGGGTTTGCCCCATTGCTTCCACAAAGAGGTGGTCGCAATGGCAACACCAGCACCTGAATCTATGATTGCTTTGGTTGTGTAACCTTGGTAAGTGATTGGAAGATAAGTATTACCTTCCTCACCCTCACACATGTCCCCTATTTTGTCTAGAGGTATCTCTGGCACTTTTTGCTTAGAGCCTGCTTTTGGCATATTGAAATCAAGTTCTGGAACCTGATCCTTCACATGATTCCATAGCTCAGGTTTTGCTTTGAGCAACTCTTCTACAATGAGATGACATTGAACCTTAGTGTTCTTCACGACATCAGTGTTCCTTGGGACCACTGAGTCTTCATGTCTGACCAGTATTGTGGGAGCTCTGATTTGAAGAGATTCAAATTCCCATGGGCCTAGAAATTGAGGCAGTTCCTCTAAGGTATTAGATTCAAAATCTAACCTTTCGTCTTCTTGTTGTTCTGCTTTATCTCCGTAAATAGATGGAATGTCTTGGGGAAATTGATCATGAAGATCATCAATCTCAGGAATAGGAGGGGAATTACCCTTCTCCTTGGCCCATTTCTCTTCTTGTATTTCCCGCAAGAACTCTTGAGAGTACTGTTGAATTGAAGGAGGTATTCCAGCATCTGTGGAATTAGGAACATAAGAACCCATTGGTGGTGAGCTTCCTCTTTCAATAACTGGTTGAGCCTGTGGAGGTAAAGAAACTTGTGGTTTGTTTACCAATTGCTCTAATCTTTCTAGTAAGCCCTAGAAATGCAAATCTGATTTGATAGAGTTTGTTTGATTGAACTTTTGACTAGTCTCAAGTATGGCTTGAGCTTGTTCTACCATTTTCATGCACATTTTCATCCGTTCAATCTCTAAATCTGCTCTAGGGTAACTCTTGTCTAGGTTTGCAGCTGTAGGCCCTTCTTGAAGTCGAGCCTAGTAGGCCTTAAACATCATGTCCAAGCCTTCTGGGGTTGGATCTGCAAGAACAGACCCTAGTTGTGGTCTATTTACAATGGGTGGTGGGGTGGGATGAGGTGGAGTGGATGGAGTTTCGACATGCGAGGGGCTTTGAGATGCAATGTCTTCTATTTTTGTTTTTGCTTCTTTTAAGCTTTCTTATAGTTCCGATAAATTTTTATTCCACTTGCGATTGGCCTTCTCTCTGGTATCCTTCCATGTTCTTGTTTTCCTCTTACTAAGCTCTCCTGATTCACTTGACTCCGATTGTTCTGCTGGTTTATCTTGTTTTAATGCTTGTGCCCTAGTAACTGCCTGTACAGGTGCCACATTACTGCTACTTGAACTTGAATCCACCACTAAACCTACCACATTAATGGGTGTAATCTTGGGCGCACTAGAAGGGTTTCTTGGACAATCTCTGGGGAGATGCTCTTTGCCACAATCAGGACAAAAAGCTTGTATTGTGATAGCTTGTCCTTGACTCAGAGATGGTGGGTGGGGACAATCACGAAGGAAATGGTCGCCCTGACATCTGAAACATGGTCCTCTAGGGGCTTGTGGTCTTACTTGTCTTAATTGGGGCCTAGGGTTAGCATTTGTGTACATGAGATTTGAGTATTCAGGCTCCCAATTTTGTTCCATAAGTGGTGCCTCATATTGATATGGATAAATCTCACTATGTTCAGGTGACTCTGTGTAATAAGCATGTGGACTACCTTCATGGGAGTAGTCTGAACTATGAGCATGAGAGTCATTCTCTGAGATCAATGGGGTTCGTGGCACCAATGCTCTATTTGGATTTTCCTCCCACACAGCATACTTGACTGGAATCACGTTGGCAGGAGTTGGTGGTTGGTTTCCCAAGATAGGTTGTGGCCTATATGGTGCCTGATATTGCTGTTGTGGTCTATAATATGGCTGTTGGTATTGGTTCTGATACCTACCTTGTTGGTAAGGTTGCTGATAAGTTTGTCTAACAGCCTGCCTATTGTAGGGACAATCTTGAGCCGTGTGGTTCGTGTATTTTCTCTCAATAGTGCAATATGGAGCATTCCTTTCTCTAATGTTTTGGTTTTGCATTGGGCATACATTAGCCATGTGGTCCCCTCCAGAAGTATAACATCGGTTCAATGGGGTGACTCTTTGTGTTTGTCTATTTTGGACTCCCAGCTTCTTGGCAACTTGCTAAGCTATCTCATCTATTTTCGTGGAGATTTTTGAAGTATGACTAGTAGAACTATCAGAATCCTTATAGAGTTTGGACAATCCTAACTCCTCACCCAAGTCATCTTCTATGTCGATGCACGTCCGCACACACTCTTCTATGGATCTGGGCTCTTTCAAGTACACATATGATCTCAACTTTGTGCTCAGTAAGCCATCTAAGAACAAAGCGACTTGTTTGGCTGGTGTGGGTAACTCGGGAGCAGGGCATCTCTCTAAATATTGTCTGAATCTTCTACCTGCTAGTCGCACTGTTTCTTGGGGTGTCTGCTTGAAGCTGTGGATCAGGGATGATGTGTTATGCCTGATACCACTCTTGGAAAATTCTACAATGAATTCGTCTAGCAATTGACCTATATCGTGATAGTTGCGACTACTCAGTGGCTGAAACCAAGCTAAGGCAGTGCCCTTAAGAGAAAAACCAAATCCCTCGTACTGGGTGAACAAATCCTCAACCTGTTCAGCTCTTAACACTTGTTTGAACTCGGCCACATGATCATAAGGATCTCCTGACCCGTCAAAATAATTCTTCATTTCCTTGTTCACTTGAGTGGGTCTAAGGGTTCTTGTGTGCTCTCGGGGTCTAGGCAATGGAAAATCATGTTCATCTCTTTGTTGCCTATGTGCTTGATGTCTCTCTCTTTCAGGTCTTTCATTTTCAAATCCTGCGCTATTTCTGCCCACAGGGTGTGCAAAACTTACCTCAGGTCGCTCTCTAGTTCTTTCTCTCTGGGCTTCATGAGCTTGGGATGATCCTACTCCTCGGGGACCATGGGAAACATTGGATCTTGGTGGAGGGAAAATCAATTCACTCTTCCAAGTATATGCATGTCTATCATGTTTTGTTACCAAGAATCTTCTCTGATGTGTTATCCAGGTACACAACTTTGCCTGGTATCTCAGGGTCTTTGAATTCATAGATGATGACTATGCCCAGTTGGCTAGGTTGATTTGGCTTGAATCTCCAAAAGGCTTCCTCTGTTTCTCTATTCAAGAATAGTTCTATGCTTTTGTTGTCTTGAGGGATCCAATCTGGTGTGATTACTCTGGTCAGAACTGACTTACCTCTAGGAGTCTGGGGTCCTTGTCCTACATTTCCTTGTTCTAGGTCTCCTATCTCATTCTCATGAATGACATTTCCAAACTCATCGGTCCTATCTGGTAGGTTGGTGACCACATACATGGTTCCTTCCTTATCAATGTATGAACCCTCTTCGAACTTGACCACCGGGTGTTCAAGTCCAAAGGGTTGATCTAGATTTTTGAGTTGGCCATCCTCATAGATGCGAGCACCTAATCGGTTGGTCCGAATATATTCCAATTGTGTCTTATAGGGACCTTCTCGTGTTTGTAGATGGGCTGTTCCTGAATTACTTGCAGGTTTTCCCATGCTAAAAGACATTTCTGAGTCACTTGTGTCTGAGTTTAGTACGTAAGGACAACCACTTAGTTGTTGTGCCCAAGACTTAGCTGTATGGTTGACACTAGACTGAGAAGATCTAATGCTTTGTCTATCCTTGCCTAGGTGTCTACCAGATCTCAAGTTCATAAGCTTGGGCTAAGAGTCCAAAATTTCCCCTTGGTATGGTTCAAAAAATCCTTTAGAGTCCCCTTGGGTTCCAGGTCCCACTTGAAGCCCAACTTCAAATTATCCTATCTAAAAATCAATGCGTTATTCTTATAAAAAACAGTTGAGGCCGTGTAGGATTCGAAACGAGCTTTTCAACGAGCTATAGAGCTCAAAAAATGGACTTTGGATGAAAAAGTTATGTCAAATCAGGCTCCTGGGGGTCAAAACAGGCAAACAGGACCTTTTGGAAAAAATCGCGATTTTGTGAAAACAAGAAAATCGCGATTTTGTGAAATCAAGAGAATCGCGATTGTGTGAAATCAAAAAATCGTGATTTTGAGCACAGAATCGTGTTTTTGAAAATCGCGATTTTGAGCACAGAATCGTGTTTTTGGAAATCGCGATTTTAAGCACAGAATCGTGTTTCAGAGAATCGTGGTTCACAAAATCGTGATTCACAAAATCGTGTTTTAGAGAATCGTGTTCTAGAGAATCACGATTTTGTCTCAGAGAATCGTGATTCACAAAATCATGTTTTTCATAAAATCATGGTTCTCAGAATCGTGTTTCTTGACATGAAAATCGCGATTTTGTCTCAGAGAATCGTGTTTTCACAAAATCGTGTTTTCCACAAAATCGTGGTTCTCAAAATCGTGTTTTTTGACATGAAAATCGCGATTTTGTCTCAGAGAATCGTGTTTCCCAGAATCGTGTTTTTTGACATGAAAATCGCGATTGTCTACAGAGAATCATGTTTTCACAAAATCGTGTTTTAGAGAATCGTGTTCTAGAGAATCGCGATTTTGTCCTAGAGAATCGTGTTTTTGGCTAAAAATCGTGATTTGTGAGAATCACAATTTTGAGCACAACCACAGAATCGCGATTCTGAGAATGACCACAGAATCGTGTTCTTTTCCACAAGCTTTTAGGCGGGAAACAGAGAATCCTGATTTTTCAAAAAAATTTGAATTTTCACAGAATCGCGATTTTCATCACAGAATTGCGTTTTTTGTCGGGAACTTCGAATTTTTGAGCGCCAAGCAATGGCGAGCTCCGTATGTGCAGAAAATCATGAAAAAACACAGCGCTTGCTCTCCCTTGCACCTCCTAACTCCTTCTCACACAATAATGCATGAAAAATGGTATGGAAATGGTGAAAATGCACTAAAAAACAAGAAATTTCTATGAAGAAGAAGATGGAAGAAGGTGGAGATGATGATGATGATGAAGATGAAGAGGAAAAAACAGAAAATGAACCAGTTTTTTTTACCTTCCAACGTCGCAAATCTACGATCTTACCATCACAACGCTCATCCTCGAAGCTCTCTCCCCGGCAACGGCGCCAAAATTTGGTGTAGCTCAAGCATAAGCACCACCTCCTTTACTTGTCAATCCGCGGAGACGTGAGGACCGGTATGAAGACCACGAGCAAGTGAAGGCACAAGTGCGTGAGTGAAAGCACACAAACATGCACACACATACACACACACACACAAGGTAAGATCAAAGAGAGGAACAATGGAAAGCTTCGATTGCAAAGAGTTCTCTTACAAAGCTCTATTCTCTAACAAGCTAACCTCAAAAATGAGCTCTCTAGCTCTTTTTATAGTTTTTTGACTAGTTTTGGCCCTGTCCAAACCTAGTGTCCGGCCTAGTTAAAAATTAGGTTCCAGGGCTTATTTGAGGGCTCAAACGGAGTCTAAAAATTATGAAAATTGGTAGGATGATAGTTCTAATACTCCTCAAGCTCAACGACTCCTCGACTTGAACAAAATGGAGTTATAAAAATAGATAATGGTATTTACAATGGTTTTTAGTGATGAAAATCACTATTTTTGTAGGGGATTCTTCTAAAAATTTGACATACACTTCTTGGAGCTTCCTACTTGCTCCCTTTCCTTGTGTGTCCACCTTTTGATGTGCTTCCATGCTTTGTCCTTGACTTTGAGCTTCAACACCATCCAATGCTTTGGTTAGAATATCTGCACATTGTTGATGAGTGGACACATATGATATTTGAATCTCTTTGCTTAGAACCTTCTCTCTTACATAGTGATAATGAACTTCAATATGTTTAGTCCTTGCATGAAAAATAGGATTAGCAGCCAAATGAATAGAACTCATATTGTCACAAAAAATAGTTGGAGTTCCAAACTCCAATCCAAGATCTTTGAATAATGTCTTCATCCACATAGCTTCTTGTGTAGCTATGGCAAGACCTCTGTATTCAGCTTCAGTAGAAGAGAGAGCAACTGTGGGTTGCTTCTTGGATGACCATGAAATAAGCTTTGAACCTGCAAAGGTAGGATAACTTGAAGTGCTCCTTCTATCTTCCTTGGAGCCAGCCCAATCTGCATCAGAAAATAGCTTCAAACCTAAATCAGATACATAAGGATACTAAAGTCCTTCATTTATGGTTCCTTTGAGATACTTGAGAATCCTTTTGGCAGCATCCATATGTGGTTTCCTTGGTGTGTGCATAAATTGACTTAGCACATTCACACTGTAACATATATCTACTCTTGTCAATGTGGCATAGTTGAGACTACCCACTAGACTTTGATATGATGTGATGTCCTCTATGAGTTCACCTTCATGTGAGCTCAATTTGTGATTGACCTCCATTGGAGTACCTGCAATCTTATAATCTTGCATCTTGACTTTTGCCAACATGTCCTTAATGTACTTTCTTTGAGTGAGAAACAAACCATGATCTTTGTAGACAACTTCCAAACCTAGGAAGTAGGTAAGTGAACCCAAATCACTTATCTTGAACTCTTCTCTCATCTGATCTTTGATCTTCTTCATACCATCTGCATCATTTCCTATCAATATAATATCATCTACATATACACATAAGTAGATGATCTCAAAATTACTCTTTTTAATAAAGAGTGAAGGATCTGTCTTGCTTGGTTGAAAGCCTTTGTCTTGCAAGAATGAAACAAGCCTGAAATTCCAAGCTCTTGGAGCTTGCTTGAGACCATACAATGCTTTGTTAAGTTTACACACATAATCAGGATAAATTTGATTCTCAAAACTGTTGATTTCGTGACAAAAGCTTGTTCGCTAACAAGATTGCGAAAAATTGCCACGGCTCAACTAGAACTAAGGTAGAGTGATATTAGAACACCTCTATGATCATCAGTAGCTTAGGAACCTTCTGAAATTGAAAACTTTATAACTGTATTTAGTGAAAACTGAAAATTCACTTTACAGAAAGCTTCGCGTTTCCTTCAAGCTTTAATTCTGAACTGATTTACTTCAATCTTTACACTACTGTGTTTGTTTACAGTTGGATAATCTTTCCGTTACTTAACTGTGCAAAAAACTGTATTTTTAACGCACCAGAATTTCACTGGAACTTCATCGAACTGTTACCAGAATGTCACCGTAATCTTACCGGAATCTTATCAGAATCAACTACAATTCTGTTTGTGATAACTTCAAATGATTGTTGATGAAGTAAGGAAGTAATACCTGAGCTTCTTTCAGTAAATGAAATCTTTCTGAAGTTTAAGAAAAAACTTCACCAATTCAGAATGCCTTTCTACGGTCAGACTTTGTACTGTGTACTTATCCCGTTTCACAAAACTCTTTTGATCAGTTTGTAGCTCAGACTCCTAGCTTCAAGATAAGCTATCACTCATGAAAATCTTTACATTGTGTTACGAGATCTAACTCTCATAAGTACCGGAAAATGTTTATAGGGAAAACTTGTAATTGTTAACTAACTTTCACAGTAACATGAAATTACTCAAATCTCTTCACATGCGAAGAATGCGCTCAATTTTCCACATGAACATGTGTTTTCTATTAGAGAAGATGTGTACAAAATAGCTTGGCCTCACTTTGCTCATAGCTATGGAAAAACTCTCCTACTCTGAGTAGTTATTCCTTACCATCTCTCTTAGATGAATACCCGACAATTCAGGTTCTATTATTCATCTCTACATACGCGATCTCTGGCGTCTTCTATATCACTATCCTTAGTTTCTATATGCGCTATTCTATTCCGGTTCTATGCACTCTCACCCATCATTTCCATTCTTATTCTTCTATCTCTCAGCTCTCTTATATACAATTTTTGATTTGGGCGTCAACAAACTCGTAATTCTGGAAACTTCTACACTGTATATTATAGACGTGAATTTGTCCCTTCACTAAGGCTTTGATTTTCCTGAATGCTTTGTTTCTGCTTCTCTTTGTCTTTCTTCGTCAGTATGTCTGTCTGCATGTCAAATTTGTGAGTGATTCTTCAACAGCTCCCCCTCAATCACTAATTTGCATTCTCTGATCTTTCATATATTCTTCTTTTCTTTTATACCTGCCATCTCTTTGAATCTGCTTGTCTTTACTCCATCTAAGCTCTTTGTCAGAATATCTGCTATCTGATCCTTTGTAGATGTGTATACTATTTCAATCTCTTTTTCCATTACCTATTCCTTGAGGAAATGATATTGAATCTCTATGTGTTTTGTTCTTGCATGAAATACTGGATTTGCTGCAAGATACAACGAGCTCATATTATCTCCATGTATGATAGATATACCTTGATCAATACCCATGCTTTTGAACAAGGTCTGCATCCATATCACTTCTTTAGCTGCTTCCACAAGTCCTTTATATTCTGCTTCTGTTGACGATAAAGCCACTGTGTGTTGCTTCTTTGAACACCAGCTTACAAGCTTATCTTCTAGGTATATCATATACCCATGTGTTGACCTTCTATCGTCTTGACTTCCTGCCCAGTCTGAGTCACTGTATGCTTTCAGCTTTATATCTGACGTAAAAGGATAATATAATCCTTCTTTTATAGTTCTTTTGATATATCTAAGAACTCTTTGTCCTGCAACCCAATGTTGATCCTTCAGACAATGCATGAATTGTGAGAGAACTCCCACTGCATAAGTGAGATCTGGTCTTGTTAGTGTAGCATAAATTAAGCTTCCCACTAACGACTAATATTTCCTCATATCTTTAAACTCTGCGCCACCATATTTTCTAAGTTTATGATTTACTTCAAGCGGTGTTGAAGCTTCTCTACAATTCTCCATGTTAAACTTCTTCAGTAAGTTTAGGAGATACCTTTCTTGTGAAACATATGTGCCATGATCTGTATATGTAACTTCCATTCCAAGAAAGTATGATAACTTTCCTAGATCACTGATCTTGAACTCTTTTTCAAGCAATCTTTTTACTTCCTTGATTCCTTCATGTGAGGTTCCTGTGATTATTATGTCATCCACATAAATACAAATGTAGATCATACCTTCATCTGTTCTCTTAATGAGTAGACTTGCATCAGCCTTCGAGCTTTGGTATCCAAGGTCATTGAGATACTTCACAAGTCTGTAATTCCAAGCTCTTGGAGCTTGCTTCAATCCATAGAGAGCTCTTCTTAATCTACAAACATGATCTGGGTAAATGGAACTTACAAACCCTTCAGGTTGTTCCATGTAGACTTCATCTGATATATATCCATTCAGAAATGCATTCTTTATATCCAGCTGACTTAGCTTCCATCCTTTTGATGTTGCTATAGCAATCAATGTCCTTATGGTTGACATCTTTGCCACCGGACTAAACGTCTCATCATAATCTATGCCATGTGTCTGAGCATAGCCTTTGACCACTAGTCTAGCTTTGTATCTGGCTATCCTTCCATCTGCAAGTTTCTTAACTTTGTAAACCCATTTATTTCCAATCACCTTTTTACCATTTTGTTTTGGAACAAGTTCCCAAGTCTTGTTCTCTTCAAGAGCATTGAACTCCTCTTTCATTGCTTCTTCCCATTGTTTCTTACCTTTTGCTTCATCGTAATTCTGAGGCTCTTCATCTTCCTTTACTAAGTAAGCATCGTTTTTCTGAATCAAATAAGAAGTGTCATAGGAATACCTTGTTGGTTGTTTCCTTACTCTGTTTGACCTTCTTAGCTCATATTCTTCATGTGTATCTGAATACACATCTTCATCAAATCTTGGTTCATCTTTGTTTCTCATACCTAATCCAATCCTGGACGTACTTGCCTGCATATGATCTTCATCTTCATTCACCTGCATATGTGATTTTCCTTTTTCTTTCCTTCTTATCTCTTCTTCAAGTGTTTCAACACTATGCTCTCTATCTGTATACCAGCTCTTTCCTTCATCAAATGTCACATCTCTGGAAATAGTAAACTATTTGGTTAGAGGACTCCATAACCTATAACCCATTTGTTTTTCATCATATCCGATGAGCACGTATTTTTCAGCTTTTGGTTCAAGCTTATGTCTCAGTTGTGATGGTACATAAGCATAAGCAACTGATCCAAACACTTTACAATGATCAAGTGTTGGTTTCTTGCCCACCAAGCTTCATAAGGGGTCATCCCATTTAAAGATGTACATGGTAATCTATTTACCAGATATGTTGCTGTATTTATAGCTCAGCCCAAAGATAATTTGGACAATTCTTCTCCTTTAGCATTGCTCTTGCAAACTCAACTAGAGTTCGTTTTTGCTACTCCATTTTGTTGCAGTGTATACCTGCAAGTTATTTCTCTTTTGATACCTGCATTCCACAGATAATCATTGAACTCTCGAGAAAAATATTCTCCTCCTCCATCAGACCTTAGTCTTTTGAGTTTCTGTCCTGTAAGTCTTTTAGCATATGCATGAAAATGTCTGAAAGCTTCAAATACTTCTGACTTCTCTTTCAAAACATAAAGAGTTATCCATCTTGTTGCATCATCAATAAAAAGAACATAATACCTTGAGCCGCTGATAGATCCTTCTTTTGTTGGTCCCCATACATTTGTATGTATGAGTTCTAACACATCATCGTGTTTGTACCCTTTCTTCTGAAATGCTAACCTGTGGGCTTTTCCCATCTGACAAGCTTCACATTTGTGAATCATATGTTGATTCTTCATATTTGGTAATCCTCTCACGGATTGTTTCTCCACCATAGTTTTGATTCCTGTTTCATTAAAATGTGCTAACCTCTTATGCCAGAGGTCTAACTCTGTGAGTACCTCATCACCATGTGTGATCAAGGCTTGACCAACATTTCCTTGTACTTTAAGAGTAAAAAGTCTACCTTCCTTTTTACCATGGACAATCTGATTGTATCCATTCTCTGGATCTTCAAGAAATACTCCTTCATTTGTAAACCTGACTTGAAAACCTTTTTCTACTATCTGACCCACGCTGATCAGATTCTTTGGGATTGTTGGAACATACAAAACACTTGTTAGTAGGTCAGCACCATTCTTACACTTTACTTTTCCAATTGACCTGACATCATGTTTTGTGTTATCACTTGTTTGTACTGTATGATTTGAAATACCTCCTTCAAGTTCTGATAAGAATTCTATATTTCCTGACAAATGATTTGAACAACCAGAGTCAATATAGAATACCTTGAGGTCTTCATTCTCTGACATACTTATTGAGTTCACCATCAACATTGTATGACTGTCATTCTGCGTATCATTCGCATAATTGTAGTAGGTAGTGTTGTGAGACTGATTCTGTCCCCAACTTCTTGCTCCACCTCTACCATATCCGCCTCTTTGGCTTTGTCTTCCTCTTTGATATCTTCCGCTTCTGCCTCTACTGTTATTGTTCTTATTCTGACTTGATCCTTGAGAATTATGCCAGCAATCATGAGCCAAATGATTGCTTAATCCACAGATCCAACAAGTCTTCTTGCTGTTAGTCTGATTACCTCTTCCTTTACCTTTACTTTTACTTCTGGCATTACCTCTTCCTCTTGCAAAATTTGCTTGAGTAGACATCTCTTCTTCATCTTTTTCTTTACCTTTATCACCTTTCTTCTTATTCTTTGCGTACATAGCCGAACTATGTCCTTTATTTCCATCTGTCTTCAAATCTTGCTCAAACGTTAGCATTAGTCCAAGCAACTGATTTAAATCTGGTACAAAATGATTTAAAGAAAGTTCAGTTGAGAGTACGAAAGGTTTCCACCTTTGATCTCCTCTCAATCCTACAAGCAGTTGTGCTATCAACCTGTGATCTTCGATATCTTCATCAATAGATCCAAGACTATCCGCCAAGTCTTTCATCTTAGTGACATAATCACTAATGCTTTGACTTTGCTTTTTTCTTGAACGTTGTAAACTCTGACCATAAGCTAGCCTTCCTAGCTTTCGTCGTATTTTCGAAATGATCTTCCAATGCACTCCATATGTCTTCCGCTTTCTCCAGACCTCTAATGTGCAGTAGTAGATGATCTGTAATTGTATTGTAGATATAAGCTCTTGCCGTTGCATCTTTCTTCTGCCACAACTTCAAGGCTTCTAACTCTTCTTTCTTCGGTTGATTGTCATCTTCGAAAGTCGGCTTCTTTTCTTCTCCTATCACATATATCATTAAGTCTTTACTCATAAGTAAAGCTTCGATGCGCATTACCCATGCCGGATAATTATCTCTATCCAATTTGTCAATAGAGATATGATCTGCCATAATCTTCTTGTTTTTGTTACATCCGATGAGTGTAATGTTAAAAGGTTTTACCTTTTACAAACCTTTACCCTTGAGAATTACTTCGAAACATTTCTTGATGCCATTTGTTGTTGATCATCTCAGCTTTCACCTTTCTTGTGAAAATTCTTCGAATTCTCTTGTATCTTTACTTTCGTTTCTACTTCTGAGAAACCTTTTCTGCTCTTTAGAACCTTTCGCTCTAATACCACTGTTGATTTTGTGATAAAAGCTTGTTCGCTAACAAGACTATGGAAAATTGCCACGCCTCAACTAGAACTAAGCTACAGTGATATTAGAACACCTCTATAATCATCAGTAGCTTAGCAACCTTCTGAAACTGAAAACTTTATAACTGTACTTAGTGAAAACTGAAAATTCACTTTACAGAAAGCTTTGCGTTTCCTTCAAGCTTTAATTCTGAACTGATTTACTTCAATCTTTACACTACTGTGTTTGTTTACAGTTAGATAATCTTTCCATTACTTAACTGTGCAAAAAACTCTATTTTGAACTCACCAGAATTTCATCAGAACTTCACCGAACTGTTACCAGAATGTCACCGTAATCTTATCGGAATCAATTGCAATTCTGTTTGTGATTACTTCAAATGATTGTTGATGAAGTAAGGAAGTAATACCTGAGCTTCTTTCAGTAAATGAACTCTTTCTGAAGTTTAAGAAAAAACTTCACCAGTTCAGAATGCCTTTTTATGGTTAGACTTTGTACTATGTACTTGTCCCGTTTCACAAAACTCTTTTGATCAGTTTGTAGCTCAGACTCCTAGCTTCAAGAGGAGCTATCACTCATGAAAATCTTTACACTGTGTTACGAGATCTAACTCTCAGAAGTACTGGAAAATGTTTACTAAGAAAACTTATAACTGTTAACTAACTTTCACAGTAACATGAAATTACTCAGATTTCTTCACATACGAAGAATGTGCTCAACTTTCCACATGAACATGTGTTTTCTATTAGAGAAGATGTGTTCAAAATAGCTTGGCCTCACTTTGCTCATAGCTATCAAAAAACTCTCCTACTCTGAGTAGTTATTCCTTACCATCTCTCTCAGATGAATACTCGACAATTCAGGCTCTATTATTCATCTCTACATACGTGATCTCTGGCTTCTTCTATATCACTATCCTCAGTTTCTATATGCGCTATTCTATTCCGGTTCTATGCACTCTCACCCATCATTTCCATTCTTATTCTTCTATATCTCAGCTCTCTTATATACAATTTTTGATCCGGGTTTCAACAAACTCGTAATTCTGGAAACTTCTACACTGTATATTACAGATGTGAATTTGTCCCTTCACTAAGGCTTTGATTTTCTTGAATGCTTTGTTTCTGCTTCTCTTTGTCTTTCTTCGTTAGTATGTCTGTTTGTATGTCAAATTTGTGAGTGATTCTTCAACAAAAACGAGGTGGTTGTGCCATATATACCTCTTCTGTTATCCAACCATTCAAGAATGCATCCTTTACATCTAGTTGAAGTATCTTCCAATTCTTGGAAGAGGCAATACTAAGCAAAACCCTAATAGTAGTCATCTTTGCCACAGGAGAGAGCAAAAGCAATACATCCAAAAATTTTACAATGATCTAAGCTTGGTCTCCTTCCATTCCAAGCCTCATAAGGAGTCATCCCATCAAGGGATTTTGAAGGCAACCTGTTAATCAAGTAAGTGGCTATAGATACAGCCTCAGCCCATAGATAATTAGGTAAATTCGTTTCATTTAACATGGACTTTGCAGCTTCAACAATTGTCCTATTCCTCCTTTCTGCCACTCCATTTTGCTCAGGAGTGTACCTTATAGTTACCTCTCTTTTGATTCCTCTTTCTTGAAGAAAAGAATCAAACTCATGGGAGAAGTATTCTCCCCCTCCATCTGATCTTAGCCTTTTTAGTGATTTACCTGTTTGATTCTCCACAAGAGCCAAATATCTTTTCAAACATGAAAAAACTTCATCTTTGTCCATCTGCTGCAATCATCAATAAAGGAGACATAATACCTTGATCTAGATATTGAAGCTTCCTTGCTAGGTCCCCATACATCTGTATGAATCAACTCCAAGAGATCTCCATGCATATAACCTTTCTTCATGAATGGTAACTTGTGATACTTTCCAAATTGACATGCACTACACTTATAAATCATATGTTGTTTTGACAAATTAGGGAGTCCAAGTACACTTTGGTCCCTGCAAATTTGCTTTAATGACCTTTCACCAATATGTGCTAACCTTTTGTGCCATACTTCCAATTCTGTGAGTGTCTGACTACCATAATTAAAGAGAGCAATGTTTCTAGTGTCTTGTAATTCAAATGTGAACAATCTACCTGCCTTTTCACCTTTTGCAATTCTTCTGAATCCTTGACTTGGATCTTCAACAAATGCTCTTGCTTTTGTGAACCTGACTTGCAACGCTTTCTCTACTATCTGCCCAATACTTATCAAATTCTTTGTAATGGTAGGTACATAGAGTACCTTACTGGGTAGGTTGATGTTTCCATCAGGTGCTTTGACATTGCCTATTTTCTCCACAGGATGTTTTGTGTCATCTCTTGTTTGTACCTCATGCTTATTCCTTGGATCTTCTAAATCTGATAGGAGTGCCACATTTCCTGCCACATGATTTGAACAACCTGAATCTATGTAGAAAACATGCTCATCAGATTTACCTTGTGGCATAGCCATGTTCATGATCAATAATGAATCATCTTTGTTTGAGTGTTCTGCATAGTTATTGAAGTCTCTCCTTCCTTTGTAGCCTCCTTGATAGTTTGAATGATTGTAGTTGTTGTAGTTGCCATGATAATTGTTGAACCTTCCTCTTGAGTAGCCATAACTTCCTCTATTGTATCCTCTTCCTCTTTGATTCCAAGAATTCCTAAAGCAATTTTCAGTTGTATGATTAGTTAATCCACAAATAGAACATGAGTTGGAGTCTTGGGATCTCCCCCTACCTTGTCTACCTCCTCTTCCTCTACCTCTGCCATGTCTTCCTCTACCTGCATAGTTAACTTGATATGTACCTGCTTCATCATCCACTTTCTTTGCCTTTCCTTTGTTATCTTTGGACTTGCTTTTATCAGTGTATAAAGCTGAAGATTGATTACCTTTAGAGCTTTCTCCATTTTTGATAAGCTTTGCCTCTGGAGTAAGTAGTTGTCCAATGAGTGTATTGAAATCAAGTACATGCATGTCCATGTACAAATCCATAGCTGTGGTGAATGCATCCCACTTGTCATCTGCCTTCAAGCCATTGATGACCTGGCTTACAATTTGCTCTTCATCTATTACCTCTCCAATGCTTCCCAACTGATCCGCTATGTCCTTGAGCTTTGTGACAAAATCAGTCACATTTTGTTTGGGAGCCTTCTTGAGAGTTGCGAAATCCAGCCATAATTGATGCTTCCTAGCTTTAGTACTTGAAGAGAAGAAAGCTTCAAGTGCATCCCACACTTCCTGAGATGTCTTACAACTTCTAATGTGAGGCAACAAAAAATCTGAGATAGAGTTGAGGAGATAAGACCTTGCAAGTGCATCCTTGGAGCACCATGTGCTCAATCTTTCTTGCTCTTCTTGTGTTGGTTGACTTTTGTTCCTGAAACTTGGCATAACTTCATCTCCAACCACATAACCATATAAACTTCTACCTTGGAGATAAGCTTCCATTCTTAATGACCAAGCTGAGTAGTTACCTCTGTCCAATTTGTCAATTGATGAAGGAAATCCATCTGCCATGTTGTCCAACCTTGCTCTGATACCATTGTGAAGAGATGGATAGGTATGTGCTTGAAGATGAAGAGGTGTTGCAAAATCCTTGATCTACACCAGCCAAATGAACTCCAGGAGTATGTGGTGGGCCCTTGTAGCTTGCCAATGGATGTATTAGACACCCTATGTACCTTGGAAGATCACTCTCAAAAAGATAGATCAAAACAGATAAGTTGGAGTTAGCTCAGAGGTGAAGAACTTGCTATTTTGGTTCATACACCTGTCCAGTGTTTTGCATAATTCTCTGAGCACACCAGCAATTAGCTTAATTCCTTTTGGTGAAGTCTAGTAAACTTAAAGAGCTAACTTTCTAAAGTAATCTCATAAAAAATAATGAACCACACACTGAGAATGATGTTTAACAATTGATGACATCATCCCGATTTTCACGGGCTGCTACAGTTTGAGACCAGTGAGCAGACAAATGAACATAACTCTAGATTTAAGAATCCAATGATTATGAAAATTTGTATCTTATACTAGACAGTAAGAGGAATCCAACAAGCTTTAAATCATTGAATTTGGATAAGTACACACTGAGAAACAGCTCTGACAAGATGAGTAAAAAAGTCGGGTACCTGACAGAGAAGTGAAAATGACAGATAGGTTTGACTTCAACTGAACATAACTGATGATTGCAATACCCAAATGAAATGAAATTTAATGAGCATATATTAGACTTATAGAGCTAAATTTACCAAGTTAAATCACTGAAAATGATGCACTAAGCTCAGAGAAACCATCTCTGCAATCTGATTGAGAAAATTGAGAGATATGGCAGTGAGTAGTACACTTCACAAGAACATGGAAATATGAACTCAAATGATCATGAAAATGAAAGTATATTGCTTGTAAAATACAAGGTACTTACTGATACATATGTGTGCCTTGGAATCACACCTTGATATGGCATAAAGCTCAGCTCTCAGTTTGATCCATAACTGATATAGAAGTGTTCTTAGATCGGTATAGATCAAACCTTTGGAGATTAAGAGGTCTCCAACATTATGGACATTAAACGAGAAAGACAAGCATCCAAGGGGTGGGTAAGTGGCGATCCATCTATGATGAGATAAGTTCTTGAAATAGTCTGATTTGATGATGACATCTTCCACATGAGACATGGATTGTATTTGAACAACCACTCTGTCATATGATGAGTTGGGCTGACATTTTCTAACTTTTGCAACCATTCTAGAGCTTCAATCTTGAATGTATCAATTCCTTCTTCTGTTTGTTGGCCTCTAGGTGCATGCATAGGTACATAAGGGTCCTCAAATGTGTCTTCTACTTCAATTGGAACTAGTTCCTCAGGCTCTGGCTCCACCATGGGAGAAGGTTGGCATTCATATTTTAGAAGCTTATTTTGCAAAGCTACCAATTGTGGTTTCAATTCTATCACCTCTTTAGATGTGGCGTCTGTAGGTACTGCTTCCTTCAACTGCTCTCGTTGATTGGCCAATTGCTTTCATAGGTCATTACACTCTTTTTCTAATATGATATGCATGTTGGCTAAAGGGAGGGCTTTGAACCACTTCGGGTCGATCTCTTTTGGTGATCCTTCGATCACCGCTTCTAGATTTTCTTCATTTTTTCTTTGGAGTCTTTTATTCTCTTCTAATGTTGCTGACATGTGCTTTCTTAGTAACGTGAGGTTACGATGTATCTTGAGATTATCTGTTTGTTGGGTGCATAACATTTCCTCGAGGTGTTGTTGTGCCTATGTATCTGGTTGGGGGGGATTGGCCATCAATTCCTCATAGTGTCTTTGTAAGGTATCATAATTATGTTGTAGTTGCCTCTTGTCCTCCTCAATGCTTGTGATTCTTTCTTGTAATTCCTCATGGACGTTGAACAAGTTCATATGTTGTGCATCTAAATGCTGGTAATTCTACTGTTACTGAGACACACATTGATATAACGTGTTGAATACATTATTTACAAGGGTGAATGCTGGGAAGGTTTGGAATGTAGGGGGATAAGGAGGAGGGCAAGGGGTGGTGAATGTTGTGGTGAGAAGTGGTGATGTTGGTGGTGGGGGCATGGGAGATTGTGGAAATAGGGGGGAGGGAGAGGTGTAGTTGTGGGTGATATTTCCATTTGGTCATATGTGGGTCCAGACGTGGGAGTTACCATATACATGGGAATGGTAGGTGTGGTGATGGTAGTGAAGGTGTACAATGGCATGTTTAATTATGCATGAGGGCTGCCTACAGGAGAAATTGGATTCCTTATAACCATAGTTAGTGTCCCATAGCCCGTGGTGATAGTTACAGTGGTAGTGGTGTCAGGTTGTGAGAGTTGTGAGGGTTGACCCCTATCGTGTGCTTTACTAAGAGCAGTGGAGACCGTGGCAGTGATAGTAGGGGCAGCAGTGGTGGTACGAGGTGGAGGGGAGGGTGGTAAGGGTGGTGATGGGGGTGCACTTGACGTGTGGGGTTCTTTAGTATGTTGAGTGGAGTGTGTCGTGGTGGTGGTCGTGGATGTGGTGCCATGTGGTTTTGATACTATAATATGTATATGCTTTCTTGATCTTGGAGGGTGTCTCCTGTGTCTTCGTTTGAATCTTTGAGAGTGGGCAAGGGTGGTGTGAATAGTTTCAGGTACTCCCAATGCATCAGCGAGCATGTCGAGGGAAGCTCTAAAATGGTCATCCACACCTTCTTCTTCAAGTATCTAGTTCATTAGGGCCTTCTCCGATGCCAAGGATAGTCTATGCTGTTCCTGAACTAGGTTCATAATATCGTATAGTTTCTTTATTGTGTTGTGTATTCTGGGGCTCCCGCGAGTTCCGGTATAACATGTTGCTCATATTCATGCTCCTCTTCATCAGGTGGTCCTTCCTACTCTTCATCTTGTTCTTCATCTTCAGTCTCCTCCTCATCTTCCTTTACTTCGACAACAACTCGTTGAGTTTGGTCGGGCCGATCCGTGACTGTTTGTTGTCCACTTAACTGCTCTGCTTTGATTTCCAAGTTGGCTGCATTGATAATTTTGGCTACTTCCTCATCAGTTAAGTCCTCAAGTGTGAAGCTATGAGGGAACTCTAGATCTGTGGGGATCGATCGAAAGATGAGATTTGGCTACTCTGCACTGTGCCTTGGTAATCGGATGGTGAAGGGTCATACTCGCCTTTGGGGTGGCGGAGTCATGTCTGGTGTTAGTGTGGCACCCCTAGCCTATGCACATGGCACCTGAATAGCTCCTCTCATTTTCTTTGATGGGGGCCCTGTGGCTGATTCTCTTCACTGAAATTCTTGCACACTAGTCCAAATGAGTGCCTTTTGGATTGGCACATCATATGCCAAGCATCGATACACAATTCTAGTAAGTGCACAACATCCATAGAGCACTAGCTTCTAATTCTTATACCAGCGTTGATGGGCAAGATGAATCTGGTCAATAATCCAATGTGGCATGTTGATTGTCAAGTTCAGCATGTCTACCAAGTATAAGCTAAACTAGATTGCTTGGGCGGCATTGTGAATTTTTCTTGGGCTAGGAACGTGAAGTGCTGCATGCACATTTACAGGTGGATGGCAATAGTTAGGGTCATTTCACCATTTCCTTCAGCTTGGTGAGGTTCCTCTTCTTCATATTATCCAAGATCATTGTCTCCTTTTCAGTAGGGATGTGCATTCCTCTCATTTTTAGAGCTTCCCTTACCAAGTTGTTGGTTAATTTAAAACGCTTCAATCCATTCCCTCGTGTAAGAGAAGGAAGTACAAAGGTGCTTGTCCCCTTCTTATCTTTGCAGGGAGTGAGTGTGCTAACTAAGTATGAACACCTCAGGAAGTCAGGCTTAGGTAATTGAACATAGAAATAGTCATCCAATCTGGCCTTCTAACATATTGGTCGCAATCCTTCACTGTTCTGAAGCTTTTCAAACTCTCATGTAAAGAAATGGTATTGGCCCCACAGTCCATTAAACTCTATCTAGAATTTCCATAAATAGGTGCCATCCCCAACGGGTACTGTGACTTCACTGAACCTAATTGGCGATGTGTGCCCCTGGGGCGGATTTTGAATGGGTATGACATGTACTACTCTTAACTCTTGTGGCCGTTTCTTCAACACCTCCTTGATAAGGATGATTTCAATGTCCACTATTTGAGGGCCACTACTTGCCTGGGAGCTCATCCTACAACCTCTGCCATGTTGAGGGTATTGATCACTAGTTTTGTGAGAATATATAAATACATGTTAACATTGCAATGGACACAAAATGACCATTTGTCCCCATCACAGCATTAACATGATGAGTTGTGATGTGGTTAGCAGGTTAGTTAGTGCTTGCATGGTCGTGAGTGTGAAGTGTGGTTAGTGGATGAAGGGTTCCTAAGTGCTAATTGGGGTAGTGCAATTAAGTGTGGATACCGTTAGTATGTGGATGTGGTTTTACAGTGGGATCAGGTGGTTTATTACAAGGTTTGGGTTGCCAAACATACTGTATGGCTTTGTCTTTTGATTTTGTGGAGGCTTCAGAAGGATCTTATAAGAATGTCTACTTGGAAATGAGGCTTTTTAGGGATCCATTTACAAGTGATTCTGCTTGTGCTCATGGATGAATACGTGATTGTGCGTGTCAAACAATGGTGGCTATCAGCTTTTTGAGTGTGTGAATCATGCTGTACATTGTGTGGTTTATGTATGGCTATTTGAGCCCCCAAGAAAGCCTTAGGCACCCAAATTTGTCTTGATTGTGGGTCAGCCTTCATTGGCTTCTTGGGCACCCAGATAGACCTTCCTTTCGTAGGCGAATCTTTGAGAGACCTCTTATTAGTGCCCTGTCATTGATCACTAGTATGAAGTTTAATGGGTGGTTTTAACTTGGCCACAATAGGATGCTCGCCTTTTAGTACCGATACTTGTTTCGGTGGCTGAGACATCTTGCTTCGTACTTTCCTTTGGCTTTGAGCATAGGCCGTCTGCTTCCTCTACGTTCGGTACTTCTTTGGTTGCCATGTCTCTATCACCTTTGTAAAGAAGGGAGTTCCGTCGTATCCTTGGCTTCTTTGTTGAGAACACCATTCCTCTGCATCACAAAGTTTTGGACAAGAACAACATCTTTATCTTCATGTGTACTCCTGGAAGGACCAAGAGTTGGTGCCTTTCCTATTTCCTTGAGTGCTTCATTTTCTAACTCAATTGTAATGTGATTTTGATTTACCCAGACCTGAAGAAGTCCACTTCTAAGGTTTAGGTGACTGCATGATCGTAGATCTAGTCTTGACCCAAGATAAGAGGTTCAGTGAGATCTTCATCTTGACACACTAGCACCTTAACTGTCATAAGAACATCTTGAATATAGAGGCGGAGCTCCACCTCGCCCATGCAAGGGGTTTCCACACCTCCCAATCCTATGAGGTATGCTTCTATAGGATTGACACTGAATTTCAATTCTTGATAGTAAGAAAATCTAACAGCACTAGTGGCTGCACCTGAAGTCAATCAAGGCTCTCACATTCCTTGCACTTTCTTCTTGTCTCATCTCTAGGGTTACAATAGGACATCCATCAACTATTCTAAGGGAATGGAATCCTGGTGTATGACACATGGCCATGTGGTACCATCGAGCTTCATATGCATCTGATCTGGGATCATCTCTACACTTTCTTCTCAATTTCATTCTTCGGATGCATTCTAAAGCTTCAACTTGTGCTTCTTCACGAATTCATTTTTATTCTTCCTTAAATTTCTTGGCAGTGTTGAGTCAATTAAGCATTTCTTTAGTGAGGGATTCTTGATATAGTTTGACTCTGCATCTGCTGATGGAACTAGGGAGGATATCACCTTCTAGAGTAGCTAATTGAACCGCTCCACTAGTTGAGATCCTATTTATGATCATAGGTCCATAGCCATGCTTCTCTAGCTTTCTTGCATGTTGTTTCAGGGTGTACACCAAAACTAAGTTTCCTGATTTCAAGCCTTTATCCTTCACATGGGCATCAAAGTATGCCTTTTGTCTTTTCTTAGCTGCATAAATCCCTATGGCTGCTCTTAGTATCGTTTCATATAACCATTCAAGATCAAAGATCCTCGAAGAGAGTTCATGACCTGTCCACTCATGCTCCTATGCTACTTTTAGTGTAGGTATCAAGAATTCCAATGGTTGTTGGTGCATGAAAACCATCAATTGATGTTTTTAGACAAAGACTTGAAGTCAAAAGATGAAGGAAAGATCAATATATGAAGATTGAAGTTAGTGCATAATCAGAGAATGAAGGCTTGTATATACATGTACAATAAACATGCTTATACTTTTGTAATGGT
This sequence comes from Ceratopteris richardii, assembly GCA_020310875.1. Classification (NCBI taxonomy): domain Eukaryota; kingdom Viridiplantae; phylum Streptophyta; class Polypodiopsida; order Polypodiales; family Pteridaceae; genus Ceratopteris; species Ceratopteris richardii. The sequence goes on from CM035435.1 coordinate 56,486,966, forward strand.
CATGAGTTTGTAAAAAACACCTACATATACAAGTAGTCAGGGAATGTATGAGAGATTTTCAATTACAAGTTGTAAGAGTCATTAGACACTTTAGAAGTGAAGTGAATAACTCTACTCATTCAGATGTAATGTTTTCCTGAATAGAAGAAAAGTTATGCCCGATATTTTGCTAAGTGTTCCTTCTGTGTTTATGCTTTTTGTGAAATGCTTTTGTACAAGTCTAATTCTATAGTTGAGTGACCTCTGTAAAAATTTTTAGATTCTAATTGTGATCAGACTGAGAGAATTGAGAGTAGGAACATTTACATGTGTAAATGTGAAGAAGAGAAGACTGTAGCAGGTGCAAATTTGATGATAATGTTTTGGTCATTTCTCCTTCCACAATGTAACGTTTTGAGCAAGCAAGCACACATTCTTTAAGTTGGAAGGTAAGCTACCTATGGATAAAATAATTTGAATAAAGGGGATCTACTTTAAGAGAATTATGCATTAGAAGTTGTAGGTGTCAAAGTCGACTATAGAGAAGTACATTTTTAGACATAGGTGAACTGTTTGGAGTAAATCTCAAGATTTACTAAAACTTTTGAGAAGTTTTAACTTGGAGAAGGTGTGAAACCTTTATTCAAAACTTTCTACAAAGTTTCATTAGAAACATTACACATTTGATCAGCCAATGAATGAGTTAAGTGTAGAAAACTTTTCTGTGTAGTGACTTCCTTCACAGTTAGATAGAATTTTCATGGTTTGGCATTGGTATTCCAAAATTGGTTAAGGTTTTGAGTTGTTCTTGATATAAAGGTGCTCTAACATCAAGGATAACTTGTCCTTTTGGATATTAACACTCTGCATCAGTGGTATCAGAGTAGGAGTCATCAAAATTGAAGAAAGGAGGACCCTGACTATTGCAGTTACACAAAAATCAACCTTTGAAGATTCAAAAGGTGAAAGTTTGAAGTGAAAGTGAGAGAAGGAGGCCTGAAGCTATCAAGAAGATCAAAAGAAATGTCATTCTAAGTAAAGGTACATCTATTATTCACAAAGCTTGAAGAATTTAATACAAAGGTGAAGAAACGATGGGAGATTCTCTTCAGATAGAGAAATTGGATAGAGAAAACTATCCAGCTTGGCCAATGAGGATGGAATCTCATCTCATGAGCAAAGACTTGATAGGTTATATCACTTGTGAAGAAGAAAAACCAAAATTTAGAGATCCTAGTGTTCCAACTAGGGATGAACTCTCAGATTTGAAGACATGGATGAAGAAGGATGCTCAAGCTAGGAGCATAATCTACATGGGAGTCAATGACTACTTGCTACCTCATATTAGAGGACTTGAAAGTGCAAGTGACATATGGAATGCTTTGGAAGATCATTTCCAAAACAACACAAAGTCAAGGAAGGCATCTTTATGGGTAGAGTTTACCACATTCAAGAAGAAGGCTTCTCGATCCATTTATGATTATGTAACAAGGATGAAGAACATTGCAGATGCACTAGGAGCAGTTGATGAAGATATTTAAGGGATAAATTGGTAAGGAAAATCCTCACAGGCTTGAGAGGAGATGAGAAATGCAAGCCATTCATTTTATCTACTGAATTGTCACTAGATCATTTTACTCCTGATTTGAATCAATTGTTAGGACATATGCTAACCTTTGAGCAGGATGTCAAAGGTGATGTTGATAAAAGTACACGTCAAGCAATGTATTCAAAGGACAAGAGAAAGTTTAACAAAGGAAAGCAACAATTAAATGAAGAAGAATGTACAACTAGCCAAGCTAACCTCCTAAGAGGAAGAGATGGTGGCAAAGGGAGAGGTAGAGGTAGAAGCAATAAAGATGGAGCCAAAGGTTGTTGGATTGGAGGTAAGACTAATCATTTAGCTCATGATTGTTGGCATAATAATTAGAATAATGGAGGATATAATTAGAACTTTAACTCAAGAGGAAGAGGTAATAGAAGTCATAGAGGTAACTTCAGAGGTAGAGGTAGTAGAGGTTACTTTGGAAGAAATGTAGGTAGAGGTTTCCAAAGTCAATCCTATAACAATACCTACTACAATTATGCTTCAGATCAGAAGGAGGATTCAACCTTGATTATGAATGCAACTTGTGAAAGACAAAGCGAAGACAAAGAGTCTTCTACATTGACTCAGGGTGTAGCAATCACCAAAGTGGCAATATAGCTTTGATGAATGATTTGGAGAATAGGGTAACTAATCATGTAGTTCAAACAAGAGATAATACAAAGCATAATGTGAAGTCAATTGGATCAGTAAAAGCTAAGGATGGGAGCACTCTTCTGAGTAAGGTTTGTATGTTCCTACAATTCTAAAGAATCTGATAATTGTAGGGCAAATTGTTGAGAAAGGTTATGAAGTAAGGTTCACTAATGATGGAGTTTTTGTGGAAGACCCTAGCAATGGGTATACACAAATTGTTTCAGGGAAGAAAGAAGGAAGGCTGTTCACATTGAAGATTCAAGGCAATGTTGGTCATGCCTTGTTCACCTATGGAGGACATAAGATCTCTGAGCTAGATCTTTGGCATAAAAGGCTTGGACATTTCAATGAAAGAGGTATTAAGGATATGACTAACAATGGTTCAGTGCTTGGGTTATCTAATGTTGCAGGTCAACATATGACATATAGATGTGAGGCATGTCAATTAGGGAAGGCTCATAAGCAACCATATAATAAGCATGGATTCATGTATTCAGAAAAGCTTGAATTGGTACACAGAGATGCGTGGGGAGCATCAAAGGACTTTAGCATCAATGATTCAAGATATTATGTGATTTATGTTGATGATGCTACCAGGTGGATCACTATATATGTGATCAAAGATAAATCAGAGGTGTTCAATACATTTAAACATTATCATATGTATGTAGAGAGAATCACAGGTCAGAAGTTGAAGAGACTAAGGTCAAACGGAGGGGGAGAGTATTTCTCTAATGAATTCAGTGATTACTTATGGAATGCAGGTATAAAAAGGGAAGTTACTTGTAGGTACTATCCTCAACAAAATGGTGTAGCAAAAAGGAGAAATAGAACTCTTGTTGAGTTTGCAAGGTCAATGATGAAGGAGAAAAATTGTCCCAATTATTTGTGGGCTAAGGCTATAAATACAGCCACATACTTGGTTAATAGGTTACCATGTAAAGCTTTGCATGGTATGACACCATATGACGCTTGGTGGGGTAAGAGACCTACCTTAGATCATTACAAAGTGTTTGGATGTTTGGCTTATGCATATGTGCCATCACAGTTGAGGCATAAATTGGAACCTAAAGATAAAAAATATATGTTCATTGGTTATGATGATAAGCAGATGGGTTATAGGTTATGGATTCCATCCACAAAGCAATTCCTTGTGTCAAAGGATGTTACATTTGATGAGCAAGGTACTTGGTATGCAAGTACAATTAACTTTCATGCAAGTGATGAAGAAGCTTTGAATCAGAAGAAAGGTAAATCAAAGGTTCAAATATTTGATGAAGAAGAGAACAATGAAGCACAAGTTGAAGTTGAAGAAATGCCAAGGTTTGATCCAGAATGTGATGAACCAAAAACTTCAAAGAGTGGAGAACTCAGAAGGTCATCAAGGCATAAATGGCAACCTACAGGTATAGCTATGACACTTCTTTTTTGACTACTAAAGATTACACATACATGGTGAAAGAAGAGGAAGACCCCTCTACATATAAAGAGGCAAAAGGTAAGGAAAATTGGGAGAAAGCTATGCAGGAAGAGTATGATGCTTTAATGGAGAATGAAACATGGGATTTGGTTCCCAAACCAAATAGTCAGAAGATTATTGGATGCAAATGGGTCTACAAGACAAAGAGGTATGCAGATGGAAGTGTGTCTAGATATAAAGCTAGACTTGTTGTGAAGGGTTATGCTCAGACATATGGTATAGATTATGATGAGACTTATAGTCTTGTGGCAAAACTGACAACTATAAGGACTCCCATAACTATTGCTGCATGTAAAGGTTGGAAGATATGTCAATTAGATGTGAAGAATGCTTTTCTAAATGGTGTTGAGATATCAAGCTCAACATGTGATGATCCAGGATGACACATATCACTTTTTCATTTCTCTGACATGTATAGTGGTCACGCCGGTATATGTGAGGGACACTTCATTGAGCTTTATTAGGTTTATCTACTAAGAGTGATGGCACATTTGTTTCTTGCCAGCTCACTCATTCACGGACATTAGGTTTTTCTTTATGTGCTGGTCTTATATATTGCACTTATTGTATTCTTGTTTTAGGGTCATTCTTGTACATTCCTTTTTATGTAATAGAAGAAGAAGAAGAAGATCATTCTTCCTTGCCTCAATCTCAGTGTGTGCTTATCTTTGATAGTGAGAGTGTGTGTGAGCTCTCTTCCTTGTCTCCTTCCTCGTGACATGGTATCAGAGCCAGTGTGCTGTAGAGAGCTCTTGGAGAAGGCCGACAGTGAAGAATACGTGAGAAGGCATGGAGAAAGCGCGATTCACAAACGACCTCAGATTGCTATGAAATTTGGCATGATGGTAGAAGACCTCAAAATATTTTGAAGAGTTATCCCTTTCGAATCACTTGTTTTTGTCAGATCAAAGTTTCAGAGCCATCTCAACCTCCGTTTTGAGCCCGCAAGGTGGGGCCCACAAAAAACTAGGTTAGTTTTAGAAAATGTAACTTGCGTTGTGTTTGACAACACTCATTGTGTACCTAAGAACCAACTTAGGGACTTGTGGAGAAAGAGACTATACCTCGATCCCCCTCAAGTGCATATAGTGAGGATTCACACTTTATTTATCAATTCGAGGAGTATCAAAACCTAGCCGAGTGTATGAAGACATGCATTCAAATGATAATCAATGCAAATGAACTCTCACAAAGTGCAAACAAGCATAAATCTATTCCAAACAAGTCTCAGGGTTTAGTTATGGTGTCACGACACTTGGTGCAGCAACCAACAGTAAATCGAGCTTTTCTCTCAGCTATAGACTCTGAATATTGCGAATAGTGGGTTCTTTTTGAAGCTCTTGAGAAGACACATCCAATAGTGGTATTTTCACTCAATTTTGAGGTTTCTGCTTCAAGTTATGAGCAAAATACTGAGTCATGGGATTGATCTTCCTACACTTCAACACTTCCTGCACTTTGCACACACCTTACCAACAGCAAACAAGCACTTTCATGGATAGAAAACACTTCCAGGCGCTCTTTCCAAGCATCACACATGCATACTGTTGATGAGGCGACAAAGGCCTCGAACCTCGTCAAGCCTGCGGAATTCACCGCTTCATCGTAGGGTTGGCTAAACTAGAGTGATATTAGAACACCTCTATAATCAACAGTAGCTTAACAAGGTTACTATCACTCACATTTAAGACTACGTTTTGAATTTACTAAAAATTCCACTGGAATTTCACCGAACTGTCACCAGACTGTCACCGTAATTATACCGGAATCTTACTGGAATCAACTACAATTCTATTTGTAATCACTTCAAGTGATTATACAAGAAGTAAGGAAGTGATGCGTGAACTTCCTTCACTGAATGAACTCCTTCTGAAGTTTAAGAAAAACTTTACCAGTTCAGAATGCCTCTTTCCGGTCAGACTTTGTACTGTATGTACATATCCATTTCACTGAAATCTTTGATGAACTGATAGTAGAGATGTCTAGCTACAAGATAAGCTATCTCTCATACAAGACTTTAATTTATTCTGCGAGATATACTTCGTTGTTCTACCAAAAAAACATGTTTACTGAAAGAACTGTAAGTGTTAACTAACTTTATACCGTAACATGAAAATACTCAGGTTTCTTCACATACAAAGAATGCGCGCAAACTTCCACATGAACATGTGTTTTCTATTAGAGAAGATGTGTACAAAACTAGCTTGACCTCTTCTTGCTCAAGCTATGGAAACTCTCCTACACTAAGTAGTTTCTTCTTACCATCTCTCTCAGATGAATACCTGACATTTCAGGTTTCTGTTATTCATCTTTACATACGCACTCTCTGGCGTCTTCTAAACCTATTCTTGATTTCTGTATGTGCTCTATTTGCACTACGTGCTCTTCTCACGCACGCTCTTGCTCGCTCTCCTCTTCATCTTTTTTCCTGTTCTCGTCTCTCTTTATATACAATTTTGATCCGGTGTAACAAACTCTAACAAACTCTAATTCTGGAAGTTTCTACGCTCTACATTACAGTCGTGAATTTGTCCCTTCACTAAGGCTTTGATATTCTGATTACTTTGATTCTGCTTCTCTTTATCTTTCTTGTCTATACATCAAATTTGTGAGTTATTCTTCAAGAGCTCCCTCTCAATCACTAATTTGACTCTTCCTGTCTTCATATATTTTTCTTTCTTTTATACCTGCCATTTCTTTGAATCTGCTTGTCTTTGTTCCATCCAAACTCTTTGTCAAAATATATGCAATCTGATCTTTTGTCGGAGTGTATACAATTTCTAGCTCCTTCTCCATCACCTTTTCCCTAAGGAAATGATACTGAATCTCTATGTGCTTTGTTCTTGCATGAAATACTGGATTTGTTGCAAGATACAACGAGCTCATTTTATCTCCATGTATGATAGGTATACCTTGATCAATACCCATGCTTTTGAACAAGGTCTGCATCCATATCACTTCTTTAGCTGCTTCTACAAGTCCTTTATATTCGGCTTCTGTTGACGATAAAGCCACTGTGTGTTGTTTCTTCGAACACCAGCTCACTACCTTATCTCCTAGGTATATCATATACCCATGTGTTGATTTTTTGTCATCTTGACTTCCTGTCCAGTCTGAGTCACTGAATGCTCTCAGCTTTATATCTGACGTAAAAGGATAATGTAATCCTTCCTTTATAGTTCTTTTGATATATCTAAGAACTCTTTGTCCTGCAACCCAATGTTGATCCTTCGGACAATGCATGAACTGTGAGAGAACTCCCATTGCATAACTAAGATCCGGTCTTGTTAGCATAGCATAAATTAGGCTTCCCACTAACGACTGATACTTCCTCATATCTTTAAACTCTGCACCACTATATTTGCTGAGTTTATGATTTACTTCAAGCGGTGTTGAAGCTTCCCTACAATTCTCCATATTAAACTTCTTCAGTAAGTTTAGGAGATACCTTTCTTGCGATACATATACACCGTGATGTGTGTATGTGATTTCCATTCCAAGAAAGTATGATAACTTTCCTAGATCACTGATCTTAAACTCCTTTTGAAGCAATCTCTTTACCTCTTTGATTCCTTCATCTGAGGTTCCTGTAATTATTATGTCATCTATACAAATGTAGATCGTACCTCCTTCTGTTCTCTTGATGAGTAAACTTGCATCTGCCTTCGAACTTTGGTATCCAAGCTCATTAAGATATTTCACAAGTCTGTAATTCCAAGCTCTTGGAGCTTGCTTCAATCCATAAAGTGCTTTTCTTAATCTGCAAACAAAATTTGGGTATCTGGAACTTACAAACCCTTCAGGTTGTTCCATATAGACTTCATCTGATATATATCCATTCAGAAATGCATTCTTTTATATCTAGCTGACTTAGCTTCCATCCTTTTGATGCTGCTATAGCAATCACTGTCCTTATGGTTGACATCTTTGCCACCGGACTAAACGTCTCATCATAATCTATGCCATGCGTCTGAGCATAGCCCTTGATAACCAGTCTAGCTTTGTATCTGGCTATCCTTCCATCTGCAAGTTTCTTAACTTTGAAAACCCATTTATTTCCAATTACTTTCTTACCATTTGGTTTAGGAACAAGTTCCCATGTCTTGTTCTCCTCTAGTGCGCTGAACTCTTCTTCCATTGCTTCTTCCCATTGTTACTTGCCTTTAGCTTCATCATAGTTCTGAGGTTCTTCATCATCTTTGACCATATATGCATAATTTTTTTGAGTTATGTACGAAGTATCATAAGAATACCTTTCTGGTTGTCTTCTAGTCCTGCTTGAGCTTCTTGGTTCACATTCTTCATAAGTGTCTGAATACACTTCTTCATCAAATATAGGAACTTCTTCATTTCTTCTTGTTAATCCATTTCTGGATGTACTTGCTTGCATATAGTCTTCATCTCTATTCACTTGCACAATTGATTTTCCTTCCTCTTTTCTTCTTATCTCTTCTTCAAATTCTTTGGTTGTATGAATTTGATCTGCATACCAACATTTCTGTTCATCAAATGTAACATCTCTGGAAACAGTAAACTGTTTTGTTAGAGGGCTCCATAACCTGTAACCCATCTGATTTTCATCATATCCGACGAACACATATTTCTCTGCTTTTGGTTCAAGTTTATGTCTGAGTTGTGATGGTACATAAGCATAAGCTACTGATCCAAACACTTTGCAATGATCAAGTGTTGGTTTCTTTCCCTGCCAAGCTTCATAAGGGGTCATTCCATCTAAAGCTGTACACAGTAATCTGTTTACCAAGTATGTAGCTATATTTACAGCTTCAACCCAAAGATAATTTGGACTATCTTTTTCTTTTAGCATAGCTCGTGCAAACTCAACTAGAGTTTCGTTCCTTCTTTCTGCTATACCATTTTGTTGTGGTGTATACCTGCAGGTTATTTCTCTCTTGATACCTGCATTCCAAAGATAATCATTGAACTCTCGAGAGAAGTATTCTCCCCCTCCATCAGACCTCAGTCTCTTAAGCTTTCGACCTGTGAGTCTTTCAGCATATGCATGAAAATGCTTGAATGTTTCAAATACTTCTGATCTTTCCTTCAAAACATATAACGTTATCCATCTTGTAGCATCATCAATGAATAAAACATAATACCTTGAGCCACTGATTGATCCTTCTTTTGTTGGACCCCATACATCTGTATGAATGAGTTCAAGTACTCCGTCATGTTTGAATCCTTTCTTCTGGAACGGTAACCTGTGGGCTTTTCCCATCTGACATGCTTCCCACTTATGAATCATATGTTGGTTCTGTACATTTGGTAATCCCAGTACTGACTGATTTGAAATCATAGCTTTAATTCCTTTTTCATTAAAATGACCTAATCTCTTATGCCAGAGATCAAGTTTTGTAATCACCTTTTCACCATGTGTGAGCAACACTTGACCAATGTTCCCTTGTACTCTTAAAGTAAAGAGTCTACCTTCTTTCTTACCAGAGACGATCTGATTATATGCATTCTCGGGATCTTCTACAAATACTCCTTCATTTGTAAATCTGACTTGAAAACCTTTCTCAACTATCTGTCCTAAACTAATCAAATTTTTTGGTATTGTCGGAACATATAAAACATTGGTTAGCAAATCTGCTCCACTTTTACATTTCACTTTTCCAATTGAATGTACACTATGTCTCATATTGTCACCTGTTTGAACAGTATGACTAGAACTACCCTTTTCCAAATCTGACATCAGTTCTATATTTCCTGACAAATGATTAGAACATCCATAATCAATGTCAAATACCTTTAGATCTTCGTTATCTGATGTGCCAATTGAGTTCATCATCAATGATGTATGACTTTCATTTTGTGTGTCATTTGCGTAGTTGTTGTAGGTGGTGTTGTAGGATTGATTCTGTCCCCAACTTCTTGCTCCACCTCTACCATAGCCTCCTCTTTGATTCTGTCTACCTCTTTGAAAATTACTCTGATATCTTCCGCTTCTGCCTCTGCTATTACTGTTCTAATTTTGATTTGATCCTTGTTGATTGTGCCAACAATCATGAGCCAGGTGATTACTTAATCCACAGATCCAGCAAGCCTTCTTGTTGTTATTCTGATTACCTCTTCCTCTTCCAAAACCTCTTGCTCGTCCTCTGCCAGTGCCTTTACCTCTTGCATAATAAGCCTGAGAACTCGACTCTTCTTCATCTTTTGACTTACCTTTATCTCCTTTCTTCTTGTTCTTCATGTACATTGCAGAGCTTTGTCCTTTATCTCTATCTCCTTTTAGGTCTTGCTCATATGTGAGCATCAAACCAAGCAACTGATTTAAATCTAGTACAAAATGATTTAAAGAAAGTTCAGTTGAGAGTACGAAAGGTTTCCACCTTTCATCTCCTCTCAAACCTGTGAGCACTTGTGCTATCAATCTGTGATCTTCGACATCTTCATTTATGGATCCAAGAATATCTGCTAGATCCTTCATCTTAGTAACGTAGTCACTAATGCTTTGATTCGACTTCTTTTTGAACGTTGTGAATTCGGACCATAAGCTAGCCTTTCTAGCTTTTGTAGTATTTTGGAAATGATCTTCCAACGCACTCCATATGTCCTCCGCTTTCTCCAGACCTCTAATGTGCGGTAGTAGATGATCTATAACAGTATTTTAAATGTAGGCTCTTGCTGTTGCATCTTTCTTCTGCCACAACTTCAAGGCTTCTAATTCTTCTTCCTTTGGTTGTCTACTGTCTTCAAAGGTTGGCTTCTTTTCTTCTCCGGACACATACACCATTAAGTCCTTACTCATAAGTAAGGCTTCCATGCGCATTACCCAAGCGGGATAATTATCTCTGTCCAATTTGTCAATAGAAACATGATCTGCCATAATCTTCTTGTTTCTGTATCGTTAAAGAACTTTACCTTTTGTAAACCTTTACCTTGAAAATGACTTCGCAATACTTCTTGATAACGTTTGCTATCGATTTCTTCAGCTTTCACCTTTCTTTATGAGAGTTTTTCAAATTCTCTTATGTCTTTACTTCCGTTTTCCCTTTGAGAATCTTTCTGCTCTTCAGAATCTTTCTTGCTCTGAAACCACTTGTGGTGGTTAACCTTCTCTGATACCACTTGTTGATGACGCGATAAAGGCCTCGAACCTCATCAAGCCTACGGAATTCGCCGCGTCATCGTAGGGTTGGCTAAACTAGAGTGATATTAGAACACCTCTATAATCAGCAGTAGCTTAGCAAAGTTACTATCACTCAACATATAAGACTACGTTTTGAATTTACTGAAAATTCCACTGGAATTTCACCGGACTATCACTAGACTGTCACCGTAATTATACCGGAATCAACTGCAATTCTATTTGTAATCACTTCAAGTTATTATACAAGAAGTAAGGAAGTGATGCGTGGACTTCCTTCACTGAATGAACTCCTTCTAAAGTTTAAGAAAAACTTCACCAGTTCAGAATGCCTCTTTCCGGTCAGACTTTGTATTGTATGTACATATCCATTTCACCAAAATCTTTGATGAATTGATAGTAGAGATGTCTAGCTACAAGATAAGCTATCTCTCATACAAGACTTTAATTTATTCTGCGAGATATACTTCATTGTTCTACCGAAAAAACACGTTTACTAAAAGAACTGTAACTGCTAACTAACTTTATACCGTAACATGAAAATACTCAGGTTTCTTCACATACGAAGAATGCGCGCAAACTTCTACATGAACATGTGTTTTCTATTAGAGAAGATGTGTACAAAACTAGCTTGGCCTCTTCTTGCTCAGGCTATGGAAACTCTCCTACACTGAGTAGTTTCTTCTTACCATCTCTCTCAGATGAATACCTGACATTTCAGGTTTCTTTTATTCATCTTTACATACACACTCTCTGGCGTCTTCTAAACCTATTCTTGATTTCTGTATGCGCTCTATTTGCACTACGCGCTCTTCTCACGCACGCTCTTGCTCGCTCTCCTCTTCATCTTTTTTCCTATTCTCGTCTCTCTTTATATACAGTTTTGATCAGATGTAACAAACTCTAACAAACTCTAACAAACTCTAATTATGGAAGTTTCTACGTTGTACATTACAGTTGTGAATTTTTCCCTTCACTAAGGCTTTGATTTTCTGATTACTTTGATTCTGCTTCTCTTTATCTTTCTTTGTCTGTACGTCAAATTTGTGAGTGATCCTTCAACACATACAAGCTCACAAAGAAGAAGATACAGAGAGGAGAAGACACAAATTCGAAATTCTGTGCTTTTGATTCTCACAATGGCAAAAAGTCTCTACAAAGAGTCACAAATTGACTTATATACATGTGCCCTAAAAATAGTCCTTTCACACAAGAGATCGGCACTTTATTAGCTAAAAGGCTAATTTCCTACTAATTTACACAGATAAGCTACAAATCTCTATGGGTATGCATCTAGAGACTCCTTTAGTGCATTTACATCAAAAAAATATGTTACAAAATGGCTATAATACAAGAAACAAGTATCCAAATCGAAAAAATTTTAGGGCCCCTCTTTTTCTCTGCCTTTTTGGTCTTCTTAGCTCTGCAACACTCTCCCCCTCTTTGTCTCTGTCGTCCCTTGATAGGCTTCACTTCTTGTCTATAGCTCGTTTACTTCTTTCCATCGCTCGCAACCCGTGGATAATTTTCCAATCGCTCCTTTTACATCTGGGTTGCTGTGTTAAGTCGGGCTACCACGCATGCAACCAGTGGAAGGTATGAAGGTGTGGATCTTCAGCCTTTGATCTAGACCTTTCAAAGACCCAGATGTTGAAGGACCTCCTTAAGGATCGGGATCTGCCAGATATCTTCTTGCACTTCTTCATGGATACTTGTTGGCCTTGATCCACCCTTGTCGCCGATGCACCTTCCCCTGTTGTATGCCCCTGTGGGGCTCTGTGTAGAGATGGTTGTTGCATGCCCTACCGGGCTTCCTACAGAGATATGTCTTCAAATATAATACTTTTAGTGAAGCTTCTTTCTTGGTCTTTTTCTTTTCTTCTTTTTGCT